>CM036629.1:11127500-11170000 GCA_020746105.1 Trogon surrucura
CCCCGTTGGGTTCGATGGCAGTGCTCCTGTTGGCTTGAGGCGGAGGTGAATTCTCTGCCGAGGCATTGCGGTCTCCTCACCCCACTGGATAATGCACCACCTGCTCCAGGCCCACACGGGAGCCCACTTAACCATTTCCAGCAAGTGCTCTGCGTGCTGACGGGTGGGGTTAATACGGACTCACAGCCGACCTCTTGCAGCAGCCAAGCCATTAGGAATGTCCCTGTTTCAGTGTTACAGGGTAGTACGCAGCTGGGGGTTACTTTGACAGGTCATTGAAGCTCCTTTTTTTCATAAATGTTCTTGTAAGTGAAGCTTATTTGCTGGACGACTCAAACATCAAATGCAAGAAGGCAGGAGCAACATACGGCAAAAAAACATTTGCAACATAAATGAATGTATGCAAGAAATGGTTCTGAATATCTCTCCATCTCTAATTTGAACTAAAACTTTTGTTTAGATTTCCCTCAACACAGTCTTTTCTGAGACCGATAGCTTCACTATTATTTTTCCTAAACTATTTATGTGGAAGGAGAACTAGATGGAATAAAGCTTAAATTATTGTTGCTCCATTTCACTCTGGTAAAAGTGCTACTGGGGAGAACACAGGATCCTGGCTTTCCGTGTTCCATTAGGTTTGTATTTAATTATGGTTCTTCCTTTTTCTCCAGGCACTCTCCAGCTTCCTGGACCACACACTACAATGTTTAGCTGGTCACTGTTTTTTTCAGTCCTGCTGAGCACCCTCAATTCCACCTAAAGTGAATGGGAATTGCTGAAGCTCAGCACTCTCTAAATAAAGACCCCTATTATCGATGTCACTGTTTGAGATAATAACTTGTGCCATGCATAAAGAGTGAAATCACTGTGCTTTTTTAATTCCTTCATATGAGATTTTGCTACTCTTTACTTTTCTCTACTGCTCAGTGGTCCAGCTAGATAGCATGGCTTTTGAAATAGGCGATGCCTTCTCTAATTAAGCACCATTGCAGTTACTGATGGATTCAGACAATTTTGTGTTCAAAGTTAATGAATGTTGGCTTTGATCAGCCTCTGACTGTGATTGGTAGTGGTAGTTTTATCCATGCTTTATGCAAGTCACCCAAACCTCTTGGTTGTACAGAATTAAGCTAACAGTCTTACAGAAAAAAAATAAAAATAAAATCCACTAAGTGAGCCATTGTCAGATTGTACCATCTGCAAGAAACGCAGCCTACCTGACTTCTAAAAGAGATGGAAGGAGAGTTTAGGAAACCCCAAGTGTTTCATTTGAATCTTAAGTACATGGTCAAAGGTTGTGCTGCAAAAGCTGCGTATTCGATTGGGTTCAGTACAGGTGTCTTCCTCCTGCAAAAGCCTCTTGGCTTCCTGTCCTGGCTCTGCTACCCCATCACTGTGAGTGACGTTCTAGAAGAAGGTGTCAAGCTCAAGTAATCAGGCTGCCTTTAATGATCTGTGCAGCTGTCTCTGTCTCCTCTCTGCACAGTTTCTAGATGCAGGGTACGTATATCTGTCCCACACTTCTCCACACTGCTTCTCTCTGTGCTGCACGCTCACTGCTTCAGAGCTCGCAGGGAGGAAACTGAACCTGTGTGACCATTGTACTGGTGCTTTCCCCACAGGGTTTTTGATGAATTTGCATTAGGTGATTATCCCCTCATGCATGTCTCAGAAAGGCAGGTAACTCCACATTGTCAGTTTTCCATCTGTAGCGTGTGGATAATTATACTTTTCTGCCTCACATGGGTGTTGTGAGCACTAATTAGTTAATGTCTTTTCAGCACTTTTATCATACAAATACTAAGCAGTTATTGCTGTAATTATTATTTCTTATTATTTTGTTGTTCTTCAAATAAGGGATTTTGAGCACTCCGTTATGTCTGAGTATTTGAAAGTATAACTTCCTATACATTAAATGACAGGGTTATAGTAATGCTGGTTGTTTGCTTTAAAAGGCTGATGCGTGTTTTATGCTTGGCAGTTCACAAATCCACCCCAACTGAAGCAGTGTTTTCTTTAAAAATATGCCTCTGAAGCAACGAGATCATACCACCAAACACAGAAATCCAGTGTCTGTAATATAATAAGGCATAACACGGTTTACATTAGTTGATTAATAGTGCATGCTTTGGGTGCGCTGTGAGCACTGGAAAGAACTCAGTTGGCTAGAGGGAATGTGGCTTTGGACATCAATGGTTGAGCTACAGCTGTGTCAATTCAGCAATGTGGTATTCCTGAGATGGTGCCAAAATCACTGGACTTGTGCAGAACTTTAGGTTCTTTCGATGCCCAGATTTGAGTAAAACTTAAGTTTTGCTTAAGTTGTGGGTTTTTTTTTTTAACAAAGAAAAGACGAAGCCATCCCCTTTCCTGTGATGTCTTGCGGAAAGCACACGCCTACCAAGGGTCATCCAGGAGATGGTGAGCCCGATCAGAATGATGCCTCCTCAGCTACAGAATAATCCAGCCCCAAGATTCCCTTGGCCTTGGGATTTTCTAAGGCCAAGGGAATGTCTTATGATCTACATGACATAATTTTAAAGTCTGGAAATCCTGTGTTTTGCTCTAGGGAGGCGACATACAACATTTTTTTTTTTTTTTCTCCTCAGAGAAGGGGAATGCTGGTGTGGAAAAGCTGCTTCTTGCAGATGGGAGGGCCCAGCTTCCGTAGCAGGCTTCCTTTTTCTGGACTACTGTGGAAGCTTTTCCATACGGGCTGAGGACAATATAGGAGGATAATGGCATGAAGGATTCAGTTTCCCAGGCGGGAAGCACAGGCATGGGAATGATATTCTTCTTATGTACAGCCACTTGGAATTGGATGCAGAACAAAGCCGATCTCTGGCAGGCATCTGAAGAACTGATTGATGATGGATCACTGTGGGGGGAAGGAGTGGAGGCTGGCAGGTAGGGATGGGTGGGTTGGGAACTATAGGAAGCTGCAAATCATCAACTTCTGGTCCATGAAGACCAAGAAAAAGGAATGCAGCTCAAGACTTAAGCCATCTTTTTCTTGGAGCCTCTTAAGGATCCATGAAAGCATGGCTGTAATGGGATTAGAGTTTGTGTGGAGGCACAAAGGCCCTGTGCAGATGTCCTTGACTTGCTGTCTGCTTCCCTTGTGGAGCAGCTGCGAAATTTTTGCTGGTGAGGAGAGGGCCATCGTGCTAGGCTGTTGCTGGAGAGCGTGCCTTCCAGTGGGACTCCGCTGTGCTGTGTCACAGCCGGTTTCCTGCTCCGTGACCACACCTACAGCCAAAGTGGGTGCCTCATTCCAAAGCAAAGGGACAGCTTTGCGTGGCGTGGGATGGCACAGAGCAGGGGGGCACCGGGGGCTTGGGCACAAGCAAGGTGTGGAGGTATTTGGGCGATGTTTTGGAGAAAGGAGGGCTGGGGCAGGGGTCAGTGTCATAGGCTTGATGTGGCTGCTAGTTTAGACCTCTCAGCAGAAGGCAACTGCTGCCCTGCTCAGTTGGATGGATCGCGTCAGGATTTCTTTTGTTCCCAGCCTTTCCTGTGGGATTTCCTGTGGGAAGGTGTGATCTCCTCCACAGAGTAAGCTGTCAGCCCTGTGACAGCTATATAGTGCCTGGACTGCTCTGTCTGCAAGTGGGGGCTTTCAGGCTAAGTCTGTTTCTCACTGAGAATTGTCTAGTAGTGACTATGAAAACCAAAATACCCTTTTTTGAGGGTTATTTTGAAAGTGTCTGTGTTTGTAGAGTGAGGGTGCTGTGTATGATGTAGATAAATAACGTAGGAGAGTTTTGCAGCTCCTATGTAAACTGGCAAGGTTTTCTTGCAGACTTACAGCTGCTCTTACAAAATTCTTAGGCTTTGGTAAATTCAACTCTAAAAGCGGTTTAAAATCCAAATTGGGATGAGAATAATTTTAAGTTAAATGCCTAATTAACTACGGAGAGGTTGTATAATTTTTGAAATGTAACAACTCTTTTCTTTTAGTTGCCTGTGCTTACACACACACCGCAGTATTTTATGGTTTGCACCTGAAGTTACTTAGGCACTATGCCCAGCAGCTATACGAATATCCATTTATGTGACCTTGTAATCAGTTTATTAGTGTTTTAGTGCCTTGTTGCTGTTATTTTTATCAGCCTAAGCTATAAGAAGATAATTTCAATGGAATTTCATAAACTGAGATTGAAAGAAGTAGTTCACCAAAAGTTATGAAGCAATGGGTACAGTCCAGTCACAGCAATTCTTTTTTTGTTCTCAAGGAAGTCACAATATAAACTCTAGTGTTTTGTTGGTTTTTATTAAGTGTTGTTTTTTATTAAGTGTTAATTTCACAACTATTTTTGTAATGTGTTTTCAGAAGGACAAAGTTATGGAGATGTAACATTCTAATAAACTAACAGATATCTCTTCAGGGGGAAGAAAAGATACATTTTAGAGCAAATGAGTCCTTTTTCTGGTCCCAAAATCTTGTCTGATGTTGTTTTTCTACAGCTCTGTTGGCTGGTCTGGTAAAAGCTATTGCATCTCTGTGTAACACTTGTCATTCTTAGAATACGCTGTCACAGTTTCAACAACATACCTAGTACGAACTGTAAACAGTTTTATTTAATTGATGTCAGAATTAAATGCTGGGATTTTTTTTTTTTAATAAAGGCATGAGGGGGTTATCTGGAGAGAAGTGTTTTAGTACCTACAATTGTAGAACACAAAATTTATTAAGAGGCCATTGCCAGTGCTTCGTTTTGTGACTGTGACTAGGTGTTGCTTCGTTGTGGTAAATAAGGTTGAATAAAAAGCCAACTTGCTAATGCATTCCCAACTGATATGCTTATGACGTTGTGTGCCTGTATCATAAAATAGCAAATCATCCTATTGGAAAACAAAGCAAAATTCCGTTAATTAAGAATGTACTTGTATCTTTTTGTAGTGTTTTCACAGTTTTAGGAAGGGGCAAATCCTGTAGTGTCATCCATGAACATAGGTGAAGTAAAAGTGTCCTGCTTTTGATTTGAGCAAGAAACACAGTAATAAACTGGATTGCTATTATAGAAAGTTTATTATTGGTATATAAACTAGCTTGGGGCTTAGATGCAGAGCAGCTGGATAATTTAGCTAGCTCCTGGATCCAGTTAAAAAAAAATAAAAAAATCTGTGTTCTGCCCACAGTAGGGGAATGGTCATAGCTGAGGAACTAGTGAATATTAGATTGTACGACACCTGTGGCATGTTCACCGTTATAAGCTGTGGAGGCTGTAGAAAAAATCCTCTCATTACTGCCTTACAGAAGACAGACACTTCAAGCAGTTCCACATTTATCTGAGATTACCAGTTAAAACTCATTAAAAAGCAACTAGGACTTGTTCACTCAATTGGTTGTTTCCAGGATTTTAGTGTGCTACGTGATTAACAACAGTATGTCTTTGATTAAGGAGATGAGATTTTTGGGAACACTTACCCTTTCTGATTTTTGTTTGCTGGGTAAGTCTGAGGAGACAGGTATATTGTTAGCTTTATCACCCTTTGTTGGCAAAGCTAAACTTGTGAAACTGCAATTAGTTTTGGTTTTTTTTTTTCTGAGATAAAAATGCACCATTAAT
Source organism: Trogon surrucura (assembly GCA_020746105.1). NCBI lineage: Eukaryota > Metazoa > Chordata > Aves > Trogoniformes > Trogonidae > Trogon > Trogon surrucura. The sequence continues at coordinate 11,133,074 of CM036629.1, forward strand.
ACTTCAGGTTCTAGCCAAGCTCAGGCTCTGACAGCAATTACAGGCAACTGAGGGAATAAATCGTTTGGACACCTCTTTATCATTAAAGTTTCCTCTTTATTTACACCAAGTAAATGAGGGAAAGAAACTTTGACTTGTAAGAAGGTAGCAGCACATTGAACTTTGTACCACCAGTATCCTGGTTTTCCTTGGCAGGCTTTTTTTTTTTTTTCCTTGTTTCACACTTTTTCACGTTAAGTTTCATACTTCTTGCTACTCACTAAATAAACCTCACTAGTGTCTTTAAACCCTTAAGCAAGTTTAGCTCAGTGCGTGGTTTCACAGCAGTCAGTGGGGCCATGTCGGTGGAGTCCTCTGTTCAGAAGCATAAATGCTTTTGGGATCAGAGCTGACAGTCGTGAACTGCTGTGGACAGGGACTGTTTTCTTCTTTTTTTTACAAGGAAGTTATCATCTCCTTAGCTGTAGTGCAGGGTCCCGGATCTGAATGTGGCCAGTATCAGCTAAGACGTTCAGGCACTGCTGTAATACAAGTAAGAATAATAACGGTATTTAACATTGCTTTTTTCATCAATCAATCAAAGAAGTCAAAGCAGCAGGCATAACTAATATTACTTATAGTCAGGTAGGGCTACATCTCTTTCATAAAAAAGTGTTTTTCTGCAATATTTAACTATTGTTGGCAACAGTCATCAATATTAATCCTTAACAGCAACATGATAACCAAGCTAGCAGATAAAATGGCTGTTAAAAAAGTAGGGGAAAAAAAGGAATAATAGGATTGTGGAATTTTAATATTCTCCAGCTATTTATTAAAAAGTACTTATTTGGTATGTGTTTATTTCTAATAATCAACTGTAACATTAGTTTGCAAAAAACTGTAATTGCTTCTAAATTTCAAATCCCAGTTCCTTTGTGCTGTATACAAAGGTAGGATATTTCTGTACTTATTGTTCACAGCACTCTGTGTAAAAAATCACGTTCATTTCAAGAAGCTGTTATGGTATTGATTCTGGTAAAGACTTCCATTAACTGACCAATCTAAATCTCATAAGTGATGTCAGGATAGTTATGCATTTGCTTGGTTCAAGTATTCAGCCATTATGTTAGAATGCAGGCAGTGTCTGAATATGGCTGTTAAATTATTTCTAAATACCGAACCAGAACAGCTTAACAGTTCTGCAGTTTGAGACTGACACAAAAATGACAATCTGCCACCTCTTTGTTTTTTAAATATTAACGTTGTATTGGGATAGTATTTTTGGAGTAAAAACCTGTGGCACGAGAGGATAAGTGACATAAACAAAGGCAGCTGGGCTGCATGAAATAATGGAACAATAAGGCCCTTACAGCCGTTCTCATCACTCCAGTATGTTAATTAGCATTCTGTTGTGGCCGCAACACTGAAAACATGTAATCTGTATTGGTGTACTGTACAGCTGTGAACACACATTCTTTTTTGTTAGTCCCTAGAGTTAGCCTTGCCATTGGCATATGTGTGTGGGCCAAAAGTCAAGCTATCACCACTAAAATACCACGCTATAGAAGCAAAAGAGATTTTCTTTTATTTATTTCCATCGTAACCTGTGATGTAATCTGGTTACACAGCTTCTGTCTGTCTGCTGATTTGTTTTTTACTGTTTTGCATGTGTATGTATACGTGTGTGCATGTGTCTGCGTCTGTGTGCAAAGGAGTGTGTGTATATAAAGCCAAACTAATAATCTGAAATAAGTGATTTAGGAAGGTAAAATGTGCTGTAAATATACAAAAGCTTTTTCCTCAACGGAGTAGTTCAAAAAGTCCACCATGAGGAATGTTACAGCTACATTTTCTTTTTCATGGGTAAAGCTAGTCCGATATTTTTATCTGTAATTTTATGAAAGAAAAATAGTTCAGAAATCATCAGTGCGTCAGTGAATTGGGCTGCACAGGCATGAAACACTTGCAATTTTGATTTTTAAAAAATTATGATATAAATATGTAGAAAATCAGTGAAAGCAAAAAGCAAAGCAGAAGAAGTAGAGTTAAGGTAAATAAGTTTACCATTTATATGCCCTTTTAAAAGAGTTCATACTAAAGTCAGGATGTGAGCCCAGTGTGTCCATGTTAACCTTACTTGACCAGGAGTTAGAGAAGACCACCTAAGGATGGTTTGGTCAGATGGAATTCATTCCTCATTTGAGAGGATTGATAGTTCTTTGTACTGCCCCTGTAATTCAGATGCGTGCTGACCTCTTCTAAGGCACAGGTATTTACCTAGCAAAGAAGCCTACCTTTCGGATCATGAATTAGATTTCAAATTTAGAAATAAGATTTCTAGTATTTCCTCTTAAATGTACATTTATGCAGCAAATACTCACCTGTCAAGCCGGTGTGCCAGTCTCCATTTATTACTTCATTGTGATGATCTCTGTACTCACGCACAAGAAAAAAGAGGTAGGACAAATTTTTCATAGAAAACAACTTGTGGTGCTCTTGGGTGAATACATCCTTTATCCATACTCAGATGATAACAGTGAAGGCTTAGCTCATATTTCTGTGCTAATCTACTTCAAACCTGATCTTGAAAAATTACCCTCATTGCACAAAGAAAATACAGCATTTAAGTCACCATGCTGATCAAATTTGGTTCTGCTTTTTGACTGTGGAGGGAACAAATTGTTTGGTGATTCTGTGCTCTGAACCAGCGTCCACTAGGGAAGCAAGTAAGTTTTGGGGGTTTGACTACTTTCTTTCTTTGTTTCCCAAGTAGATTATAACTCTTTTAACGAGACAGATACATTCTTAGAATATCATATTTTTATATGAAGTATTGAAAGGTTAAAAAAAAAAGCTTAATGCTTTATATTGCTATTGATAGCATGATTTTAGACTACAGATACTAAATATTTAGATTTCATGCTTGCATTACTGTTTTTATGGAAATAAAAATCAGGAATGCTGCTTTAAAAATTAAATTTCTACAGAAATAAAATACAGGCTGTCAAAAAGGGAATAAGAACAACAACAAAATGTTAGTAGCTGCCTCTGAATTTGTCTTTATAGTGTTAAAAGTATATAATTAATAGAAGAATTTTAGCTCCAGATGTGGCTATACTATAATAGAGCCTTATAAATGCTACAGAAAGAAAAATTGCTTGGAACGAATGAGAACCAAATCAAGAGCACACCTGGGTTTGACAAAGATTGCATTTACTGACTGCTGTGCTATCACATTACAGAGAAAGACCAAGTCTTTGGGAGCAGCTGTAGAGAAAGGCCTGGCAAATCTGCATGCAAATAGCAGCACATTGTTAACTTAATCAGATGCCGAGGAAAAGATGTGCCAGACCATGAGGATGATCTATAAACAAGTACAGAGTCCAGAGAGATTGTGAGGGCTAGGCAGATTAAAAAGGTATACCACAAGGGTTCTGTCCTTGGGTCAGATTCTCGTCTTTTATGTTGCCTGAAGGTTACTGCCATTCAAGCTGACTTATCACAGTGTTTGTTATAGCCCATTGTAGTAAATTTGTCAAATAGTACCCAGTTTGTTCTTTGCACGGATATAAATAATTGCATATTATTTTGGGAGTTTGGTAGCTCTTTGTTCCTTGGTGGCAGAGATATGGGTATTATTTTCTGAAGGAACAGTGTGTGATTTCATAACACCCATTAAATAATATTACTGTATAAATGCCCCAGTGTAGTGAGATAAGAAATAGTGTGGGGCACCGTATAGAGAGACAGATCTTCCATCAAAAGAAAATCTTACTTTTAAGCTGAAGTGGTCTGACAAAAATTGTCCTAAGAAAGTTAAAGACACCTGCTCTTCACATCATTTATTAATATTAACAGGAATGTATGTTTAAAATCTTCTCTAAGTCTAATATCATAAAAAATAAAGAAGTAGTACTATTTAATCACCCACAGCTTAATAGTGCCTTAGTTGTTTACTGCCATTGCACTAATTGCTCTGTACTAATGTGTTTTTGTGTGATTTCCAGTAGTGCTAAAAGAAATGAGATCCATAACCAATTAAATATAGTGTTTTTATGTTAAAAATATATCTGCTGTAGACTAGCAAATGAACAGTGGTATTCTTTGAAAAACAAGAAAGAGTTGGCAGTAGCATTGCTGCAGAGTAATAGGTATTTTTCTTTGCATCTTTTCCACAGTGAGATTGGAGTAATCTTTATGAATAAGCAAACTGTAGAAAGCTGAGCATTTTATGTTATATTATGGGCCAGAATCTCCTCTCATGCAGTTATAAATCAGGTATAACTTTAATAAAGACAGAGGATTTACACCCACCCAAAAGAGGTGGACCTGGCTTTTTTTTTTTTTTTTCCCCCCTGCAAGTGGCTTTTCTGGGTTTGGAAAAGTAACTATTAACATCTGAAACTCAGATCCCTCTCGCCCAAGCATAAATATTTCAGCTCTACCTGCCACATGGTGAACCGTGTACAGGGCCAGCCATGCCGGGCAGGCAACCCAAGCCGAAGGGAGTGGTTTGGGTCCCTGGCTGTGTCCCAGGGAGCAGGACAGGAAGGTGTTCAGAGACTTGCCGAAGAGGAAGCAGCGCTGTGGATACGCTGGAGCGTACCCTGCCAGAGGGTTAATTGAGTAACATTGTTGTTGGCTCCAGAAGGAGCTGCTGCCTGAGACAGGGCACTGCAGTGGAGACTGTGAGGGTGAGCGAGGTGAGGGGAAATTGGACATAATAGCATTAATAATAATAATTAAAGACTAAGAATAACAAAAGAACGCATAACTAATACACCAGTCTCTTGCTTTTTATTACAAAATTAATATTCATATGAATGCTATCAGAGCTATTCAGTATTAAACTGGTAAGACAAAAGCCACATTGTAATGTATTATACAGTATATTACAAGATGTTTGCTTCTGTGGATTTTGACCAGCTGAAAACAAACTAACAGCACTATCAATAGTCTCTTTCCAGGCCTTCAGCACAAGGCCCTCGGTCAGCATAGGATCCCCAGACCCACAGAGCAGGAACGCTCTTCACTTTATGTGGGGAGAGGTAATGAGATCAATTAGATCCTCATCCATTGAACTGTAGACAGCTGTTGGTGCATAATAATCATCATTAGAGATGGGTGAATGTGGGATACTTGATTTGCCAGACTACCCGCAGGTATTCTAAAAATGCCAGACTTAACTCCTGAGTATTTTGAGTACTTGAGGCCAGCGTTTTCTCTGAAGTCTCTCCTGGGACTGTTGGTCATAAAAGAAGAAAAAGGTACATCTGAGAGCAAGGAGAGCGAGAATGCTGCCAGGCTGTTTTTGAGGGCTGGAGAAAGTTGAGTGCATAAACCTTGCCAGCTGCCCTGTGAGCGTGGCCTTCTTCAGGGCACATGCAGCTTGTGAGCAGCTAACCCCCGCGTCAGCCGCCATCCTGATCTCAACCCTCAGCGTGTGGTCATTAGTCAGCTGCTTGTTCTCGATTCACGACAGTGTCGTGGTAAGAACTGCACCCTTTTTAGGTTTGGTGGGTTCTCTCTCTGTCCACGCTGTAGTTGAATTAAGGATCACCCCCATTCTGGCTGTATACGCACGCACCCGGTTTGTGTGTTAATGAAGTCAGCCTGATTTCGACATTGCTTTTTGGAGGGTGGGGAGTGTAACCTTATCGCTATTTCAGTTTGAGCCTTTAAACCACCAGGAGTTTTTATAAACACCGCTAGCATGTCCAGAATATGCAGTCCCTGTGTTGTCATCTGCATTATTTGTGGTTATTAATTTCAGGCTTTTCTTTGATGCCTAAATAAATGCTTGTAGCATTTGATACTTCCCTGTTAAAAACATTATAAACCCATCTTAACCGATGCCGTTATTTATATACATCCTTGCATCTCCATATGTTCTGTACTTTTAACCTTTATAATAATTCTTATAATTAAGAGCCCCATTTTGAGGTAGTGAGTGCTGCCATTCCAGTAGAGTAAATATGATATATGTTACTAATGTTTAGTTTTGGTTTGGCAACGCTAATAAACAATTCACTTACTTCGGTGGGCTTCCTTACTCATTTTTACTCCTTAAAGCAGGTGAGAGTTTCCAGTGTAAAATGATAGTATATCCCTAAGTAAGTCATGTTAATATTTATGGAAGCTTAATAAAAACATCCAGCATTTTTGGGATAGTGGGAATTAGAGTGAAAGCAAATATGTGCAAGAGAGAAAGTCTGTGCGAGGTGAGATCTTCTGAACCCTCAGCTGAGTTTTTGACAGTGCTTCTGGCATACTCTTGTGTACTTCATTGTTGTTGTCTGACATCTAGGTCTAAACCCATTCCTCATGTCAGTGGACATCTACATGAGCTACAGATTTGGCCCCCATTTGGAAAATAATACTTAGGTATGTTGCAAGTTGCTGTGAGGATTAATTTGTTAATGTTTGTGGAACAGTCTGAAAGTGCTGTATAAGTGTTTAGTAGTATTAAGTCCCCGTGCATCACTTACGTATCCTCAGTATCAGTACAGACTGTGGTTTTTGCTCTTACGGACTACTAGAGCTTAGAAAGGAGAAAAAAAAGAAACAAATACTATGGTTCCAGCAACTGGCAAAATAAAGCAACTCGAGAAATGTGCTCTGTTCTGCAGGCACACTGATAATATTTGGGTAGATGGTCACACAGTACCAGTGTGCAAATATTTATCTGTTTGCAAAGAGAATCTCAGCCTTTATTGCCCGATGCTGCAAACCATTATTCTTGCAAATACCATTGGATTTCTCATATGCATAAAAACAATTTTTTAAGACCAAGGGTCTGGGCAAAAAGAATCTAACATATCACTTTAGATTAAGTTAACTGTACTGGTTTTATGGCCTAGCAAGTTTTTGGTAGATCAACTAGCTGACTGCACTTGGAAGATTCATCTGCGTAGTGGTCTTCCCTTAGATTTGCTTTCATGATGTGTGCAAGAACAAATTAAGCTTGTGCACTTAAAACATACTGAATATCCAAGACAATGGCTAGATAGTGGGTAATAGGAACCTCTTAGTTCTCTTTGATGGTTGCACTGTCATCATCAGTTTGGTTATAGCAGCTGCTCCTGTCTTGCTGGTCCGTTCTATTTCCTGTTCTCGAATAATCTCTCTCATTCAGAGGAAGGTAAAGACAGCCATCTTCTTGAAAGCTGATAAAATGGGATAAATGAAAGCGATGAAGGAAGACATCAAGCCAGACGTTCTCTCTGTCCGGCAGGGCTGTACTAGAGTTCAGATGCTACTTTAGAGATTTCACCATACATTTCATTAGAGATATATCAGTAATGAAGTATCATGAGATGGAATATCGGTATCATCTGGGGAAGAGCCAGCAATGAAAATGCATTTTGCGCTGTGAAATTTCAATGCATTCATTAGTCAGAAGACATTTTACTTCTGTAATTCTGGACTACCGAGGCTGAGAGCAGCCTTGGTAGTTGAAGGCAGTGTGGAAACCCCACGAGTGCAGCAGCAGCATTCCTGGCTGTGCCTGCCAGGGGCTTTGTGCACGGTGGGAGCAGGGCATCGCCAAACCCAGACCTCATCTCTGGACGAGTATGTGAAGTTTCTTTTCTCTTTTGATTTTTGACTAACATCTAGTTCTTAGAAGTATTGTGTTTTGGGGAAACGAAAAAATGAAAATGTACATGAGAGAGTCAGCAGGGGAATGTGAGATCCTTGTATTTGTTACATACACTTGTATTCTTTCCAGTGCTGTTGTCTTCCAAAGAGAATTTACTTTCCTTCATTTTTTTTGATTTCTTCCTCTCATTGGGTGCCTAGCTGTAACCCTGAATGAATGAACGAATTTGACAGGTGGCCCAGCGCTGAGGTCCCGATATCTCTTAGTCATTATGCCTTGTAATGTGAAAAAGAACATTGTATGGGAAGTACAGTGACATGGGGTCAGCTCAAGCAGTGCCATATTTCTCCTCCTCTCCCTATACCAAAAGTTACAACATCATATTTTGGTCACAACAGTCAGCAATTGGTATGAACCAAGCAACATTATGGTTATAGCTGGTTACAGATTACAATTACAAAGGTTACCACTGTGAGGAAAATTAATTGGCAATATTTTCTCAATGTTTTTGCCAACTACAAGAATTGAAGGAACAAAAGTTCTCTTATGTCCTTCCCTTGTCACTCCAACTCTTCCCAGATAATTCCAGTCATTCATCTCTCCAACTCAGAAGCACGTTAAATTAAGCTAAAGGGGCAGGTGATCATCACCAGGTAATTATAATTGTTATGGGAAACAAAACTTGAAATGCAGCCTCCCAAGGTGATGCAGTTATTCCTGGGTGTCAAGGCACATTTTCCTCTTTTCCATGCCCACTGTGTCTGGACATGGGAGGGCAGCTGGAGTCTGACTCTAAAGTACAGTAATGGATTGTGGTAATCTGCTGGTATCAGAAGTGGAGCAGGATCAAAACAGTTGAGATCTCCCAGTGTCTGGACCCGTTAACTCCACATGTGTCCTGATATCATCAGTTGTAATTCAAGCTGGCATTTTTGTGATCCATACTGTCTGTTCTTCTGATGGGCAAAAAGGACCCATCTTGTGGTTGAGTCAAGCTTCTTTCAGGTGACATTCCAGTTTTTGAACATACCTTGTTCCTAAAGTAAGGCAGCATTTGTAAAGTACAAGATTGAAGGGCATAGCACATGTTAAGTGAGAGCTTCAGACAATACTGCTGTCCTGAGCAAAGAATCTGAAGTTTTGTCCTTCATTCATCTGCCAGGACAAAGATTGCGTGGCTGTGAAATATTCCATTGTACATAGATGTTCTCCATCACAGTCCTCTACAGCAAAAGGGGGTGAAGCCTATTTTTAGCACTAATGACCACAAAAATGTGGCATGGAGATACATGTTGTTTATAATCTTCACAGTCTACTGTGCAGCCTCCCCTTATTTCTCGTAAGTAGCCTCTGTCGAGCACTACTACTATATACATCCATTCTTTTTTTTTAATACCATGATTAAATGACTGTGGGGATGCAGCAGTTGAAGGCAAGTATAGTGTTTGAGGCTTCCAAACTTCTGCTGCTTTAGAATTGTTTAGCACGTCACAGAAGCATAGTCTATTGTAAACATAGAAAATTGTATTCATGACTTTATTATTTTCGCCAATTTTTTTGTTGCTGAATGTGTTTCTGTTAGCAAAAGCACCTCTGAACAGTATCATATTGCTTCCCATGTTGATCTGGGACTTGTAAGAGGCTAGATGATTATCGCTCATCTTGTAAATGTTTTCTTCTACTTGTGGGTATTCATTGAACTCACTTCTGCTGAAGTTTCACCCAGTTTGTACCAAGCGAGATCTCTTAAAGATGTTACTGGCACAGCTTTTTCATCTAGGCTTGCTTCTTGCATGCACAATACATTTCTCTGCAGCACTCTGGTCCAAATAATGCCGCTATCTAACCATGGCCATTTCTACACTGCAACACACTAAATCCAAATTCTGTGCTCTCAACAATCCCTGTAGTCCAAAGCAACAGGCATTTTTTTTTTCATGGCTGTAACACAGATTGAATTCCCATTCATTATCTTCACAAAAAGTGATGGCTCGTTTTTCAAAGTACTGATTGGCAAAAATTTTGTGGATGACTGTTTTTGATTATGATTATTTTTGTAGATGGGTTATTTGCTGTGCTCTTCAAGTGCTCCCCAGGCTTTGACTCCTGATGTTGTCCAGGCAATTGAGCTGGTATACCATATAGCCCGTTTAACTAGTCTCATGGGTGTCTGTTTGCCTGCTCACTCACGTAAATTGGTCTTAGTGCAGTGTGTGGAGTGGAAAGACCCCCTTCAGTTATGACACTATGTTCCACACCAAAGATTTTTGGGTTTTTGTTTGTTTGTTTGACATGGTTTCCCTGTTTAGAAGCTGCTGTTGCTGGGTGACTGCTGGCATTCTGCTGGGTAACTTAGAAAGCCATAGCCTGGCTGAATAAATCATGTCACGACTCTAAACGTTTGAGGTCGAGTTGCGTCCGGTGTCTGGTTTTGGCTCTTGTTCTGTCAAGGCTAGAAGAATGCTAACTGATTTGATAAGCAGTTAAAGCATCCTCTAAAACAGGAACATGAAGTAGGCTGGATTTGTACTCGGTGAGAGCTCTGCGATGGCAGAAGTGTGCATGATCAGATATTCCTGACCTCTACCAATGGGCTATTGGCCCGTCTGCTGCTCTGAGTTTTCGCTGTCATCAGCTGTGCTGCCAGGGTCTGCTCCAGCCAACTCTTCTAAGCCATGGCCAGCTTGCTGGGAGCAGAGACCACTGGGCTCCTCAGTGCAGATTTCAAGCAGAATGGCAAAGCTCTTGCTTTGGCACCCTTCAGTCGTCCAGGTTCTGTTCTTTATCCTCCTCTTCCCAGTTTTTCTCTTGCCTTGCCAAAGAAATGTGGCACTAGCAGAATCTTCCATTCTGGGCAATTATTTTAGGTACTCTTTGCCAGAAGACCCAGAATTAGGGTTTTTCCTCCAATTAATTCCAGAAAAGAATCTGAGGAAACGGAGACAAGAGAATGGATTTGTCAGCTTTGGTGTTGGCACTCTTAGAGCCATGTTTGCTGGCTCATTTTGTCTACCTTGTGAAACTTCAGGGCAATCCAACAAGGAATTAGTTTCTCTTGGGACTGCAGTCCCTGTTGGACTGACCCAAATGGCTTGCTTCTCTCTGGAGAAGCCAAAAAAGCTGCTTGCAAAGGTCTCTTCAAAAGCAAACTAGATGTGAAGATGGGCTTAGCACATACCTCTTTTTCTGAAAGTTGTATCAGTGAACAAAGGAAATTGAGAGCTTTTTGCCTTTGGAATAGTTCCCCGTTTTAACTGTGATGATAAATTCGATTTGCAGAGCAACCTCCCAGAACTAACCATATTCTTGCCTGTGGAGTTCATTCCTCCTAAACTTCAGAGCTTGAAGAAGTTGGTAATTTTTGCACAGTGTCTTTGGAAGACCAATTTGTAGTTAAGTGTACTTTTAGCATACTAATGAACAGTTAACCACAGAGAGAAAAATGTACCTCCTCACTACCTTTGCACTGTCTTAAAGCAATGCCTTGTCCGTTTTTCCCTTTTTCGGTTTTGGTAAAAAGGCCTGAGCATTTAGTGTCCCTGGCTCTGGCTGTGAATAGGCGCCACAGGTTCTCCCAGAAGGCTGTGGAGCCTTGACTCTTAGCTCGCCGGTTTGACCCTGTAGTAGCTGCTTGAATTCTCCTCTGCTGAAAGTGAGCACAATCCTATTAAATATTCCGCACAAGAACGGGGGTGTGGGGGGGTGTCCCTTTAAAATCACTGAGTTAGTAGCAGCACAATTAGACTTTACTGTCGGTAGTTCCTACTATACCTCCGGAGCACTTGTATGGAATGGATGCTTCAAATTAAGTATGACCTGGTTGTCCAATCCCAATTACCTAAAGAATCCCTCAATTTGCTTAACAATTCCCTCACAGCTATTATGGCTCTGACTGATTGTCCCCAGGACTCTCTTAGGCTTACAGCTAATGTAATTGATTCTTCAGTAGTAGCCTGAAGGGCCATTTGGCTTCAGCCATGGTCGGGAGATTTTTTTTTTTTTAAGCTAAGTTAAGAGAATGGTTATTTTTTATGGTTGTTCTGGTTTTGGAGGGTGAGGGTGGAGGGAATCATCTGGACACAGCTTGGAACAGCAGTCCCTGCCAGATGGGAAAGTATTTTCCTTGGGCTCTCAGTTAAATTGGCTTTGGATGGAAGGTCTATGTGGACTTCAAACCCAAATCTGGGTGGGTATTTCTGGAAAAAGGGCTGTAGTGAAGGCTTCATTCTGACATTTTCCTCTCTCTTCCTCTTAGTCAAACAGGTAAGAATGTTTAGGTGTTTTTCTGTACCTGAATGGACATAAGTCATGATAGATGCAACACTTCGGTTGTGACAAAACTAGCAATCCTCAGATGGTCTCGTTTAGAAGGACTGTGTACAAAGATTGATTATTAGCTTATGGAAGAGGTCTTTGACACTTTAAACTGGATTGTCTTTTCATCATCATCAGGGACTAGATTACAAAATTCAGCAGACTATGTTAGCAAATCTACATTAGCGAGGGCGCAAACCTACATTAGTGAGGGTGCTCATCACATCTCATGCTATCATATTGGGAACTTGCATTCTAAGCTGCGTTGTAGCTTTTTCTGGACACTTCATCGGGTGAAAATGGATAGCTGCAAACACAAAATTCCATCAAAATAATTTCCACAACCCTCACCCCCTTTTTTTTTTTTTATCTAGAACACCCAGTGGAAGTAGCAGGAGATCAGTTTAAAACAGTTAAAAAAAGGACTAATTCCCAACACAGTGAGTAGTGGACTTCTGGAACTTGCTGCCAAGGGAATTTGTAGAGGCAGACAGCGTCAGCAGACTCAGAAAGGAATTAGACAGATTCATGGAAAAAACGCTCAATAAACAGATAATAATAAACAGGTCAATTAACAGCTAAAAAAATGCCATAGCGTTGAGTCATGAAGGGCGCTGACTTCCTACATATCTAGAACCTTAGAATTAGGGTGCTTAGACACTACCTTGCTGAGAGTGATAGAGGTGCTCAGAATTTCTTTTTCAAAGACGTGATTGTTATTTCTCGTCTTTCTCAGTTCCTGCTGGCCAGGCTGATTAAAAAAAGTTTATGGCTTTATATCACTGAGGTAAACTAGTGCCGCCTCCTTTTTTTGGTGTCTTTCATGTGCTATGGAAAGAGGGACTCGCTTTACCTGGGTGACAGGAGAGGACAGCTATTGGATTGGTTAAGTATGAGAAGGTATGGCCCTTCCCCCCAAAAAAGCCAGGGTATATATTGTCTATATTGCTTGATGCATTTTAAAAAGATGATGTCAACATTAATTACTGAAATGATGTGCTTGCCAACAGAATAATGCACAATATTCCCCACCTCTCTTCCATGTGCAGTGCGTTAATTAATGTCTTTACAAAATGAACCTTGTAAGCAACAATTTAGTCTTGATTCCTGTAAAATACAATTTTGAAAAAAAAGTGCTCATAGCAAAGCAGTGGAAATGCCAGCTGCCCTTTGGTGAAACACTCAGTATAGTTTGGACTGTAGAACACTACTTTTCTTGCACAAGGTAAGGGAATACTGTCTCGAAGTTAGGCTATCTGTGTTTGTTTCTCACAGAAAAGGCATGGGGATCTTCAGGAGATTTCATTCTCTTTAAAGAAGGGTGTCTAATTTAGGTAGATGAAAAGCTGGAATGGCCGCAAATAGGTGAGACAGATCCTGTCATAAAAAACCACCAGAATAAAACCAGAATTTGAGTTTGTGGTGCATGCGCCAGACCCTATGTAGGCTGGCAGAGGAATGGCTCCAGCCAATTCTAGCAGTGTTTGTTACAAGCTATACTTTGCTCATCTGTTGCTCCCTACCTGCAAAGTGAATCTGCATCTGCTTGAGATTTCAAGAGTGTTGAACAGATTTTCTGTTTCCCAATTGAAAATTCACTTTGATTCCCCCTTTACCTGGTGAAAGTTAGGTGTTGCAATTAATGGTTTATAACATACCAGTGACCACTTACAGAAACATTAAATATGATCAAAAAAACCTCAACATTCTTGGTTAGTGATATCTGTCACAAGCAGTGCTGATGCTTTGCAGTCTTAATTTAAGAAGGTGTTTCAGTGCGCTTAAGTTTAAGCACACTGTATTTCAATGTGCTTAAGTTTGAGCAGATTCATACATTTCCTGCAAAGCTGCAGAGTATCCAGTGAAGATATGGTAGCAATATTAATGTGGCCATTCACAGAATCACAGTTACTGAGGCTGGAAAAGCCCTCTGAGATCATCAAGTCCAAGTCATTGGGTGTGTTCTGCTTGGTTATTCCAAAATTTTCTCATTGTAAATGTTTATATGATCATCCTTCCTGGGTAGGAAGTCTTCCAAATGAATTGATACCTATTGACCTTTGAAAGAGCCCCGTAGGTGTCCCAGAAATGTGTGGTTGTCAAGAGGGAAAATGTTACTCAGAACATATAGGAACTGTCAACTGATTGCCATGGGAGAGCCTGCACAGTAAGTACAAGGCCTGATGATAATGTTGAAAGCCGATGATAAATAGGAATTGTTATGGGAACTTTCTGTGTGTACTTATTTTTGATTGTGATCATTGGATCTTTGTAGCTGCTTCATGAAAGTAACAACAGACAAAACCGAAAAATGTGTATGCTTTGTTTACAAACATTTTCCCAAGAGTTTTCTTGTGTCATTGTTTTTGTTTGTGGGGTAAACTTTTTTGGATCTAAGCTTCCCAGATATTTTTCCTTCGTTTAGGGAATCCTCAGACCTGACTGCAGTTTGAGTTGTAAAATAAATATAGTTTATGTTCATTTTACAAGTATGTTACTCAATATTTTATAGTTTATGATTTGAGTTGATGTGGCTACAGCTGAGCAAAAGTATTTAGCATGTTCAGTATGTCAAGGCTGAAGACTTAAAATCAGCCATACTGGTTTTTCACTGGTACATGCGGATATATGGTTTGTGACCAGTGCACTTTCTCTGTAGAGAAAGGTTCTGCTGAGTGTGTCCCCTCTCCTGTGTGCACAGTGCGTTCTGTCTGCTCTCCACTCCTGTTTGACAAGATGCAGAGAGCAGTTTCATCAGTCTGAACCCAACCTTAGCTTGCTATACATAGCAAATCAAAGATAAAGCAAAGATTTTTCATTATTGGTTTTGTTCTCTAAAAAAATTTAGGAAAATAATTATGATTAGGAATAATTCAAATGCATTGTTGTTTTTTTTTTTCCTGGTTTTTTTTTTTTCTATCCTGTGTCATTGTGTCCTCTAATCAACTTCTTTCTATTGCACTGATATATCTCAAAATGCATGGAGTTGGTGGTAGTGGTGCCATCAGTGGAAGAGTGTTCTGCTATCAGTGAAATAATGCGTGAAGAACTGGAAACTCCTGGGGATATTTTTTTCCATTTGAATTTTTATTTTTGTTTTCATTCATGAAACGTTACAGAGCCAGTCAGTAATGTGTAAGGTAGGACTCCCCATTCTCCCTGTATTCCAACTTCATGCTCCATTGCTACACAGTAGTACTAGAGAGAATTTTTTTCTGAGCGGGAAATAGTAGGGTGAAAACCTTGCCAATCTGTTAGAGTAAGAAAGAGGAACTCTGGAACAGCGTATTGCTGTAGTTAAATGGTGTGTGGCTTATAGACGTTGGTGTTTTTTTTCTTTAAAATGTTTTGTAAGTCATATGTTTCAGTACAATTTTGCTTGGTTTTAGTTCAGATTGTTTTTGGTTACTGCAAGTCATTTTGCAGGGAAACTATAAATAACCACCTTTGACAGTTCTGCGTTGTTTTACGTCTTGGTATCTCTGCATGTCATGGAGCTTGGCCGCTTTTTGATTTTCATGATTTATTTTTGCCAGCCGATATCCTGTTTCATGTTTGCTGGGACTTCCACTTTGCCTAGGCCCTAGGGCAAAGTCTTGTAGTTTTCAGTGAAAAATTTAACACAGGTGTTTTAACGAAAATCTGGTGAAACAAATTGAACTTTGAAATATCCGATTTTTTAAACCCTAGCAGAACACTGCAGAACCTAGCAATAAATAGTAATCCCACACCCAGATCACCAATTGTCAGCTGCTGTATCTGTCTCTGTAGTAGTTCCTGCCTCAGAGCACAGGAGAAGCAACGTGTTAGTTTGGCCCTAATGAAACCAGTGAAATGTCTTTCACTGAAAGCTGTACTGAGTTTACATCACATTTGCCAAGAGCATGTACACTAAAAATTACTGTGAATCAGTTAACTTGTGCTAACACGTTACTCTGTGATAAGTTGCTGCAAACCAATTTTCTGATCTTCTGTATCTGTGAATATTATGATGAATTTAACTTGGCTTTAGATGGTTGCATTTGAGAAGAGGGAATTCAGTCTCTTGCTGTTTGTTATTAGCTGTAGGACCGCGATTGGAGCTCTGTTGTGCGAGAGGTAGTGCAGCCAGAGGCTTGGGGTGTCATTTCAGTAACTTCATCATTCTGATTGAAAAAAGTGAGTTAAAATTATATTAAAGAAAAGGAGAAAGGTTGAGACTGACTACAGTGCTGGTAGAGAAATACGACAAATTGTTTTTCAGAGATAAAAGAAGGGAGGGAGGAGTCTTATATGAAAAAGTGTCATATGGACTCTTATATGACTTATATGGACTCTTATATGAAAAAGTGTCCAGTGGATAAAGCTAGTTCAGTTCCCTGCATCATGACATTTTGTCTCAAGAGTAGTTGTCCGTTCAGGGAGAATTTCATGGTACCAGCTCACTCCCAGTTAGTTCAGGGATTTGGAAACAACAGCATTTAAATAGACTTTCTCCACTTTTCCTCTCTCTGTCAAAGACTTTGTAACTGCTGTTTGTTACATGCAAGAGATCTGAAAGTCATCTGTGCTTCTCTGACACTTAGAATTTTTAAAAGATGTTGAAGGAAAACCAATATTGTCTACTTTGGGATGTAGGTGATATATTTTCTTTGCTTTTTTAAAATTCTTGATTAAAAATGTACTTGCGTAAGAAATTAAGTTGTATGATAAAAGACACATATTAGTAACATTGGAAGTAAAACATATTTTCCTAATAAATTGGCGGAATTGTTCAAGATCAGTTGACTGTAAATATGGCCTTAAGGACAGGAGGACCTTTGGTTTCACTGCTGTGCAAATGCCATTTGCATAAGTTCAAGTTGTCCAGGTCCAGTTTTCAAACCCAAACAACTTTTTAGCAGCATTTCAAACTTCATAGTTGCATTGGGTTGGAGGTGATACTTGGAGTCCCTATTTGTTAAATTTCTGTTTGAAGTGATAAGCTCTGTTTGTATTTTCTGTGAAAGACACAATTAAGCATGATCTTCATGTGGCTAAAATTCCTGTTATTTTATAGGATAGTAGAGAGACATTTTTCTCCAGTCTCTTGATCAGAAGACAGGAGAGTTTAACTTCATCAAAGTAGGGCATTTAGAAATAGATGACTTAAAACTTCTTTTTCTATTTTTAATTTTTTTTTTAAATATGAAACTGTTGTAATTTTAACAAAGTCCAGAAAAGTGCTCTTCATGCAAGAAAGTATAGTTCTCAAGTGAAACTCCACTTCTGTTTTTTTCTGGGAAAGAAAAAGTAATTCTAATATTATTTCTGAGGCTACAGTAAGGCTTATTCCTGAACAGTAGCAGGAGATGCTTTTCTCCCAGCTGGGCACTGCGCTGATGAGTCAGTTGTGTCCCAGCCTGGGAATGAGGACGATTCTCCTCCGCGAGCAGGAGAACAGGGATTGAGAACCTTGGGGCATCCCACGCTGCTTTCTGCCTCAGTGCAAGGTGCCGGTCAATATCCCGACAATGGTGATTCATTTTGGGTTATCCATTTGGTAGAGCTTTAGTTGGTTTATAAATTAAGCTAGGTATTATAATTTTTGAGAAATCTAACAACAGCCTACCAGATTCCTGAAAATAATAGCAGTGACCAACTGTACGGGTCAAGGGAGCTGTGAGTGTGCATTTGTGAGGACTTCAGCTCTCCTTTGAGAATTTCAGACAGAAGCTTCCATTAAAGTGCAAAGTATTGTTATTATCTTTGTCCTTTATACATATTTAAATAGTACATGATAATCATCTCTGTGAACTCTTAACTATTCATAAAGGTGGCTGTCAGTTAAAGGCCTGAACCAGTACTCCAGATCCAAATACTTAAAATGATAGATGATGTTGTAACCTTCCGAGAATTATTCATAACCTTTGTGTAGGAGGAGTTTCCTTTTAAAAGACAGGCTTTGTAGATGATTAGTAAGTGGGGAATTTAATTCTTCTGTTGGGATAATGATATCCAAGAATGGTGGCGAAACTCTGCCAACTGAAAGTCTTCTTTGGAGATTTACCTGAGGGAAGAACGAGAGGCAGGGAAGATGAAAGGTGGTTGAACCCGTTACCTTCATCCTTCCTGGTGTAGCATCAGCTGATCCTATGGCACAGGGAGCCCCTATAACCACCTCCAGGTTACAGCTCCAGGTACCCGTGTGCCACACGCAGCCCCTCACCACCCCCCCTCCCACCTACCCCCATGGCTTCCCTGAGCCATGAAGGTTCTGAAAACTTCACACCAGTGTATTTTGTAGCTTGGTAGTCGGAGTAACTACAGTATTAGCACAGAAATTGAGATTGGTCTTCAGGTTGACTGTAATGGAACGGACATTTAAAAACACTAATTTCTCAGCCTCCAGGGACTTCCCAAATACTGTCCTTTGGGGCTTCTGGATGGTCTTTGGGCACTTTTTTTGGGACTTTAACCAGGATTTACTGGATCTAAAAAAACACCCAACCCACAAAACAAGCACACCTTTCCCACTAAAAGTTTAATTAGAATTGCACACGCTGACGACGTGTGCAGGAGGTGTCTGGCCCTGGCCTGCTGCTTCTCAGCCCTGGGCCCAAAGCCCCGTGCTGCCCGGTGCGCAGCAGCGGCACCCACCCGCGCCAACAGCCTCGTGTGGAGGCTGGAAGCTTGGGCAGCACCTTTCCCTGTGTAAGTACAACATGCAGGACCGTGGGGTCTCCGCACGTTTTCCCAAGGGTTTGCCGGAGCGGGAGCCGGCTTTCACGCGCGGCTGCATCCCCTTTGGTGCTCAGCAGGCCTTGCCAGTGCAGGAGAGAGCAGTCTGTGCTGCCATGCACCAACGGGCCCGCGTCCTTCCCGCAGAATTTCATTCATGCTGATTGAGGGAGATATTGTACTCTTTCCTTTAGTTTATTTTACCCTCTTGGTATGCAGAGTATTCTTTGTTAATATTCCTTATTTATATAAATGTTAATTGGTCCTTGTTAATTTGGTTTTCTGTGCTGAAAGCCAAGGTCAACAATGAGTCCTTCCATGTTAGCTTTAGTGTGATTACAAGATAGTGTAATGCATCTTGGAAAAGAGTAGCAAGAAGCCTTGCCCTAACCTTTGTGTTAGGTAGAGGTTTGGAGGTTGAAGGAGGAAGAGAAAATACATGGTAAACGCAGGCTGAAGGGTCTTACTGATTGAAAGGGACTGTTAAATTAAAAGACAGTTGTTTTGAAAGCAAAATATCACTTGACCCCGAAGAGATAGGCAATTCCTGCCCGGGGGTTAGGGATAACAACAACACTGGGTTTGGTTTGGGAATGCTGACAGTAGACCTGAAAAACATTATTTTTCTTTTCCTTTCACCTCACTGTTTGCATATGCAACTTTCAAACTGCTTTTTTTTCTTGCTTTAAGAACAATCTCTTCTCAGAACACCCTTCTTCTGGGCTGGAATGGCCATTTTATTAGATGAAAGTAAGATTTTTTTCTTTTCTAAAACAGATTCTGTTGCATGGGGCAAAACAAACAGAGCTATCATAACACTTTAAATAGTAATCAAATATGTTTTTCTGTTTGCATTCAGAAGGGTGGAAAGGTAACTTGACAAGATGAAAGAAGGAACCAGATTTGTATATCCCCCCCTTTGCCAGTAACAGGTATAGAGTTTTAGAAAAGACTTCAAGGCAAAAAGACAAAAGCATAGAATATACTGTTACGGTGTTATTTTTGTCTTTCATTTTTATGACAACTTATTTGTACTTAAAGGAATCTTTCCAAAGAGTTAAGAAGCATCATTAAATAAAGACTGTGAAATGTGCAATATGGCTTATTTATTTAAATGTTAATTGGTCCAACGAACACTTCTAATTAGCTCTATATTTGCTTAGCAAAAAGTTTTACAAATTCCAATTGTGAAAAGCAGCTATTTTGAGCTGGTAAGCATGTTGCAGAATCAGCTATGATTTTTCTATAGTTCTCAGCCCTTGAAGGCACAATTTAATTTTTCATGTATGCATACTAGCAACGGTAAACACTTGCGAGTGTAAAGAACCTTCTTTAATTAGCTGCACAACAATTAA
Source organism: Trogon surrucura (assembly GCA_020746105.1). Taxonomy (NCBI): domain Eukaryota; kingdom Metazoa; phylum Chordata; class Aves; order Trogoniformes; family Trogonidae; genus Trogon; species Trogon surrucura. Next base: position 11,153,021 of record CM036629.1, read on the forward strand.
AGGATTCACAAACTAAATTGAACCCTGTCTCTGTGCTTACTAGCTGAATTCTACCACCTGTCACAACAGCACTTTGTTCAATCTGTTATGCAAAATCATTATAGCAATATAGCTGAGGAAAAAAAAAGAGAAAACAGCAATTATTTCTTACTTTTCTCTTGAATGGGTTATTTTGGGTTATACTGATGTCAGGTTCATTGAAGCTAACCTTTTGAAATCTGTAACAGCATAATACTTATATGGCAGGCTTAGAATAGCTAGAAGAATATTTTGTTTTACCCTTTTAAGAGCAAGTGAGGCACATCCTTAAAGTACGGTACTTTCTCTGATCATTTGGAAGAAAAAAAAACCTACCAAAACTGTGCTAACTCCTGCAGCAGCCTGTTATTTCTCTTTGTCAGACCAAAAAAAATGACCAGCATCTGACAGGACAACATACTCTTTTATTACTAAAGCTTGTAAACCAATATGAAAACTAGTTTTAAAAACCACTGGTTTCCTGGATTGGGGAGATAGACTTTTAGCTTACCTGTTCTGGCTTCTGTTTATTCCTGTGATTATTCTTCAGCTCTTGAAAATCTAGTAGCACATAAACACAAAACTGGAAAATACTGAACTGACTTATGTCCTAATTTTGTTTTCCTTCAAGCAGCAGTGGTTGAAAATGAGGAGGTTTTGTATCTTTACGGAAGAGCCTCATCCCTCTCTCGTCTCAGTTGCACCTGTTCTAAGTGAGCGCAAAGGGGCAGATGCACAAATGCAGTGTCAGTCCTGATTTCACCCCAGCTGATAGGAGTCAGCTCCTGCTGCTTCTGGAGGCCTGGCTCGGGGCGCACCAAACTGCAGCAGCATCTAACCCCTCTGTTTCTCGGCGAGGCGGTGGCCCGTTTAGCCTCCCTGGTCAGTAGTCTTCCTATTGATTTTGTGTTCAGTATAATTGGAGGGCAGAGGTGGAAGCTTGAAACTGGTTCTCAGTGGTGTGAAAGGCCAACTGCTGGGGGAGGGCTTGCTGCTGGGGAGGAGGAGAGCGTGGGGTGAGGAGGATGGGGACCCACAGCCGTGCCTTGGGTTACCTGCCCAGCTGCTCCCTACTCCAGCTTCTTGCAAGGAGCAATCAGCTGCACCTCAGTGCTCTGACCCACGTTTCTGGTGCTGGGTAAAATGCCCAATGAAACCAGTGGTGGGTTTTCATTGTGTAAGGAGTATGAGGCTGCATTTAGTGAGGAAGACCTGTTTACATTTCTCTTTATTCTGCTGTGACAGCTGACAGGAATGTGCACATCGCTGCCAGCTTTCATGCAGGAGAGGTACAGGTACGTTTTGTGCATACGCTCACCATAGCTGAGGAGTTGAAAGTTAAGCTGCCTGCTGACAGTTTCCTGAAATCATATCAATAACATATTGTTAGCTCTTGTGATTGAAGCTGAAAGAGTCTGCTGTTGGATAAAGGATACGTGATATGGGCATTTCATAAGCTAGGGATATAAATGAATAACTCTGCTCATTCACAGTACTTACATTTTTTACAGCATAATTTTAAAACTATTGTCATTTTACAATATTTTTGGGAAATCCAGAAGGAGAACAAAAATCCTTTAGAAACATAGCGATATAAATTTTTTTTTTTCGTAAAAAAGTAACTAGGAAAATAAAAGTCTACAAACAAAAATTGAGAAAGGACTTCTTTTTTATGACTTAAAAGAAATAAATAAAAGGAAACTACAAGGGAGCCTGATACTTTGATTAAATATAACTTAAATTCCTAGATAATTTTGCACTGAATTATGAGAAGCCAAAATTTGCTAAATACAGCTCCTTCTTGCTTTCTTACATCAAATAAGAATATCAGGTCTATTCAGAAGTAGAAAGTTAAGGAGACAAAAATCCTTTTACTTGGAGAGATATAACAAGTACAGGTGCAAAGCACCAGAAATCATTTCAACACAAAACTTAGTTTCCACTTGGTCAACTAGAGCAATACAGAGATTTTGTGTGGGAACTCCAGAGTGCTCTCAGCTTTTGGTGTTCAGTTCTGTACTGAGGAGCACTTTGATGTCCTATTGCAGATAGTGAGAGCTCACTCACCGCGTCCCATGGCCTCTTCTGTGAAACCCAACCATCATCTTTCCCCCTCCTTTTGACTGGCTCTGTATTTTACTGAAATTACCTGCATTCACACAGGTTTGCAGCAACATTGAGAGAAGTTTTAACGTGAGCTGGTGAAGGTGAACACAAATTGCTCATTTGCACAGACTGTTCAAGAGACTTGAAATAGTTTACCTGAGAGTGGGTTATGTTTCTTTGCGTGCTGTATTGAAAAACCTTGCAGTAAAGCACTCCTTGTTAGTCCCCGATCCTTCTGACACAACGCTCAGCCTCTCCGAGCCTGCCTGGGGACTGAAGCCTCCAGGGATCCTGTCAGTCACTCGAAGGAGTTTGGTCAGAGCTGTAAGTGGCCAGTGCTGGCTGTTAAGGATGTATTACAGTTAGCAGAGTCCATCTCCCAACTGACTTTGCAACCATAATTGAAGTTGCCAGGATCTGTCATGCTGTGATTGCATTTATCAGACTTTCTTTGTCAGCTTTGTTGCCACTCACCTATCAACCGCGATAGGTTGTCTTTTCAGCAAGGGCCTGGAATGTTGCAATTAACATCAAAAATACTTAAAGGCTTTTTATCCTGCAAATAGCTTTAAAATATGTTCTTGTATTTTTATAGCATTCCTCCTCCCTCATATTCATCTGCTTTGTGTCTGCCAAGTTTTCAGTGCCCTTTTTATTAATGATCAAAGCTCTTGTGCCCAGATAAAACAGGAGTGTCCAAACAGCAATCGGTGCTCAGCTTGTTGGGATCCTGAAGGTCATGCTGCGATTGTATTTAGACATACGCACTGTTTTACCATAATCAGTGCTTGCGTCTGTACTTGGATATGTGTACTAGGTAGCCGTTCCCTTTCCTTGCAGTGCAATGGTAGGAGGAGATTCTCAGTTCACAGGTTATACCTCACTGTGTACTGCAAAGATGTGACCCTTTTTGATGGTTGCTTGTGTGACATCATTGTTATCTCCTTGTATTAACTGCAGAGCTGTTACACCGGGTTTGCACCACTGTTCAGAGGAAGAGGCAGAGTTACAGTGAGGCAGAATGATCTCATTCCGACAGGTAGAGGTAATCTAAAAAGCAGCCGGGGAAATACAGGGGGGTACTCCCAAGTCAGTCACTTGCAGTATAGACATTCCAGTTTGGGGTTGTGTTCCTGCTCAAGAAGCCACCCAAAAGAATGGTGTGATTAGCAGTACTGCAGATAGATGCATTTTTGGTTTTTTGTTTCTCTAAAATGACAGTCCGAAAAAGAGCATGTTTTCCGAGTATTTTCTGACCTTGGGGTAGCTATGAGTCTAGCAGTTGCAAAATCAAGCTGTCGGTGACTGAGCTGTGCGCAGTGGCTGCTAACCACACCCTTTTAAGTCTGAACCACTTATCTGGGTGTGAAAGCATCATGGGAGGTATGGGATGGCTTCTCGAGTTACCGGCCCTGCTCTTGCATTCACGACAGTGATCAATTAATAAAGTTAAATGACAACAGCAGTAATGGATTGTATCAGTAAATGCATGCACAGACCAAAACACCAAAGTATAAAGGAGATTTGTTTTTTAGTGTTTCATTTTTCTTGAGTGATAAATAAGTATATTTTTCTATCCTTAGTCTAAGTCCGTGTTGTGTTTCCTCATCTTTTTCCACTTAATTCTGCAAGGAGTTTGCTGTTTCTCCTTTTTTGGGAGACCACAAACAAGGAACATTCTGAGCAATGATCACTCTGTTTTTCCCACAGCCACCTGCCTCCCAGCGTCTCAGTCTTTTTCAGCTGCATCTTTTACTCCATGTAATTCCACTGAAACTGAGGCTTTCTCAACATTATCCTTTTCCTGGAAATTAGTATTAAAAATAACTCTCTGAAGCCACTTGTATCTAAGAATCACCATGACCCTCTAAATTATGTCTTTTCTTTTTGCTACTAAGTCCGTGTGTTATAGGGAGAGAAAAAATAAATCAGTTGGGTAAAGGACAAGACAAAAAATGGAGGTAGAAGGGATTAACAACCAAGAATATCAGTTATTAAAAACCAAAATAATTCTCCATAATATTTTAACAAAAAACTTTTATGCTGACAGGTCTGTCAGAAGTTAAAACCCCAGATATTCAGCAGTCAGTTATGTTTGATCAAAGAAACCTATCTGGCATACTGGACTAAGCAATGGGAGTCAAGAGTTCTGGATTCTGTCCCTGGCTTCTTTACAGAGGATGAGCCATCTATTTAAGTCGAGATACATGGCAAGCTTTTTCCTAAATGAGATGTGGAAATGATCAGTTAGGGATACTCATTCCTACAGTGCTGAAATTCTGAAAAATTTAGTCTCTTTTCAGCCTTGGAAGCTCTTTGGGTGCACTGAAGTTGGGGAGGTTACCTCGGAGTTTCTAACTGTTTGCATTTATGCTGTATGAAGATGTTGGCTATTTCTTGTGCCAGGCAAAGAAACATGCAGAAAACATCTTCCCCTTTCTCATCGCACTGGTCACAGTGTGCTTTGATGACCTGTAATGCTGGGGAACTTCACAGAAAACCAGGGTGTGAGCTGGTGGGAATTACTGCTGGGGACATGGCCGCAGTGTGCTGGGTAAAAAGGAGGAACTTAACTCTTCCCAGATATGCAGTGCGGCCCTTTATAAAGCTTTTCGTGTATGGGTGGGTGGTTTCTTTTTTTAATGTTGGTTTCTCTTAAATGCACTGACCTTGAAGAACAGAGTAATTTATCTTTTCATTATCTCTATATTTATTCTTCTCCTTTGCTTCCAGTTCAGTGTCCTTAGAAGTAAAATAAATGCAGTTGTATTATATATGTGCTTTGAGAGTATATACTGTTACATATCCTGTCTTTCATGTGCCACAGGTTATGCAAGGTATAATATATTAGTCTCTCTTTTTCCTTTTGACCAGCATTAAAACATTTACTTAGGCACGTAGTTGCTGTGTTGATGTCATCACAGGTAGCCCATATGTTTAATGATGCGTTGTTTTGTCTACTGTCTAACTCGATAGTATGCAATTTGGAGCATCCTTAATTATCCTGTGAGCCACTTTGTGACAGTGAAACCAAATATGGTGTAGACTTGGCTAACATCTTTGTGATATTATTTGGCATACCACATACTTCTGTTTCAAATATAAATTGGTTACAAAATATGTACTCTATTAATTAAATCTATACTTGAGACATATTTTTTTCCCCCTAAAGCTGTTAAAAGTATTCTCTTTTTCCTTGTTCGGCACGCATATAGGGTTGGGTATGGACTCTAATTTGACAGAAAATAGGCTAACCTTGTGGTTTTCGTTAAGTCCTAAAACTACAGTTGAGTGTGCAGTGTCTTTCCGTATAACTAGGTCTTTTGTTCCACTAGAGAAAATTACTTAATTTGTTAGAGAGCTTTTTTTTAAAAGGTTTAACTGTAACAGTCTTTACCTAATAGACCTGCGATTGCAGGGAGGTGATTAATGTGAATTAAAGGATCTCTGTGACACAGGACTAAAGGACAGAATTACTTTGTTGTTGTTGGCAATCCCGCTGGTGCAATTTCATTCCTCCCCAAACCAGATTCCCAGCATTTTGCATAAAGTTAAGGTCCAGTCGGACCATATACTTCTTTTTGAAACTCTCTTTATTCAGGGATGTTCTGTTTATGCATTTTTGTTGGGAATGTATGTCTTTGTCCCTTGAAATCCATCTATTTATTGTAGTGACACCTACTGCTGAGAGAGCTGATCCGCAACAGGATCGGTTACTGTTAAACTTGGCCAACAAGCAGTTCGTGACTCAACCAGCAGATGTTTCTGTGGCTCAGGTCAAAGGGAACTTATGGACTCGGGTGTTTTTTTTCTCTACTCCTAGCATTAAGTGCCAGGAAAGTCAACACTAGGTGCAGACAGTTGACCCGACCAGTAGCAGGAGGAACTGAACTGGGGCCCTGAGGATCCGCAAAGACCAAAGCATTAGTCTGTTGAGCCACTGTGCTGGCTACAGTCCAACAGTTTCAGACAACTGACTATCTGATTGCATGCCTGGATTTTAGTAATGATTTTACATACTTATTTGATGATTTGTATCCAAGCTTAGGCTTCTGACAGGTGCCCTTGTGAACAAAGTCTCGCTGGGCTATCGCATATGAATATTTCACAGTCAATCATATTTTGATCTTTGGGACATATGTGCATTTGACATTATATTTAGTCGTGCACAAAATCTAAGTCTAAGCCTTTTTGAAATGAAAACAAAATCATCAACCCAGCATTAGAGTTTTGGATTTAAATTGTTGCAAACTATGATTTGAGTTCTGTGGTTTTAACTCTCCTTGCTTGATCTCTTTGTAATTGGTATAGAGGGCCTGATCCTCCTGTCCTCACCAGCTGAAATACACTGCCTTTTATTTGGAGCTTGCCTGAGTGAGGAATGCAGGATTAATAAGGTCAACGTTATGTATATTTTAATATTACATAATGAGTTAGAGTATCACAGACTTCCAGTGTGGTACAGTGTCCTCAGATGAGAATGGAAGATCCAGAGCCCATTTCATGCTATAAAAACGACAAAACCCGAAATCATAAATATGCTTTGTGAAGTCTTCCAGGCATTTCATTATTTTATTTGTACTGCGTGATACTAAAGTGGATTGTTAAAAGCTTAATTTTAAGGTTTCTTCAATCTGATGTGGATGCCAGTTAGATTAATTAAAGTGAATGATCAGATAGGAGCTACAGGAGATTGATCAAATTGGAGAGAGTTTAATCATTTGTATACATTCCAAATTACATGAAAATTATATTTACTTTTAAAAGTGCTGTTTCTAAAGTAACAGAAGTTTTAGTTTAATGAAGCATTCCACAAATCAGGCTACCATTTGAATTTTGGTTTCACTCTTATCTTTACTTTTGTCATGAGGCAAACACTAGGGGGGAAAAAAAAAGCGAACTAAATGAGAATCAGTGCTTATAAGCTAAACAATAATGATCCCAGATGCAACCAGTGCCTAGAAAAAAAAGCAGATTTTTTTTTTTTTTTAATCTACTGAACTTTCAGTACCAATTATTTATCTTTCTCTTCTTTGGATCTGACTTCTTAAGTATATGCAAGTGAAATAGAATAAATAAGAAGGAAAACAGATTTTACTAAGTCACATGCAAAGTAGCAATAAATCAAACAGCTTGTCTGCATTCTTCTAATCTTTCTATTCTAATCTGTGAGTGAGATTTATAAATGACCTCTCCTCTCTGCTCGTCTTCCTAGATTGTGATCACAAACAGTTCACAGTCCTCCACTCCATGGGTGCTACCAACCAAAGGCTGTTCTCGTGATTTATCTTCTACTGATCAGTTATCAGTCCGAAACACTGTGCTAGCTAGAAAGTACCCTACAGATGTAACAGGTATTTTAGAAAGCAACTGTCTTCTCACCCCAGAGCGAAAGCAGTGCAGCCTCAGCAAACAGTTTTCTGTCCACTAATGACTTTTGAAACTTCAAAATCCCTCTGCTAACCCTTCTTTAAGACATAAAAACTGTTGTGGAATGAGTTGGCTCTGTTGTTACTAAAGGAGTACTTTGTTTTGGAATCAATAAGCAGCTTGTTTAAATATCAGCACTACAAAGCAGCTACAGTTTTGTCAGATGCCTTCCCTGCTCGCTGCTGCGCGGTCTCGCGGCGGCTGGGTGCTGGCAGATGGGTGTTTGCGTGAGGCTGCCGCCCCGAGCCCGGCTGCCCGGCCAGGACCGCCGGAGCCGTCAGCACAGAATTGCCCAGTACTTTTTTACGTACTTTGCTTCGCCCCAGTTTTTAGTTTTTAGGAGCTACAGATGCCTTGCAATGACTACAAAACGTAAATGGGGTAAAGTGACTAATAGTAATAACAAATTACCAAGTTGGCCTTAATAGTATTTAAATAAAAACAAATAGGACACGGTACCTGTGGGCAACTTTTTTTTTTTTTGAAGACATTCTTTTACACTCCAGAAACCATATATTTCCCTAATATAGTTATATTATACCCCAAGGAGCAGGACACCTACTTAACCAACACACCCACACACACACATAAAAAATATTAAAAAAAAAGGAAAACTCCAATGAAGTCTATGCAGTTACTCTATTTTACATAAGTAAAATGAGAATAGATTCTGGCCTAATGTTTATTTCATTTTATCAGATGGGATAATACTGTCCTGGTGGCATTAAATACAGCTGATCTCTCCCCTCTCCTTCTGTGCACACATGTTTTTGTTAAAATTTAACTATTTACATCTATGTCTCTTAGTATTGCCTACAAATCAGTCAAAGAAGAGTAGGTCATCTATCCTGCCCTGCTGTTTATATATTAATCATCTGGCAAATAAACCGCTCAGTATCCTACCCACCTCAGTAATATTTGTGATGTAATTTGTTTGGATGCCCAAATGTCACCAGCGTTGATTGTAAGAGATGAAAAAAATGTACTTGCTCAGCACACCAAGCTCTGGGCTAAAATGTAAGCATGAAATCTCTGGTTTATTTTTGTAATAATGTTTACAGCTGTTTAATGACCCTGAAAGGGTTCAGTAGTCTGGTGTTCTGTATTTCTTAACAGGAGTGTATTATGCTTATAACAGCCTTAGTTAAACTGTTTCAGCTACAACAATAAGAACAAGATTTAATAAAAAATCAGTATATATTCTGAAGTTTCTCAGCAATACTTGTTTATGAGTTGCGAAGAACTGAAGCAGTCTGTATTGCAGTATTTAGAATTTGTCAATGGACCACAAGATAATGTAGATATATGTGATTTTTTTCTAGCCGGAAAGATAAATACTAGGTCTGTATTCTGAGAGCATAAGTAACAGTGTGTGTGACTCTAACTGCTCAGAGGATCAGGGCCAGAGCGAGCTTGTCATTTAAACACATGAGCTTGTAAAGCATTACTTTGCTTACTGAACTGTAAATCTTTTAACTAACCTAATCTAAGCTATAATAACAGCACAACAGTGTTTTTAAAATGACTGTTTTCTCTACAGCAGTGAGGAGGGAAATGCTTTAGTGTGTGTGTCCAGCAGGAATGAACAGGTGTAAATAAGAGCTGAATTTGGTCCATCTGTTTACAAAGGTAACAGGTGTGTGTATGCACATATGTATATGGATACAGATACGTGTGTGTCTCCATATTTACATATATGTGTAGGCATATATTTATATTTAAACGGGTTTATTCTATTTGCCATCTTTTTTTTTCAACTGTGTTTCCAGCAAAAGGAAGCTGAGCTTCTCATATTACATTAATGTAGTTGTGATGACAGGCATTTCTGGTGTCATAATTGGTTTTAAATTCCAGTAATCCATTTCAAATAGTTAAATAAAATCTGTGTGTTCAGTTGGAATGGCTAAAGTCAGAACTTTCGTTATTGATATCCCAGGAAATAGTCTTGAGGGCAAAAATGTGAGTGAAATCAAAGTAACTATTAGTATCATCAAAGGGACCTGAATGGCTCACTGTACCTTCATGTGGGAGATGAGAGAGTATTTTTATAATATATGTATCGAGTTGTGAATTTCACGAGCAGAGTGCCGTCCTCAGAGAAATAGGAAGCTGCACAGCCCACACAGTAAGTGGTTCTGCTCGGGTGGCTTCTCCTTGCTTCTTGCGGGGCTGGCCCCTGCCCTGCCCTGCCCTGCCCTGCCCAGGGCTTGCCGAGGTCGGGAGGGGCAGCCCCTGAGCAGCTCCCGAGACCAACGTGCCACGTCCGGTGCCGCATCGCGGGGGACACGGTCTTTACAAAACGTTTGAGATAATTAAAGGTCAAAGATTTGCCACGCAAATTTCAACAAACATATTTTGGATTTTTTAACAATCTCAAATTTGATTTGTAGCTGATTTTGTAAACATATGTTAACTACTGGGAACATTGTGCTTCTGTTCCCAGTGCGAGCGATTGCAAAACGTTCTGGTTTGTCCTTACAAGAGAGATCAGAATCATGAAAATAGTGTAATAGGCTATATATTTAAAAACGGAAAGCTAGCCGTTTTCCCTCCCATGAAGCATCACAGAAGCACTTATAAATTGACATTTCCAGAGATTTTTTTTATTTTTGAATACGTGGTGTGTTGTTTTGGGGGACGCAAGAAGGGTTGGTCATAATGAAGAAAGATGCTGTGGAAAATGTTTATTTTTTTCAAAACACTTGAAATGACAAACTGGTTATCTGGTAAAAGGTAAATTTCAATGAAGTACATTCAGATGGGCTTTTGGAGTGTCTGTAGCATTTGTTGGGCCAGTAACATTGTACTTCTGGCCAGTCTGAGGAGAACGGTTGCGTCTACAGGGAGATCCCTTGCAGGGCTGTGGTCGTGTCTGTGATGCAGAAGCATCCTGATACCTCCGGGCTGCGGTGGAGCAACCAGGCCCTGAGGAAGAGGCTGGGCAATCACCGCTGTGACACCAAGGTGGGATGTTGGACTGCAAAGCCTGAAGCAGGAGGCTCACTGAAGAATAAAATGCCCTTAGCCCCCTGGTGTAACCCCGTCTGGTCATAGATCTAGACAGGGATGATGGATAAAGAGGGAGAGAATGAAATTGCTAATTTTTTTAAAGAAATTAGGCAAATTAGATTGGGTTATCTAATTCATAGTGGAATGATGGATGAGGAGGAGTTTTATTTCTGTCTTGCACGTGGATACAAGATGAGATTTTGGTAGGTTTTGCTGTGAATGAGCTGAAGAATACAGAGAGTCTGATTTACGTGAGAACTCACCAGTAGCAGGGGCCCCGTGTGCCTAAATGCAGTAGCTGGGAATTGCAGGAGGAGAAATTTCACACGGCAGTGCTTTGAATACCATAGCTATACTTTGCAATGAAGCCAGGTAGGAGTGAGGAGGAGAGACCATTCGGAGGCAGGAACAGGTCTACAAGAAGGTGAGGGCAGGAGTACAGCATGAGTGAAGATCTGTGGCATCCTGGAAAGATTGTAGCTGGATCCTAGAAACTGAGCAGCTAATCAGTCTGTGGCATTCAGAGGTGGTTATTTCTCACTGATAGGCTTTGCTGACCCTTCTGCATATTTCATCAAAAGGTCAGGGTCCCCAGCCTTGATCCAAAATTATTAGGGTTTAAATGAGAAATAATGGTTTTGGTCTGACTCTCAATTTTTGGTTTTGACTTGTCCTGTCTATAATTCTACATTATGTGTGTCTGTATGTTTGTGGGAGATGGAAAATAGCAACAACAACTACAAGGGCTGTTACTTTACTGAAGTTATCTTTAAAAAAGTGCCACAGAATAACTTAAAATCTCAACCACAACTCCCCCTCCCCAGTCAAAATAACCATACATTTGAACTGATGCTTAGGGTTAAACATCAGAATTAATAAACTCCACTGGGATCTGTCAGCATTTCCAAACTTCGATAGAGCATAAAATGCTAAAATCAACTACTCAGACCTTCCTAAGGATGTAAAGGCACCAGTTCCCATTGAGGTCAATTGAATAAATGAAATTTTGACTTCATTTTTCAAACTGTTGTAGAATAATGACAATTCACACAGACTTTTCTGAACGCTCTTCAATATATGTATGTCTGTACACGTGATGCATTTCTTGAATTTTTGTATTCTTCTTTGCCAACATGTCTCGTTTAAGCGTGGTGAGGAGAAATAACATTTGTGGTATGTGGTATCCAGACAGAAAGTAGAATTTGCTTTGGGTTTTTTTCTTTTGTTGTTTTTTGGAGGGGTTACCTTTGTTTGGTTGGTTGATTGGTTTGGATTTTTTAAGAAGTGTGTAGGCAGATATTCAAAATCTCAGTCAGCTTCAGGGAAAGGCAAGCCTAAGCACTGCAACTTTCAGATGTTTAGCTAATCCTTTTGAACATGAAATTTGCTTTGTTTCTAAAGTTAAGCAAACTTAAAAATTAAAAAAATATTGTATGTACCCACATTTTGAATGCTTGTGGTCTGCTGCACAGAAAACTTGCATGGAAATCAAGAATTTTGTTTGTTTACTGCATGGCTTTGGATGAACACCTGACTTGAATACATTCCCCCACTTTGGAAATCAGACAGTGCAAGCTAAATTTAATTTCAGTCCTACAGATTATAGGTATAAGCCTTTTTCTTTTACATACTTGATCTCATTGATATTTTTACAAATACTAACATTGACAGCGTGTAAGCAATGAGCCCCCAACATGAAGCCTGAATCGGAGAACCCTTTAAAACTATGAAAAAGGTCTGCTTTTCATCTGAGCAGACTTTTGTAGCTCATGTTCATCTTTAACACACATGAACATACACTTCCTCCTTCACTTCTTACAAGATCTGCATTGTATCACAGCCTCAGTCATCCTGTTGAGGACCAAATAGGTCTCCTCTTGGAGACCACCCATGCTTTTTTTTTTTGTTTTGTAGGCCCTGATCCTGCAAATAATTAAGCATGTGTGGAACTTTGCTTTTTAAGAGTCACCCTTTGAAGTCTACTGGACTACTCCCATGAGCACAATTACATGGATTTTTAGTGTTTGCCAGATTTGGGCCTCAAATTGTCTAGCAAGTGGCCACTGTGAAGCCATGTGAGGAGTGGTGCCCACCTGGAGTGTGCCTGTAACCTTTGTAGAAGGCATAGCAAGTTAATGCTTTCAGCTAAAGCCAAACAGAAAGTTGACTAAATTATTCAATAACATATAGAATTCAGCAATTTTACTAGTGAATAAAATGTCAAATCACTCCACTGAACAACACAGATCTTAATTATGTTCTAATATAACCTTATAGCATCATATAGTTTGAGAGTTATTAATGTAGAACTTTATATTTTAAATAGAATTTTATAGATACATTATAGATACATTATTTTTGTATGGAGTAGAGAAGTGGCAAGGATAGAAGATTATTGTGGACAATTATGTAGACCAGAACAGAGCTCTTGTGTTTAACGAACAGCTTTGAATTCTAATTTTCCACAATATACATAGTGTAGGTACAATCTGTAGTCATTACTGTGTATTAGGAAAGTTATTAAAAGTCTTAAACTTGTTGAGGCTTTCCACAACACCTTCCCTCTGTTTTAATTGGTTTTATCTAGTTCTATAAGAGAGCTCTTTAAAACAAATCAAAGTGCCTTAAATCACATGTCTTACCCATCGAAGGACAGAGATATTCCTTCTATAATCTGGCAAGTTTTTCTAAGAACTGAAGGTTCTCAATGATGAATTAAAAGACTTGGCAGAAGATAATTTAGATGCCTTTTGATGGTCTCAGTTTCAAAATGACAAAATAACAATGTTTTGCAACAGAAGGGTTAAATCTTAATCTCAGAGGTTTACAAAGCTGCTAGTCGCAGTCTCCTTAAAATTTAATATACCTCGTTAATGCTTAACTTGCAAACACTGAAGGATTTTTATGATTATAATCATGTGTTACAGCACCTAGTACTGTTTCTAAGCAGCATACTAATCAGCTTAATGAGATATTACTGCACTTTTTGTTGACTAAAGCAAAATCCCTTTTATTGTTCTAAAGCTTGTCCTTTACTTTATTTTTTCCCAAAACATTATCTTGTTTTATTGTACACCAGTAAATATCATACCATCATTTTTTTGTCAAATCATAAACCTATCTTTCTCAGTGTAGAATGTGTAATATATCGAATATGGTTAATGGAACTGAAAGTTACAAATGGATTTCTATTTTGGGGTTTTTTTTTGCCGGCTTTTCTAATGGAAATGGGAGAGATGCATAACGTTTCTTTTTCTATAGATTTAGAAATGTAAACAGGTGCAATTTCGCAAGAAGAAAGACAAGGGAGATGGTAAAAGCCTTTGCCCTTTCTGTAATAATTAGATTTTGAAATTGTAGCATATTTTAAAATAGTAATTAATGGTTATTGGTAAACATGCAGAATGTTGAAAGCACATGTGTGTAGCACGGTTAGCATTTAATACACATTTTCTGGTTTTGACACCAATTCCTTTGTATTATTATGAGTAGGTAAAACATAAAATGCAAATTGTACGTCAGTAATTCAGTGCTTGTAACTTTCACAGTCTGAATCTAAAATATCTTCTGATTTTCAGAGATGGAGGAAGCTAGTTTGTGCCTTGGTGTTTCTTCAGCTGTGCCAGAAGCTGACGCCCATCTCAACAGCACCATACTCAATGGGCAGTATTCAATGAGCCAGAAGCTGCACCAGATCACTTCCCAGCTCAGCCATGCCTTCCCGGAGCTCCAGAACAGGCAGAATCCGGAGGAGAAGGCGTCAGCGCCGCTAGAAGACAAAACCCACCTGTCCATAGCAAACCAGCCCATCAGCAGTCAGATGGCTTTGCTGGCAAACCAGCTCAATAGAGAGGTTGATACCAGTTTGAATGGGCGCGTGGATCTGCAGCAGTTCTTAAATGGACAAAACCTAGGGATTATGTCTCAGATGAGCGATATAGAGGATGACGCCAGGAAAAACAGGAAGTACCCATGTCCCCTCTGTGGGAAACGTTTTCGGTTTAACAGCATTCTGTCGCTACACATGCGAACTCATACTGGAGAGAAACCATTTAAGTGTCCGTACTGTGACCACAGAGCAGCTCAGAAAGGCAACCTGAAGATACACCTGCGTACTCACAAGCTTGGAAACCTTGGCAAAGGTCGTGGAAGAGTCCGAGAAGAGAACAGGCTTTTACATGAGCTGGAGGAGAGAGCAATTCTTCGGGACAAACAGATGAAGAGCAGCCTCTTGCAGCCACGACCTGATGTGAAAGCACAGCAGCATGCCCAGCCAATGCCTCTTGCAAACTGTAACTTGTCTATGCCAGCTAACCATAGCACACCTGATATTTCAAACCCGGTTCCCTCTCCAAAGCCAGTCAGTGTCCAGGAAGAAGCTGTCGCTCAGACAGCTGGGTTCAGATGCACGTTTTGCAAAGGCAAGTTCAAGAAGCGGGAGGAGCTGGACAGGCACATAAGGATCCTGCACAAGCCTTACAAGTGCACCCTGTGTGACTTTGCCGCCTCGCAGGAGGAGGAGCTGATTAGCCACGTGGAGAAGGCTCACATAACTGCAGAGTCAGCGCAGGGCCAGGGCTCCAACGGGAACGGGGAGCAATCCACCAACGAGTTCCGCTGCGAGGTGTGTGGCCAAGTGTTTAGCCAAGCCTGGTTCCTAAAAGGCCACATGAGAAAGCACAAGGATTCCTTTGAACACTGCTGTCAGATCTGCGGGAGGCGATTCAAAGAGCCTTGGTTTCTTAAAAATCACATGAAAGTTCACCTGAACAAGTTGTCTGTAAAGAACAAATCTCCTAATGATCCCGAAGTACCTGTCTCCATCGGCAGCATGTCCCAGGAAGCTCATGCAAACTTATATTCAAGATATCTGTCGTGTTTGCAGAGCGGATTTCTTCCTCCCGACAAAGCCGGTCTAAGCGAACAAAATCAAATCTATAACAAAGGAGATATGCCCATGAAAGAGAAAGAAGTCTTGGGGAAGCTCCTTTCACCCATTTCTGGCATTGGCCACAGTATTGCTGAAGGGGATAAACATTCTTTATTGGGCTGTCTCAATCTGGTGCCTCCTCTGAAATCCAGCTGTATAGAAAGGTTACAAGCTGCCGCCAAAGCAGCAGAGATGGATCCAGTAAACAGCTATCAGGCCTGGCAGCTTATGGCAAGGGGAATGGCCATGGAACATGGCTTTTTGTCTAAAGAGCAGCAGATACAGCGCAGCCATGAAGACACTTTGGCAAATGCTGGAGTTATGTTTGATAAGGAGAAGCGGGAGTATGTGTTAGTAGGAGCAGATGGCTCTAAGCAGAAAATGCCTGCTGATTTGGTTCACAGCACTAAAATGGGCAATCAGAGAGACTTGCCAAACAAACTAGACCCTTTAGAAGGCAGTAGAGATTTTTTGTCACATGGTATGAACCAGGGACTCGATTACAACTTACAAAGTCATGGAAACGTGAAAGAAAAGCCAACTGAATGCCCGGACTGCGGAAGGGTTTTTAGAACATACCACCAAGTGGTTGTTCACTCCAGGGTCCACAAAAGAGACAGGAAAGGAGAAGATGAAATAATTCAAGGTAGTCTTGATGAACGACGTGGGTCTGGAAGCGATCAAGAGTCTCAGTCTGTCAGCAGGTCGACGACGCCAGGGTCCTCTAACATTACTGAAGAAAGCGGAGTAGGTGGGGGGCTCTCGCAGACGGGGAGTGCGCAGGAGGACAGCCCGCATCCTTCCTCACCCTCCTCTTCAGGTATGATAACCTCTCCTTCCCTCTCTGCACCGAAAGCTTCGTAGCTTTATTTGAAATCACAGCAGCAAAGGAGTTTATGCATTCTCTTGTTAGGTCGTTTCCTAGCAGTCCAGAGGGACGTGGTGTTATACGCCAGAACATCTGTGTTTGGGTTCCCTCAATGCCTTCGAGGTTAATTCTCGGTTCACCCTTTTCTCCCCTCCAAGGGCAGGTTTCCCAGCCTTTCAGCTGTTGCCTCCGCCACCCCACCAGCAGCAGCGTGCAGGGTCTGTACAGCTGCCAATGGCAATGTCGCCTCCAGGGCCTCTCCCTCCAGGTTTTAGAAGGTGGTTTTCTTTCCTCTTCTATTCATGCTGTCTCTCTTTCCGTGTCCTCTATGTAAAGGGGTGAGGAAAGATGCCTTCTTTGAGCTGTAGCTCGAATTAATACACAGTGTGTTGGCTAACCTCCCTCTCAGCCCCTGTTCCCACAGCCATATCATTTAGTTGAGGTATGTACTCGTACCTGGCCACTGGACTGGTTAAAAAGAGATACCGAAATACAAGTTACTAACTTTTTGACAATCTTTTAACTTATGTGCACATTTTAACATGTATGAATCCTTCTGCTTAAAGTACAAGAAAAATAGAAATTGGGCTGAAATACTTTTAATTGCGTTGTATGCCAC
>CM036629.1:11175000-11200000 GCA_020746105.1 Trogon surrucura
TTTAGCCCTCGGATTGTCGTCTCTGTGTGCCTCTAGGTAAATAGGAATGTAAATGATGGCATGAGGCATCTTTGTTTTCATTTAAAAATTGTCATAAATTTAGAGGTTCACCTTAGATGAGACCCCAAATGTGAATTTCTTCCAAACTCTCCACCTTTCCTCCTCTCTCTCACCAGTCGCTGACATATCGAAACCACAATGTATTTCTGTTGCATTTCAGTGTCATTTATAGGTTGTTTCTTGGCATTTGTTGAGGCCACTCTCTCAGGTTTAGGAGCACCATTAAATTCTTACAGCAACACGCCCAGTGTTGCTTTTCCAGGAAGTCTGGCACTGATTTGGGCATCTGAATGCCGCTGTTTTTCCTGAGTCTGCCTTGGTGCCTGGTATCACACCCCGAGTACAAGCTCACAAGTCCTCAAAGAAGGTCCACGTGCCTCTGAAACACGGACTTTTTCTGGGAGGCTAATAGGAATAGGAGCCTGAAGTCCTGAATCATTTTTTGGCAAAATGTACGTTGCCCTTCTTCTTGGTGAGGTAGTAGGTGAGTATTGATGAAGAAGTCAGCATCACTGGGGGCTTGAAGTGCTGTCACTTGGCAGAGCAGGGCAGCCGGACTCTGGCTGTTTCCCAGAGCAATGCTGTCACCCCTGCAGGCTACCTTGGACTTGTGGTTGCAGTCTCTTCCACTTATGTGAGAGGTGCAGAGAGAGTCCCTGAGTGAACAACAGGGATGTGAATTCTGACCTGTTTCGTGTGGATTTGAGAGCTGCATCTGAGGCTTTTTTTGAGTAGCTGTGGCAGGGCCATTGCTGCCAATTGGTTTGTACCTGCATCAGCTGGTGATACTCAAGTGGGGTTTAAGAAGTCTAGAAGACTAATACTGTTCCCGACTGTGGGGACATCCCTTCACCCTTGTCCCTAGCAAACCCAGTCTGAGCTTCTGGAATCCTCTCTAGTCGTGTCTTGATCTAGCTAACTGCACCAACTCAATGCTGTTCTTCCTTTCTTGAAGATTTCCTGCTTGTACTTTCAAAGACCTTAACTGCCTAGACTAGCTGCAGTTTAGTTAGTCTCAAAATTTATTAGACAGTTACTTTGGGCTCCAAATACAATCCAGAAGCTTGGCAGCAGTTTCACAGGCTAGCATATAAGTGAGTATTATCAGAAGTGAGGGGGAAGAAGAGGGGGAAGGAATCATTAGGCAGAGGTCCAAGAATAGGCTGAAATACCAGGGTGGTATTTTCTGTTTGTGCACCGCAATCACGCGGTGTTGAGTGTGACATTCCTAGGAGCTCAGTCATGGATAGCCTAAGTCCCTGAAGAACCAAAACACCTCAGATACTGCAGGTCCACCTGAGCCATGCAGCCAGCGCTGGGCATCTGTAGGTGGGGTCCTGGCAGGCTCCCAGACCCTCCAGGGACAGGTCCTGGACTCTTCCCACCTGCCCTCTGTGGCCCAGGGAAGGTGGGAAGGAAGGCATGGCATGCTTGCTGGATGGAAAGAAGCCCTGGTGGGATCTTACCAGGCTCCCAGCTGGGGTGAGCACAGCTGTTCCACAGTGCCAGCGTGTCCTCTGCAGGCAGCTCTTCCTTCCCTTCCTTCCTTCCACAGTGGCTGTATTCACTCCGCCATAAAACATATTCATTTCTAGACTATTTTCCACTTCTTCCCAGATTTTTTTCTACCTTAAACTTTCATTGTCATCTAGCATGAACAGAGACTTTGAAAGGGCACAGTGGAGTAGCTGTACTTTGGCCTTTGTTTAAATACGAAACTAAAGAGTAGGAGGCAGAGGCAAGGAATGGACTTCTGGGCCATGTCTGGGATTTCAAGGTCATTTCTGATCTTCCTGGAGCAACAGCGATACTGCAGTGTTAATGTTAGCTGTCTCCCTAGTTAGAAAATTCACAGAATGTACAGTAGAGTTACTGCTCCTTATTCTTCAGATGTGCTTTGTAAGGATGGCTGTAAGTAAGATTTTATATAATTGTAGTGCTGTCAGCTATGATTCCGGCTCATTTCTGTCTTGAGTTCTAGCTCTGTTTTCCTCATGCATCTTTTTTTTTAGGTTTTTAGGAATACCTTACCACATATATCATTCCACAACACCATACCACATATAATGTAACTGAAAACTAATCTACTCACATCTTACCTAACACCAAGGTAGGGGAGTAGTCTATTTATCAAAGACTGCATAATTTTCGCTTTTAATGATCTGACAAAACTATTCAGACAGGGACAGAGGCAAATCTAAAAAGACTTTCTGAAATGTCTTAAGCATTGCCTTGTAAATACTTCACACTTTCCTGGGAGATTTATGCAATACTAGGTATGATCTGACTGAGACCAAAAGGTGATTCAAAGATGTCTCTGAATAAAAGAAAAGCAAACAGACGTATTTCATCATTTGGAGAGAATTCAAGGAAAGAACAGAACATCTTTGATTTTGATTATTAACTGAAAATAGATGAGCATATAAGAATGCCATATATGTGAAGAGGAAAAATTTTCTCAAGAAGAAAAATTGCAAAGTGGAAGTTGAGAGTTACTGGAGGCTTTTTGTGTTCCAGCGCCTATATTTTAGTCTCATGGACATACGTATGTCTTTATATACGTGTGGTCTGCATATATCTTTGATCAAGTAGATATGATTAATATTTTCCATGTTATTCTGCCACTGAAGACATACTTGGTGAAGGGAGAAGTTTGTCTGTCAAGTATTCTGTAATTCTGTAATTTTATTTGTTTTCTTAAAATAATTATGGTTTCAGTACAGTGAAGAACATTAGGTCAACATGCAACCACATTTACCACGCAATGGTATCACGGTCTTATTCTGTGCAGAAATAATGCTTGAGTTGCTCAGATGCTACTATCCCTGTAACTATGTGTAAATGGTGACCGATTTAGTATATTTTTAATGACCTTTCTTTTCAAGAGGGGTAAGGAAGGAAAGCGGACATCACTGAAAAGGATGAGCAGTAGCAGAGAGCAAATTGTGTTACTGTTTCTTAGGCTGTTTCGTTTAGGTCTTATCCTTGAGCATACTGATACTTTGCAATGAAAGCCAAACTCACTTTCATTGACACTGAAAGGACAAGGGCACAGGACTTGGGCAATGGGGTAGCACCTTCCTGGCTCTACACTCAGTCTTCATATGGGTGACAGGTTCAGCAGCTGTCTGAACATGGGGAGAGAAACTGAAGCTAGTGAGACTGCTGAAATAACACCAAGGAATAGTCCCCATTTCTTTTGCACTGAAAGAACTGTGAAAAGACCTGAAACTACGTTTGCAGCAGCCAGAACTGAAGAACTCACAGCTGTGGGTACAATTAATGCCCATCAATTCCCAGGCATTCTCCTCCCAGCTCCCCTGTAGTGAATAGCAATTTTTTTGCAAAAATATCTTAGGGCAAAAAAAGATGCACCGTAGTGACCCTGATACAGGTTCTCCGTCTATTGAGGAGAGTGATTAATATCAGAATTAGGCATGCTGCAGATACCTTGGTTTTTTATGTTCAGCAGCACTGAAGTGATCTCATCAACTATCTGAACATTCAGCAAGTCCAAAATCAAACGCTTGTGTGTCAGATATACACAGCTGTATTTGTACTGTTGCTCTATCTAAAGAACATGCCAATTGCTTTACTTAGAGTTGAGAGAGACTCATTACTAAGAACATGTATAGCATTATCAATGAAAAACATTATTGTTCTTTTCTCAGTGGTTCTAGTGTCCTTGCTTTTCCTTTGACAGGAGCCCATGCTAATGTATCTTCAGACAATGTGGGGCCTGATTCACTACTCCCATGCACAGTGTGTCATCATTTACACCTCTGCGCAGTGGGTGTGAAGTAAAGACACATTAGAATAGTAGCACTTAGTGCTAGTTTACATGTGTTTTGGAAAAAAATGTAGGTGACTGTGCAAGGCAATGTAGAATCTGAGTGCGTAGGACACTGTTTTTATTTTACTTCTACCCAAAAGTACATGAAATGGACTTGGATCAGCCAAAGTTGAGCAGAACTCAGTATCACGAAGTGTAATTTTTTTACACTGAAAGAAGAATGTTCAGCTGTACGTTCAGGTTCCACAATTAGACGGTAGGTATGTCCTTGTCCAGTGATGTTGTCTTACTGGGCTTTTAGCTATTTTTTTGCCCTTGGTTGGCATTAAGCTCTTACCCCTTCTGTTGAAAGAATTCTGATTGATTAAACATTTTTGTATTTAAAAAGCACTGCTGACCTGAATTTAGCTTGACAAGGCTAGTGAGCCTAGAAATCATGGTAAGTTTTTTGAAGTTCAATTCTCAACACACTGCACTACTGTGAGTTTTCACAGCTCTAGTCAGAATTTCAAAAGATTCCTTGGCCAAAGAAAATACCAGACGTTAAGTAGCAGAGGGCTTTCTTAAATTGTAGAGTAAATTTTGGCAAGCATAGAAGGCAGTGTTTCAAAACTGTCTGTTTTCCTTGCTGCTGTGTTCACAGAAAGATCCATAGGAGACAAACCAAAAAGAAAATGGAGATTACTGTATTGAAAATAAGAATACAAAAGATCAACTTTAAAAAAAAGTAGGATAGATTCTCTAACAGTGATCATTTCGGACACTGAGTTCCATTCAGTAATTTTCAGAACAGTCACCGACGAGTAGGTAGTATAATAAAAACAATGTGAAAGTCATCAGATCATTTAAAAATAATTCTATCAATTCTTGAATGATTTTTTTTTTAAAAAACCAACCTAACCCAACACATTTGAATTGATTGGTTTATGTCATTTCCTTGTATTATGTACAGAAAGCAACTTCTTTCGTTGTATCTTTAACTATATTTAATCAAATGCATAAAGCTGGTTCTCAGCTGCACATGTGGAGCCATACTGAAGATCAAGAATTAAGGGAACCAGGTCATAATTGTACTCAAAACCTTGAAGGCATAATGTTTTTTACTTTCAAAATACCACCAGAAAATGAGTGTCCTTCTAATCTGACTCCTGCATGAAAAAATTATGGGACAGGTGTACTTTTTCTCTAAGGGATAAGATGAATGTCAGTTGACATTTGTACTGTGGAAGGATGAGTGAGCTGTTGAGCATGTAATAGTTATTATGTAGGTGTTTCATTTATAGATTTTATTTTTCTATCTAACTTTATAATTATTGTTTTATTATTTTTGTAATGGTTAAGGATACAGTAATGGAATAGTTGTGAAGTAAGAATAGAGTCATTCTCTGTTCTTATACCAGTTAATATCATCTTTTGCGGTATAAATTAGAAGGGCAGGAATGTGAACTAGGAGTCTTCCAGGTTCGTGGTTGGTATTTTGTCAGTACGACCCCATCTCACACCAATGATCAAGCTCAGCAGGCAGTTTAACACTGAGCTAAACAGGTTTGTCTGCTTATGGCAGTGCCGAAAACAGTAATGTCACTTATCTTAAAAACTTGCAAGAGTGTACACCAGGAAAGAGGCCCCACTCTTCAGACTGATCGGAAACCGCAAAAGCTGTCCGTCTACTCCGTTGCGTTCCTAAACAGAGTGTGCATAGAAGTAGATTTAGAAAAAGGTTTTGCTGACATAAATATTGCATCTACTCTTCTCTTAGACTCTTACCAATTTACAGTACATTCTGCTGATAAGCTGAATGCAGCCTATATGCAGGGAGAGAGATGTGGAAATAGATGACCTACCCCGAAGTACTTGGCTTATAAGGTCTTCCTTTTGATTATCTGCGTCTGAGTGGGTGAACAACAATTGAGAACTTCCCCTGAGACAAGGAACATGCAATGTTTGCTGGCATGTTTGCTTCCCTTTCAAATATTCCACAGATTGTACAGACAAAAGACAGATTAGGCTTTGCATCAGATTTACTAGAGCTCTACCTCCTTGCCTTTAGACTCCAGCTTGCATTTTACACGTTTGTCTGAAGTTGCTGAAGAATTAAGCTTGTGTGTGCACTGTTTGTACATAACAGGCTTTCCCAAGTGACTATTTAGCACTATTAAAAAACAAAACCAAGACTGGCAAAAAGATTTTGGTAAATGTAAATGGAATCTATTTAAAAATGGCTCATGGCATCTTTCTGTAATGACCATCTTTTCACTGCGTGCAGAGGGCTAGTGGCATTAGTGAATTAAAAAATACACAGATTTTCAGGGATTTGGGCCTGATTTGCATTTACAGTACAGATGTTTACCACTGTTCCGCAGTGTAGTGGACTTGAAGTATAGGAAGAAATATCATGCAAGTACACTTCAAGTCTTCCTGATACTGCCTGACTGCCGTGCATTGCTAAGTACTAAGGTAAACTCTTGCAGCATTCTCAGTTTGAAACTTCTAATGCTGCATGATTCATAAAGCCAAATTCTGATATATCAGTGCCGTGTACTGTGTGTTAATCGGTTACATCAGGTGTGAGTTTAGTACAGTGATTTCGAGCCGAGCATGAGCATAGTGGTAATTTTTACTGCTGATCTGTAAATGTTTTGAAAGATACTTTTTTCTTCAGTGTCTGTCACTGGATAATGTGTTTTTTTAAAATCCTAATTTGATTTTTTATGTGTTTATTTTTTAATTTCCTGTCAATAGAAATGGAATCAGTTACTCTGTTATTAATATTTAAAACGTGGGTGTTTGAGGTTTTTTAACATCCTAGTTGCTATGCCCCTTTAAATTTCCTTCTGTTGTTCTTTACCTCTAAACAATCTTTCATTACCAAGTTGTTTATCTGAGAGGAAAGTGAGACTGTCTCTTTGTATTGCTGAATAACATCACTCTTTTTCTCAAGAAGACATTACACACTGACATCATATTGTTCTTCATTAGATGATCTGTTGCCTGAAAGTATCTTGGTGACACTGAACTTGAAAGCAACAAGAGTACAAGTGCTAGGATGCCTGGAGAGCAGAGACTGGCAATACCTTGCTCAAGCAAATATCCAAGATAATTTTAAAAAGGCATTAACAAATACAAACCACCCCCACAGAGGTAATTTTCACCTCTGAATTTTTGCTTGTTTCTTAGTCCAGCCCAGGCCTCAACCATCACTGTTACAATGCTGGAAGCCAAGTCCTACCTAGCAACGATAGCCATGTACAATAATTTAAAATACAAGAAACTACCACAGCTGCTGGTAGTGTCCAGAGATTTCTAGATGCTTTCCAACAACAAAAGGGTGGTTTCTGTCTTGAAAATGGATGTGTGTGCACAGAAAAAGACCTTCAGTATTCACAGAGACCACAATTAGTGCTGCACTGTGACTGCCGTTCTCTGATTAGTTGGAAACCTTATTTACGCAACAGATTTTATTTTTCATGTTCATGAGTTACATGAGAAAAGCTTACAATATATGTGCTTGTGAAATTTGTTCAAGTATCCCTTCAATTCGTGCTATTTGACAAGTCATACATTAAGAACCTTCCGAATTCTTATTCCTGTGACTGGGTGCATAGCTCTGGTGGTGATTTTTTAAGTATGATGACTGGATGAGAATGAACTTAAAGTCTTTGTAAATGTTTCACCACGCAAACTAAAATCTAACTTTTCTTGAAGATACTGTGTTCTTCTCTTTAATTGTATTGTTCCTTTAAGTGTTCCTCCCATGCACTTATTTAATATAGGAGGAAGAAGAACACAGACATCCAAAGAAGCTCAGAAAATTCTCCTCATAATCTCCAAATCTGAAACCCTGTAGGACGAAACTGAACTTACTTTAGTCCACAGGTGGGGTCACTTACCTCGTACTTAGGAGCTAACATGGCTGCAGTTGTCTTATAAACAACTCAATGATCACAGTAGCCTGTGGGTGTTTTTACTTGCAATGAAGAAGCTATGAAAGACTTAAAATACATTCACCTTCAGAAATGTGAATTGTACTCTCCTTCACATGGGATGGTGGAAGTGAGGCAAGTGCAAGAGCTGTATGGCCCAGAGGGGTGTCCATGGTCTTCCTCACTCTGCAAGCACGTTCCATCTGTTGCTTCGAGTTCCCTCTTCCCACTTAGCCCCAGCTGCTGTTGATGCTTTTCCAGGTCACGTGTTCCTGTGGCTGCTAAAGGACTTGTCGAATAGAAGGTAATAGTAGATGAAGTTCCTACAGCTGTTACCCTTTCTAAATACCTTTTGCCTTATGAGGAACCAGAGCTACGTGGCTTTTTAATTCTCCACCGACTACCAACAAGGGCTTTGCCAGCCGTGGTGTTGCAGCAACGTTTCAGCTCGGGAATCCCTGGTACGCAGTAATCAAACACAGAGCTCCAACAGTTAATGCTCTGTTTGCAGATCCTATTGGATAACTAGTAAAGTTGCATGGGTGAAACAGATAAAGTTGGGAAGTCTGTAGTAGAAGTGTTTGCCTTTATACTTATTTACTCACTGTTGTTGCCTTTGTACAATAATATCTTTTCCCTGAAGGCCTTTGAAAAATTTGATCACAAAATAGAAAAAGAGTATGTTTGTTCTGGGTAAAATTTGGAAGCATTGTTCTGATGACACCTGTAAAACATAATTATAACTCCCATAGCTGTTTCCTCTCATA
Source organism: Trogon surrucura (assembly GCA_020746105.1). Lineage (NCBI taxonomy): Eukaryota > Metazoa > Chordata > Aves > Trogoniformes > Trogonidae > Trogon > Trogon surrucura. Next base: position 11,183,544 of record CM036629.1, read on the forward strand.
TTTAGAGAGGAAAATTCTTTGCTTCTAATCTCAGGTGCATACCTGTGGAAGGCTTAGATTCCTTCAAGCAGTATCAAAGTAATGATAACAGTGTGCAGCTGCTGACTGTCTTTTCCTTGTTGTTACTCACCCAGCTGTTTAGAGGAGAAGAAAAAGAGAGAGAATATCTCTAATCAGCCATATGGCACAAAGTTTTGTTTGCCACAGTAAGTTAAAACGTACATTATTGGTCAGCATCTTGAATGCAGATTTTGACATAGCTTTTCAGGAGTACAAGATATAAGGGAAAAGAAGATCAGATATATTTAATTCATGTTCTTTTATATTAAGTACAGAAATACATGATTCGTTTCGGATTTCTAAAATGCAGTTTCAGTTTGCTTATATTGTACAGTATACAAATTAGTATTGTGGCTCAGACCACTGGGCGGTGAAATCTAGTAGATGGCTTTAGTAGCTGTTGATGTTTGTGGGGCATATAGACTGTAGTTTTTTCATTAAGAAAAAGTTTAAGTTTTCTGTTTGTGGTTGTTTTTTTTTTTTTAAATGAACAAGAAACATACAGTTAAGTATGGGGAATAGAATTTAATCTTTGGAAAAACACCTTTTTGAGTACAGGTGAACATTAAAGGAGAAGCGAGGGCCTAATGTGAGTGTGGGCTTTTGTGAGTTTCTAGAAATTGTAGCAGAAAATGAGTTTTTGAGGGCTTGACTTGGAAAGTTTAGTGGGTCCACTTTTTAAAATTTTACTACCATATCATGTGTGCATGTGACTGGAAGTCCTTGGTTATTGACATGTGAGCTTCGAACATACTGTTTGGGAGACTCAAGGCTGTAACGAAATGTAGAAGGTAGTATCTAGGACTGAAGGTATGACTTTAGAAAGTTTAAACTAAGGGGGCTTGATCACAGTAGTACGAGAATGCTTTTTTTCTTGGAAACCTGTTGCATTTAAGAATATTATTATCTTTGTTCTCTACTTAAAAATGCATTCCAGAAAGAATAATACCCAATGCTTCTGTCTTTAATGTACAGATCTCAAAAAACTCTCTTATCCCGTATTTCCTGCTCATTCAACCACAGTGCTATTTATGTTCTGTGTATTTATTTATGCTAAACATTGGTAAGCTGGACATATTAAGATACTATTCATTTAAGACGTTTTTGCACCAGTTCTGGTCAGTTGCATGAGTGTTTCTGATGACACTGTGTTGGGGCACCAGTTTGCAAAAATATTAGGTTGAGATAGAACGAATTGTGACTGGTAAGCCAGAACAGTCTTTCTGGTTGATGCCATAAAAAATCACTGTGTACTAATGTTATTTTAAAAATAGACATGCGTTTTCCATTTGGTTAACGACTATGGACTGTGTAATCCAGATGAGTGGTTAAGTCTCCTGTATTTTAAACAGTCTCTCTTCTGTGATTCTTAATGTCCTGTGACTTGTACTTCAAAAGGTAGCAAGAAATGTTCACTCAGATAAGGCTCTTGTTTTCTAAGAATAGCCACTTAAGTGGTTCAGCATTGTCCTACAAATTTGCAATTTCATGTGGTGAGGTATTTTCAGAAATAAGTCTATAATCAGTACAATTGTTTTTTTCCTTATAGAAGCTATAAGGAGAGGATTCAAAAAAAGGTGTACAAATATTTTTCCATAGAATGTGTTTCTTTCTTCACCTGATGACTTACCTTGCTCTTCTTCTTACTGTTTCTACTGCTGTTACTTAAAAGGCTTTGACAAACATAATAGACTTTGCTAAGGATTCTGTTGTAAGTCACTTCCAGCATATTATAGTGTTCAGCTAAAATGCACCTTGCGATTACTACTCTTTAGTGCTTCTACTTTATCATGGTACCAAATGAAATTAAGAATTGGAATATTCCTTCCTTTACTCACCAATATTTTTACAAAATACTAACGTAAAAATAATATTGCTGTAATTTATTCACTTAAATTCTTTTTGGATCTTTCTTCCACAGCTAATTAGGAATTATTTTGCTCTAGAAATAGATTAAAAGAAATTAGTATACATTTTCCTGAAAAAATTACCATGCGTTTGGGAGTATTTTGTAAATACATTTTCTCAGAGGACAAGACAGTGCCATACACAAGACTATTCAACAGTAATAGATGTGGAGTGGAAAAAGCCATACTTCATTTCAACATCATCGTTTCACTACTCATCTAAAGTGTATGGTTATGTATCTGTAGGGTCTAGGTCTGTGCCTACCCCCATGGCAGAATCAGCCTTTCTGACTTCTATCCCAAGATGAGAGCTTTGTTAGTTTTGATGCGGTTATTTTTTTTTCCCCTTAGTGAGTAAGCAAGAGAATAAAGAGCTGGAAAAATTACGGGAGCTTTTTCCAGCTTTTTCTTATAGCCCGGGAATAACAGCTCTAGCGGAATGAGTGTTCTGTTGCAAATGACTACCATGCATATGATGAAAATACCTTAAATAAAATGATATTATTACAGGATTTAATAATGGTGAAAATACTCAAAAAGCAATGAGGTGAGTGAATGAGTCTGAAATTAAATTATGTAACTTAACCACAGTTGAGTATTGTAAGTATAGCTCACATACAGTGATATTAGCCAAGAACGTAAAAGACCATACCTTGGTTTTTTTGTGCAGAAAATACTTGTTTTTCCTTTGAAACTGGCTGCATCTTATAAAAATGGAAGCCTTGTCTGGGGAAGGCCAAGCAAACATCAGTGCTTTGTTGAAGCTGATACGGATTTCTGGTGTTTCTGAGTTTTGTTATGCTGGAATAGTGAGCAATAGTCTCCTGGATGGGTCTTCCCTGTAAATTGATATAGTTGAGTACCTGCCTGTATGTATTTGGTCGGGTCGGCATACAGTAACTCTAAACTTAAGCTGCAAGAGGAAGACAGGCAACCAAGATGGCAGTGCAGTATAGCCATCTCTGACTGGGTACAAACTTACCAAATTATTGATCTGGTGTGTCCCATTTGTCTTACAGTACACAAAACGTTCAGGAGACTTCTATGTACATAATGTTTCACTGCTGTCTGCCCAGAATCACAGTCTAAGAAGCTCAGTCTTTGAAGACACAGCTCTGCTGTACCACCTCTCTCATTCTTCGCTAGAACACATTTACATTTATGGATACTGAAGGTTAGGATTGCTTTGTAGCAACCTGCTAGTCTGGAGCAGAGGTGACAAGCAGTTCTAAGCGTACTGTTGACTGCTTCCACTTAAGTCTCCTGCACTGTGACTTCTGTCAGAAGTATATGTCATCTAGCAAAAATCAGTGTTACTACTTAGTTGTAAAATCTTCTAGTAGAATTGTCTCAAAGGCAGACAAGCCAGCAGTCTCTGTTTCTCTTGCCCTAGCAGCTCGTGACGAGGGATTTCAATTAATTTCTTCAGCCTCACAAGTCGTCTTTAAGGTTATGGAGATCTTTTGAACATCTATGCCAATAGCAATCTCATACTACTGGCTTAGACAATTGGATTAAGAAAGTATTCCTCTGCATGTTTAAACTTTCAAACAAACCTTCGTATCCTTCCTTTTGGGCCTCAGATACTGAATGGCTAAAATTTTGCTCTGATCTATATAGATCTTGTCTCGCAAGCCCTTAACTGGGGTTAACAGAATTTACCTGGTTAACAGAGGTTGCCAGGATTTACAGAGTTTAAGCTTTGGTCAGCATTAGCCTCCTAAGTCTGTTTATTTCTGAGATGCTGAGAGTCTTTGATCACACACTCCACATTTAAAACAGTTTCACTGATGACTTCCATTGCCAGAGTTAACTGAAAACTGCTAAAAACATTAAGGGTTTTAATCTTGTATTGTCAGAAACGAAACTGCATTCTGCCTGGTGTCTGTCTTGCTGTCACTCATTGCTTGCAGTTCAGAAGAAAAGCATTGTTTATCCTTCTGTTTTCCACGTTTCTAGTTTCAAATCTGTGAAGGTTTTTAACTTCCCTTTAGGAGATTTTCTTAGTTCTTTTACTATTTACTTGTAGTATTATGTGATATTCAGCAATCAACCAATGCCTTTCAATGGTTGAAAAAATCTGTTCGGTATCTGTTTCCAGTTGATGGTGCATCATGACAAGAACTTCCGAAGGTCCTGAGATATCTTGTCTGGAACGCTTAGTCCTTCTCAGGTGTGTATCCAGTACCATGGTAGATCCTAGGAAAGCTTCACTGGGAGCCCCAGATTCCTGTGAGAAACGTAATTTTCAGTGATGTAAAATTTTCCAATACCCTCAACCCACAGTTGGAAAAATGATTTTCTTAGGATCCAGGAGTGTTCCAGGGCTAGGATGTAGAGTGCCAGTGGGCTGTGAAGAGGTTATTCTGTCCTCTCGTGATCCTGCTGGTAGTCACCAGCTATGGACTTTGTTTGGGATGTGGGACAAATAACTACAGTCTAGAACCACCACTACTTTTCTCTCTTGGTTGTTTGCTTTGCTTATTTATTTATTTTAGCCCTGAAGAGAAATTTAGGATTGAGAGCTGTCAAATGTATAGCCTTTCCTCTGTTGGCAGAACAGAGGCGGTGCGGTTTCACATCCCATCAAGCCAGTGCAGACCTACCAAACTCTCGGGCTGTAATGGCTGTCTTCTCCTACCACATATGATTGACTTCTAATCATGAATCTTTAGGTGGAATATTTGTGTGATATCAGTTCCTGCAGTCTCATTTGGCTGGGAGTGGGCTTTGGGAAGATCTTAGTTTTGACTTCCATTTTATAGCGCATTACTGTTGTTTACCTTTGTACATCTGTGTGATGCTTACACTACATATTGCTATCTGTGTAAATGTTCTGTCTCCTAACTAAGATCTCCTGCTGTGTTCATTCATAACTCTTTCTGATTTTCTTCTAAATATAAGTTTATTCCTAGTATACTGGCAAAAACCACATCTACTCTGAAATTAATCCTATGTCGTATTGCTGAGAGAGCCTTTGGGCAGGAAGTATTTCCTGGTAGTTACTCTTAGAGAGGTATTAGCTAATGATGTGATCAAGTCTTAGGCTTTATGAATAAGCACCGTATACACTGAGTACAGTAAGTACAACAAGTACAAATTTGGTTAATTGCTCAAATGCCAGAATACTTGTATGAAGTCAACCATTAGAAATGGTTGCGTAGAATCATAGAATGGCCTGGGCTGGAGGGGACCTTAGAGAACATTTTTAATCCAACCTCCCTGTCATGGGCAAGGATGCCACCATCTTCATTCTACTAAGAATGTGTCAAGTTCTTGCTCTCTCTGTTTTCAGAAGATGATGTCTGGGGAAAGTCTGACTCTCCGGGATAGTATGGATTCATAAGCTTTAAAGATTTCTGTGCATACATGCTTCTTTGTAGATAATGTTCTTATCACAGGGTGCTATAGACTCTCTTATTTTTGATGAAATTTATTTTTGCCTTCTCTTTTGACATTTTCTGTAGAGATCTCTGTTTTTTTTCTAAGATGGACAGATCTGTTTATTTTAACAGATGGTTAAAATGGTCAGCTTCTTTCATGTCTCACATATAAACAGCTAGTTTTTGCACAATATTTTTGTTGATAAATCTCAAAACAATTGAGAAGTGGTAAAGTATGACTAATTCCATGCTATGTGTTGCAAAACTGAGGCAAGAAACGCAGAAGGATTTGCCTGAGGCCATTCAGTATTGCAATGGAAGAGTCAGTGGAGCATCTCTTGAGTTTCAGTCTAGTGATTTATACACTAGCCTATATCGAGTTTCTGTAGTTGGGATTCTGTAGTTCTTTTTTTAGAAAATTGCAGATCTTTCTGCAGCCAGTATTCATCATGAGTAAGTCCAAAGTACAAGCATTATTGTATCAGCTATCAAGTAAGTTGATAATTCTATATTTACATTACTCTTCTTGGACTAGCTGAGACGTTATTTTTTTTTCTGTCACACAATGGCGAATATCCAGTACATTGAAATAGATGCTATTACAGTAGAAATTAGTGTGAGTTTTTAACCAAGCAACTTTAATACGTAGCATCTGCTAAACTATGATGACTAAAGCAGTACTAGTTGTTCAACTCAGACAATTGGTGGAATATCCTAGAACTATATAAATTTGATTTGTTGACTGATGTATAACCATAAGCAATCTCCCAAATAGCTAGAGCAGTCTTCAGGTTTCCATTAATTAAAGGGTATCTCTTGTAGTAGTTGATAAGTTTATTTCCAGTTAGGACATTCTGTGTTTTGGAGAGGCCTTTAACGATTGCAACAACCAAATGGGTAGCTGAAGTGCTATTCCCAAATGTCATCTCGAGATCACTTGCTTTTCTAGCTGTCCTAGGAGTCATAAAATACTCTTTCACCTTGTACAGGATCACTACCAGCTGCCTGACTGGTTGCAGAGAAACCAGTGCATCAATTCGACCAACTCATGCTAACATCCAGGAGAAGCTGGATCACAGAGATAAAAATCAGTTGTTAATTGGCAGAATAGAGTCATTTAATCTCAGAGGAAAGAGAACATCAGTAAAAAATTTTATAATATCTAGTGCTGAGGCTGCATGGGTGGCCTCCCAGTCATAAGCATAACAGAATTTAATATTTATTCCAATGTACCTTTTCATTTCAATTATTTTCTGGGAACTTTTTAGATTTCCATTATGGAAACATGGGGACTTTGCCTCTCTCCATGCATTCTTCTTTTCATAGCCTGAAAGGAACTGTACTGTAATCAAAGCTGTAATTTCCTATTTAAATATATATCTGATTTTCTCCAAAATTATGGCATATTTTGTCAAATGAAAATAGCGGGTAACATCAAACTAAGTCTCAGCCCATAGCACTGTTTTAATCAAGCTTTTAAAAGCCCAAGAAATTGTTCTATTTGAGAGTTTTGACTTGGAAAAAGAAACATAATACCAAGTAGTAATGAAGACCCAACCCAATCAACCTCACTGAAGTCATCAATCCAGTGACTAATGATGCTCATGAAGTCACAGAGCCTGATTAAAGTTACAAAGTGTTGTTTTAATGACCTTATGCAAGCAATTGGCAGTTCTACACAGTTGAGGTGAGTACTGTGTGCATATTTGAAGAAGTAGATACATGCTGATATTTTAATAAAGCGTAGTCAGATCTGTTAAATAATAGTGTATATGAGCCCAAATACTGATGGCAGTTCTCAAGAGCTCATATATTATTTTTGAGGGGTACTGGGTGTATGAATACCAGAATTTACTTTGAAGAATATTCTCTCAACACAAAGAACATCCACAAATATGATTAGATCTACTTATTTATTTATTTATTTTATTTAGGTACCTGTAGCTTGTATTGCATTTCGTGAGCCATCAAATAATTCTTACCATGAACAGCCCTTTAATATGGAAGAGATCATTTACATGTGTTTAAAACAGTGGGGGCCTAACTTCTCGCATTACTCTCTTTCCTTGGAGTCTGCTGTTGGATTGAAGTCCGTTGTTTGGTGCCATTCAGTTACTGCTGGATTATCAAGTTTGAGCGCTGGTGATTCACAGCTAAAATTATGCTCATTTCTTTTCCTTTGTTTTAAATTTTAAAATTAGGAATAAAGCTACTTCAGGCTTTCTTATATATTCCCCTCCAGGTGAAGTTAAACTTTGGTGCCATTGTAGAGATTTGAGTTGGAAGAGTTCCTCCAAGTTCATCAGTCGTTCCAGTGTACCATAGCTCTAGGCTGGGTCCTTGGTTTTACAAATTTAACAGATATTTTTTTTAAATAAGGAGAAAGGAAAAGGATGACAGGCGTAAAAGATTTAAGCAAAGTAAAATAGTATTTTATCTAATCAAAAGCGTATATGCCAATAAAGCCAACTACGACTGTCAAAGGAAATAAGCAAAACAAAGCAAGACTTCCGTGATTTGACGTGTTTGCTTGACAGATAGTACTTTTTGGACCAGCTCTTATGCTAGTGAGGAGTGGAATAGGAATATGAATACCAATGGAGATTTGCTGATTGTACCCACTGAGAATCTGGTCCCTGTTATTTAAAGTAATGGTTGTATCGGACATTCCTCTGTTGGTATCAATAAGCAGTCCACTTCTGGATTAAAAGTCTTTCAGGGTGTTTTCATGAAATCATGCTGCCCATAGCACAAGGTTACTGTTGAATCAAGGCGTCTTTGAATTGTGAAACTTTTCCTACTTCTATTTCTAACATAATTTTCTATGGTTATATTTTAAGTGCCAGCCATAAAAAATTTCTATTTGTTCTCTCTTTTGGGTCAGTCAGCACTTGGGTGTTTATGAAAGGACTGATGTATATACTGCCCAAAAGAATTTGGTAGGGGGTAGATTTGAATCACAAAAGTGATTATGTTATTTTACTTAGGAAAAAGTCTTTTTTTATCCTTTTCCATACAAAAAAAAAAGATAAAATCCTATGTAAATAATACGTGTTTTTCCTGCAATGAATGTTCCTTTCATTCTGCATTTCTGTATAATATTGGAAATTGTGTTTTTATTAGAAGAGGCATTGGATGGAAGCCAACAATTTTTTCTTTTAACTTGATATTTTGGGCTGTGATCTTTGTTAAAACTACAATGGCATGTATCTAGTACAGTCAGAGGTCATTTCTATAGCTACTACCATTTCCTATCATTTCTGGGGAATGTTTGTTTTCAAAACAAAGAATTGGGTTAAAGCTTAAGTATCATGTTTCAGAACATATTTCAAACTGAAATTAAGAATGCTAAAACCTTTCCTTTAAAGGTCAGATGATATTTATTATTATTATAAAAATGATCTGTGATTTATGAATTTAACTTCTCGTAAACCTCCTTTGTAACAGAATATGCAGTCAGAAGCTTAACATTACATTGTTTTCCTTTGACAACGTATCCACGAGACCACTGCAGCTGTTCCTTTACTCACAATAGCAGATTAATTAACACAATCATATGCTGTTGGCTCCTACTCAATGAGTAGGTCTGCAGTGGGATAGATAGGTAAATCCTTTAAATGTGTATGAGATAAAGGATATACTATAGTAGTTTCATAACTAGCCAGTTTTGCTTCTGACTAGTCAGCCCTATCAGCAATGGTTCACTGACTACAGAAGCTGTGAGCTTACATTTCAAAGGCAGCCACACCTATTACAGAGCAATAATGCCTGAATCATTGCAAAACTCAAATATGTAAAAGCACGGGAACGCTCAGAAATCACCACGTTTTGCTAAAATAGCAGGCAGTCGACTTCAAGCATTTTGAGTTTATACAGTAACCAGAAAAAAAGAAAGGGCTTTTTTGTTGGTTGCTTCATTTTTAAAAAGAAAGTTCAATCATCGCTTTCCTTAAATATCTTAATCTGGTCATTATTCACTTTTTACCCACTGTGTATTAGAAATACTTGTAAGCAGCGGCCATGGCATCAGTTTTAAGCACCAAAAGAATTTTTCATCCATTTCTCTGTGTGTGCTAATGAACATGTGAGCAGCTAAATCTCCTTTTCCTAAACAAACAGTCATCAGCAGCATGTAAGTATTTATTTGGCAACTTTAGCTGACATTTTAGTGGATGCTAAAACCTTTGTTACCAGTAATATAACTCCTTGGTTTGTGGTGTTTTTTTTTCTTGTTTTTTTTTTTTAAACTTTAAAGAGAACCATACCCTTTTGGGGAAAGAGGTAAGCAGCAAATTTAAGACAATTTCCTTCAGACTTTCCACTAAAATCCATGATGAAAATTAATTGTATGCTTTGTTACATCATTTACACAAAAATTGAGAGCATAGCAAACTACTACGTTAGAATTGTTTAAATTAAGAGACAAAGACGACTCATTGTGAGACCCGTTTTCTGAAAACAAAACAAAAAACAAACCCGCTTGCTAGCTTAATAGCATTGAGGTCCTGCCTTGTCCATGTTCTACTGCAGCTGAAGTTACGTGCTTTTACATATTCTATGAGTTTTATGTAATCATATAAATATGTATTTTGATCATAATAAAACATAAAAAGAAGGGAACATGACTGATTTCGATGGAGGAGTTTGCTTACATAGGAGCAGCAGCATCAAACCTACAGATGGGAGAAAACCAAGTTTGGAATCTTTTTGTTCAACACAGTTGTTGAAAAATAAACATGCTAATAGCAGCGAGCTTTGTATCTTGGAGTTCTTCTGAGTACCCAAAGCCACTGTTTTTGGAGAGGAAGAAACGGAGCTGTCAAGCTGGCTCCAGTTCAGCCAAAGATAGTAGCAGGGAGATTTTTCTAGAAAGGAGTTGGATAGAAAACTGTATCTTCTCCAGAGTGCTTCTCTCCTTGCTCCCTAATGCTGAAATATGCTCTCAGGTCTTTCACTGTTAGTTTCCCTGTCAAAACTAACTATAAGCAAAGTTGCTGCTGCTTTCAGCCTTCTCATTTCTCAGAATTTAAATACTTGCACGAGACAGCAGACTCCTGCCCCGCAGAGGGGGTGGCTGCAGCGTGTCCCCCTCAGGCTGACCGAGAAGGCCCTCGGGAAGCTGGAGGTGCCGCAAGTGGTTGAGGGGGATCCCAAGTCAGCGTTAAGAGATCACGTTGAGTGAGACTGACAGATGATAAAATTCATTTATGTGCTACAAAAACTTGGTACTACTGATATCAAACTTAATTCATCAAGACATCTGGGTGATACACAACTTCAAGATGCAGTAGCACCACCCTGCAAAAGCCCGGGGGGCTATCACATCGTTTGAATAGGAAGGGGAAGTCCAAGAATTTTATTGATGAGTACTCCTCAACAGATGATATACTTTCACACTCATGTTAATTGTATATTTGCAATACATTCCCCACTGTATGTTATTATATTCGTTGTACAGATGAGCAACTAAGAGCCTCACTGTCAGTTGAAAAAGCAGCAGCTGACTGTAGTGAGCTCTTCTGAAAATCTGTCACTTTAACTGTCCTGCCTGTGGTCACAGGCTTATCTCACTGTGCTGTTTGGACTAGAATAAAAGTTTTGACTCTCAAGCAAGGAAACAAAAGGCATCATCTTGTATAGTGTTAGTGCTGGGAACTGTGCTCAGGTGTGTTGTGATTTACAGACTGGGTTCCAGTTCCCTGTGGATTGCTCCAGTGCTATGAGACACAGGTGCTACAGGAGTGTGTTGAGCAGGCCACTTGTCAGACTAAAGACCATGCCCTGCCTTTCTCAGAAGGAGAATTGTCCTTAATTTACTTTGTGTAATTACATTCTTTAAGCCTAAATTGTCCATGCAGTTTCAATTTGATCCCATTTTTCTTACTGTATTTTCAAACTGTCGGTTGTTTCAGATCCTTTTAAATAATTGTTGCTTTCTGTCCCTGTGATAGGTGAAGAGATACCTGTGAAAACATATCTGCTACAACCTGTTTGTGCTCTATTAAGATAAACGTGTTTGAATATATATGATAAATATTGTGGAATTTATCTGAATATAGACTCAAAAGCTCTCCATCTTCTGTCATCTCAATGCAAAATCAGGCTCTGAAAACTTAAATATTTAGGTCATTTGTACTTGTCCCCCCTAGTAGTTTCTCTGTGTTAAGGGTGTCTCTGAGTTTGTTACGGATTCCTGTTTTCCAGGACTTGCAGTGAAACAGTTGTAAACATCTTTTCCTGTTCTGTGATACAACAGCAGTGTTTTGTGGGGCTCTTACTGAACAGTGCAGAAAACCATTGGCAATGGATGGAGCTTCCTGGCACTGGGAATTGCTGCAATAAAGGTTCCTAGAGAAGTATTTGAGAACAAAGAGGTTCATGATAAAAGCAATCAAAATGACAGCTTAGAAAACAAGGTCATACAGAAGTCCATCAGTTTGTACCTGCACAACAAGCTGTGAATAAGGACTGCATTTTTTATTTTAAAATAAGATATTTACTTGTGTCAAGTCTGCTCTGCAATTATAAATATTTGATTCAGTGTAACTTTGCAGGTTTCTTGCAATGTACATTTCTTATAACAGTCTATATGTGGGGTGACACAGTAGTATTGATTTGTGTGATAGCTTCTGCCTGTGATGTTTGTCTTTTAGTCTGTCAGGTCATCTGTGCTGAAGTGAGTTGAACATATGGCTTTAAATATTTACGTTTACTGTAGACTGCTTCAAGGTTGTTGTTGATGTCATGGGGATAGGATAGGATTAGGAGTAACATGAAGTGAGTTTCTTTCTTTCACAAACTTTTGTGTAAGCCTGGGCAAGTAATTCTGTCTTTATATGCTCCAGTTTCTGCTGTTTTAAAATACAGATGAGCTTTCTTTCCTGAATGTCTTGAGATCCGTGGATAAACATTTGCGCACAAAGCTAAATGGTGATGGTCCAGTGGTTTGTGGTGTGCTGAGATTAGTGCAAGTGAGCTGAGCCCCACCCCTCTGAGTTTTAATATTTAAACAGGATAGCTGACGATTTCCATTTCGAATTGCATCTGAATAGTATTCTCTGAGTTTGTGGCAGATGTAGTTCACGCTTTATAATCAAAAGTTATTAAATTACCAAGACTTGCTGTTAAGTTCATCCTGGGTTAGTATAAGTTTTGTACATTGTGTTTTCCCTCGTGAATAGTTATCAGAAGACTTGAGTATGCAAACCTTTCAGGATTCTTCTTGGCCTTTAGATAAGGAAAGTTAAGCTTTTTCTATTTTTCTGACCCAAGCCAATTCTAAGGTACTCTCCTTTTAAATTAAGGGTATTTTTACTTAGTTATGAACTAGAGGATTTGGTCAAAAATGTCTTTGCACCCAACTGTCCAGAAATACCACTAAATGAACACAGTAGTATCTGCACTTAGCAAAATTCTTCATTTTCATTAGATACATACTAACTGTAAACTCCAGTACTGGAAGGTGTGTCACACAAACCCATGTTTCTTTAGAAGTGTGCAGTTAGGAGTGTTTGAAAGATGGCTGTTGTGAGGTTGAGTCATCAGTGGTAAGTGGTTAGATTCCCACAAAAAAAAAAAAAATGATTGGCTTCTGACAGTGACCTTTATTATAAACTTGCATTTTATCACAACATTTGTAAGGTGCAGGAGGGACTTGTGTTGGTCGACAGGTCTGTCCTTCACCACAACAGAATAGGGCTGTCTGTGGCAGAATCACTTTACTCTGGTACATTGAGTTCAGGGCTTCTCCTGTTGGCTGTAATGGATATCTTGAAAAGTAAACAACTAATTTATTTCCTTTACATTATTTTTTTCTTAAAAGTAAATATTAACATTTTTCCTTTAAAAGAAAAAAAAGAAACCAAACAATTAAATATAAGTGTAGACTGGGATCAACTGCTTTGAGTTCAGCTTCAGTAACTGAACTTGAGGTTTGTTGGTTCCTTGGCTCCTGAGAAAGATTTTGTGCCTGAAGAGCATTCCTGCATTTTCAGGTTATGTTAGCTGGTTTAATATTAGTGAAGTTTTAATATAAGCTGTTACTTCTTGCAACTTCTGTCATACTTATGTCCTTAGATCGTAGCTGTTACAGCATTATTACTATAAATATTGTAGAATTGCAGTAAAAATTACTGAAACACATTCTGCTTTTTAAATTGGATAGGGCTGCTATTGACATCAGCATTAAAAGGCCAAACCGAGAAGATATCATTACCGACACAGAGGAACATTTTGCCTTTTTTCGTAGTGTGTTATTAGTGAGGCATGCCTTGTACATGTTTCCCCAAAGATTCCAAAATTCCTACATGTTGCTTCCCTTCCCAGCTTCTGTGTTCTGAAAACCCTGCTGTGTTTAACCTAGGGACTCTTTCACAACTCATGAAGCACATAAGTTTCCCAAAACCAAATCCTGGTTTCGCTGAGCTCTAAGCAAAAATGCAGCTTAAACACTGTGCTGGGCTGTGACTGGACCATGAAAAGGGCCATCCATTTCTCAGTGTTAGAGATGGAAAACTTTGTTCCCTTCCTGTTCTAATACTCTGCTAAGAAATGGGCTGGTCTTGAAATTCTGAGCTTGGATGGCTTTGGAATGAGGAGCTGGTGAACTCTGAAGTAACTTTGAAGTACTAGAAGGATTTTCTGTGTCTGATGACCCAGGTGAGACTTGTTCTTTATTGTTGGAGGTCAGGGCAGCATGGCCTCAGCATCAGCTATGATTTTTACTTTAGCAAAATATTTGTTGCAACTTAGATGCTATTTAAATAGGTTTTTTTCTTAATGGATTTGTTGGTAGGTTGCTTTATATTTTAAATATTGCCAAATATGCACTTTTTCATTGGAAGTAAATGTTTTTGTGATGCGAGATAGATGATGGATAAGATAAAAGCTGACTTTTTTCCCCAGACAGGTGTATTCTTTAAGGTTGTCGGAACTGAAACTCCTAAGGAATGCATAAGGAAAATTAGCAGGATGGCCATTAGCTTGGTGGATGCTGAAGAATCAGTCTTTTTTGGCTAGATGTTTTGACGTTCTTCCGTTAGTATTTTCACATTGGTATGTGAATAGGAAACTGTATTTGATGTAGGCCATTGAAAAACAATGTTTGCGTCCAACAATCTTGCAGGATGCCACAGAGAAGAGCCGTGTGGATCTGAGGCTTGATGTGCTATACTGCGTGGTGGCATACATACATACTCCAGAAGAGTTTTGCTCAGGTTTCTTAATGGGCTTTGACAGGTTGTTTGTAGCTTAATTTACAAATGAATTTGATTAAAGAGCTCAATGAAAGAGTCTATATTCGAGTTTGGATTTGAAGTTGTGGTCTACTAAAATGAAATGGAGGCTTCCAAATTAACACCTCTGGAAATATTTGATTATCTTCGTAGTTTGGGATTGTTTTCCACACAGGTACTCTGTGAAGTAAAAATGAATAAGCTACCCCTTTTGTCACCATTATCAGTGACACGATTTTTATTTGACTGTAACAGGTGTTATCATAAACTGAAGCGGCTTGTGCTGAGCGCTACACGGGTCTAGTTCGGTTTTGGTTGGGTGATGAAAAGCTACCTCTGTTCTTTCAGTTCCAGTTTCTAACCCCCAAAAAGCTTCTTCAGGCCACAGGCTACGAAGGAGTCATGGAGGGAGCAACAAGCCCACCGTTGTTAAAGATAGGAAATGTTTCTTTATACGCAGAAATAAATAAGATACTTAACTAGAGTGGTTGTCCTTGTCTTATGGTGCTGGAGCAGATCTCTGGACCTCTTAGAGCTGCAGCAGGTAGGAAGTTAAATGAAGATTAAACTAAGGGCCAGGAGCCTATTTCAAAATGTAGCATAGATTTGAATCTTTCCTTGATTCCTGGGCTAAATTCTGTCCTTAAATAATAAAAAGGAAACCTGGTGACTAACGTGCCAGGAAATAGGAAAAGTTCATCTCCAGGATTAATCTGTCCAAGCGGATGCAGGTAATGCAGGTTTTGATTTGAGCTGTGAATGGTATAAAAAGGTATTTGGGAAGTGCTCCTTAGCTGAAATGGTTAAATATTCAGTTCCATCTTCCTCATTGTTTGTGGATTTTCATTTTGTTATAGTAGTGGTCGGCAACAGCTCAGAACTTGATTTGTCAAGACAAGTATGCTCTGCACACAAATGATTACATTCTATATGAAGGCATTATCGCTAAATCTGAAAAGAAAATATTACAGGCAGAAATTATAAGGAGAAGTTTATAAAACAAAGATATCCTTTGGCGGAATATGCTCTTATAATCAAGCTTTTAGCATACCATAGTTTAAAAAAAATAGAAATTTTGCCCACATATACACTAATAAAAATAAATCTGTTTCCGATTACTAACTATGCAGCACAGGTGCTTGTTTGTTACGAGAGAGGCATGTTCATTAATTTTCAGCTATGAAAAGTGCACTGTGCCATAAATATACAATTCAAAATGTACTGCTGATAAATGAATACACAGATTGTTAATGTGCCAGAGTAGGGTATTGGGCATAAAACACATGCCAAACAGGAGCACATTGGTGATGTGCTAATGCTTTTAAATCTGGGTTTAATGTAGGCACATAACCAGCTTTTTACATTATTGCACTAACTTTTACCAGAATTTAGGGCAATATCTATTTTATGGGACGTTTTACTTTCTAGTATAATAATACTTTATACCTATATAGCACTATCATCCAGGGATCTCAAAGCACTTTACAAACATTAATTAACTAAGCCTGTCAAATAGGTAAACTGAGTTTTACAGCAGCTCGGTGGTTGTACTGGAAATAGAACCCCGGAGTTCAGGTTCCTTTTTTTTTAAAAAAAAAAACCAAAACCAAACCTTCCAGACCATACACATGTTCAGCTGAAATTCTCAAATTGGAGGAGCTAGGGTTTTTTATGATGCTTTTTCCCTTGGCTGTTCCCCACTTGCAGTTCTGCTCCCCCTGTGCTGTTCTGCGGGCTGGGGTGCTGCTGTCCGGCTGCCCAGCGACAGCCCCGCCGCGCTGCACCTGCCTTCCTGACCCCAGTGCGGGGTGAGGAGATGCAGAGTTTGCCGTGAAGTAGTGCAAGTCTGTTTTTTTCTTCTCTAATCACTGGAT
>CM036629.1:11205000-11645000 GCA_020746105.1 Trogon surrucura
TTATTTTGAATATTCCCATTTTTATTTTTAATATTCCCATGTTTATTTTAAATATACAGTGCTACTCTCCTGCAGCTTTATGATAAAACTTGGTATGATAGCAATATAGAGTGACTGATTGTGAAGCAACGACAGGTTTGGGTTGTCCACTCTTTAATGAAATGTTTCAGCATGGCTTAGCAAGCTCCACTGCCCAGTAGACAAAAGGAACCCTTTTTTGAAACAAATACGTTTGACCGTCATGACTGGACGTGTATCTGTAGTGAGATATCACGGAATCTGTAACCAGAGAGGGAAGTAGTAGTAAAATTGTTGAAATGATTTGTTTTATTTGACCAGTTTATACTGCCGTTCACCTTTTCTCAACCCCTTACATTACTGTGTTGGGTTGGCCAGTCCCAGCTTTCACATGTAATCGGTTGCAAGGCAGTTTGTCATGTACCACATTCTGCATGGGCTTGCCAGGCTATTGCAGGGGCTCCCACTAGTGCCATCCTGCAAAGGCACGGAAACACGTGTCTCCACAAATGCACTAGCCTGCATTCTCAGAGTTTGAATTAGTCTCTTCACTGAGGTGGTGCTTACTGCATAGTGTCTCAGTGTAAGCTAGTCATTGGCTCAGTGAGAGCCAGTAAAAGACTCTCTGACTTGCAGGGTAGCAGACTGGGTCTAAACAACCTCTATATTGCATCTATTACATAAGCGTTTGTTCAGATACTGTCACATTCAGAGATTCATTTTGTACATATAATTCATAGGCTGTTTTGTCACAACAGAGCAAGGCGTGGAAAGTTTCCTATCTGTACAAAGTATTTATCTGATCTGATTAGTTTTTTCATCCTATATACTGCAGGTAATTTTACTGCTGTTCATGATAGTGAAAATTTGGTGAAAAGATGGTCTTCCTTCATATACTGTGGGATGTACTTGTGAAACGTCTTTCTTTTCCAAATGTGACTCATGTCTGTCATCCTGTGGCTCTAAGATGTGTTTAAAATTTGTCCACTTTAAAAGATAAATTATTGCTGAGTCATTTTCTTTAAAATCAGTGTTTCTTTGTAAGGGTTAGGTTTCCCCTATTCTCCCACACTATAAAAATCTTCTTTCTTGCATATCTTGCCTTTCTGAGATAAGATTTCCTTCTGTCAGCGTTTAATGTCATGTGAGCATCATCAAGCTGGTAATTTCATGTTGTTGGATGTTATGTGATGGTTACAGAATGGTCACTGGTTCAGAAGATGCTTATCAGTAAGGGTACAAAAGCAGAGTGGAGACTACAAAAGATTATGCTTTGCTAGGGAGGCATTAAGTACCTGCAACGGCTTTAAGATTTGTGAGGGAACAGGTAGATCTCCAGGAATCTGTAATAAGGAGATTTTGCCACACCATTGCTTTTGTCCTTGCCACCTACTCTGAGATTCAAGAAATTCTTTTGAACATTGTGGTGCAGAAGGCTAAGTGCAAGAGTTGACTCTCTTCGCTTTCTTCCTTCTTATCCTCAGCTGCTTACTGCTAAATATTTTGTTTTACAGAAACTGAGCCTGTGAATTCATACTTAAGATAGTGCTATATGCTTTTGACTCTTCAGGTGGATCATTAAGCACTAAATGCACTCAACTCATTCCAAGTATTTGTATGCATTTGCAATAGTGTGTTACAACAAATTCAGTCCCAGGATGGATTCACTGCGCCGCTATCTACAAATTTTTGCAGCCAGGTGTGTTTCTTGTACCTTACCCTACACTTAGTAATATATGGGACCATCATTCAGATGATGGTCTGAGTATTTCGAGAATGTTTTACGCTATTGCTGTTTTCCAAGATGGTCAGTAGATATGACTGGCCCTCACAGGCATGGCAGAGGAGGTCATGAGAACATTTTGTCTGAATTTCTGGTGATGTTCATGAGGTAGAGAAGCAACAGCTGCTTAACAGAGAGACGGACTAGTTCCAGGACAAGGCAGCTTTCAAAATCAAGTGAACATCATGTGACTGTATGTGTATAATTTAAAAGAAAAAGAAAAAAGCTAGAACTTCAGCACAGCCTGTCTCTCCAGTATATGAGAAGTGAAGCAAGTGAATACAGCCTTGAATACACTTTTTAATTTTTCAACACTTGTATTTTGCTAACTTTAGTTCACTCTGTTGACTGTTCCGTCAGACGTTTTTAAATTAAAAAGGAATATATGGTTGAATTATTTATTAAACAAAAGGTGCTTCCGTGCATGCAGACTACCTGGGCTTTAGATTTCTCTTACTGTTGGAGTTTGAAGAAAGTGCATTACTAATAAGTTAAGAGATGGAACAACCCTCCTTCCTCTAAAATAAGTCGTTCTCTGTCTCTGAGGCAGACAATAAGCTGACTTGTGTCTGTCCAGTCACAGAAGAATGCCCGATCTTCATTTGAATGTCTAATTTTGACCTCAGTGTGAAGTTTTTTCCTCAGTTTGGTAGGCTCCATAGAAACAAAAGCTTATTAATTTCTAGTAGAGAAATATGCTTACAAATAATTTAGTCCAGATTATCCCCTCATTTTATAGATGCTCCTGATGGGTTAAAATATGTATTTGCCGGAAGATTAATATGAAGGAGCTGTAAACAAGTGGTATAAGGCTTGCAACATCTTTGTACTGTGTTACCGTCAGCCTGTTTGTCTCTCGAGGTTACCAGTTCATCTGAGGGGGATTATAACATTCAGTGATTTTGGGTTAAGCACTTTGTAAAACTACCTTTGCTTTCCTCAGTCCCCGTCACTGCCTGTGTGTCAGTGTTCTAGATTTGTGCACAGACAGTACCGCTTGTATTTTTGGAGGAACCTGGTTTCCAGGTACCTGATCCTTTCTTGTTCCACTTCCCAGAAGAAAACAACTTCTAATTTCTGGTCAGCCCATGTAGACTTCAAATCCCTTTGGCTGATGGTTGCAGGGAAAGCAGGCAAACTCAGAGGGGCCTTCTATCAGTCTGGGAGCTGTGGTCTCCGTAGCTTGCTTAAGAATTAGCGAGCTGTTTTACCTGGTATGGAAAGAGAATTAACTCACTGAATCTGAGGGAACATCTGCTTGAGAGGCTGGTATTTCTCATCACTGATGTGGGGCGTGATAACTGTAGGATGACAGTGATACGGGAAGTGTGGTGTTGTGCAAAAGGCCGGCCATGACAACCAAGGGGCTTTAGAGGACGGCTGATGAGACCTGCCAGGGCTCTGAAGAGCTCCCAGTCACGCCAGTGTGCGAGAGGGTGGTTGCGAGCCTGTAGCTTTCCTGTGGAAGGAAGGCAGTGAGCAGTAGCAAGTGGCTGGGCACACCCTGGCTTTGATAGCTACAGATGGAGACCTAAAAGATTGCAGGGCCACAGTCCAACACCAGCACATGTAAAATAAGGCTCAGGATTTAGATAACTCTGTTCCAGCATACTGACGTGCATGGCCACAGTCCAACTCCAACACATGCAAAATTAGTTTCAGGATCATTCCAGCATACTGAAGCCTATGCCTAAACCAGTTATTGCCACAAGCTCAGCTAGATCAGAGGAAAGCATTCAAAATAGTTTTTTTTTTCTCTTTTTTTTTTTTTACAAGCATAGTTCAGATGAAAAATTTCATATTTTTGTAGTAGGAAAAGGAAGCTAGATTACTGATGTAGCAGCTCCATAGGCAACATTTCATATTTTTATAGCCCACAAATAGCATGTTCTAGTGTAAGTGTACTTTAAGGCTATTTTACAAAACATGAGTGAAGGTTGACCTAGTAATTTACTTTTAGAGATACATCACTGGGTAAAAAAATTTATGAGCCCATTCATATAATATTGTGCTTAAAGACATTATGGTCATAGTATGCCCAGAATACACTTTTAAACCAATGAGGGAAGAAAATATCCAAACAGTTAAAGGATCTCTTCTCAAGATTAGTAGTAATGAATTTAATCACTATTTTTCTATCATAGCAAAACACACATAATTAACGTATTATATTTATAGGAAAAAGGTGGTAGTAAAATAGATTGAGCAGTTCAGAGTTGCTTCAAAATATTTCTTTGAGCACAGCTCATTTTTTGTGAAATGGGGAAAGAAGTTGGAAATCATACTGAAGTGGCATGTACCGAAGAAGTTAAATGGGAGAAAAATTGTTTACAGAGGTATTTGTATTAGCTCAAAGCAGTCACTTAGTTTGAAGGCAGTACTGGAAAGTTAAAAGTAAGAAAACACAGGTGCTGGAAAAGTCTCTCCACATGTTGTAACGCACACCATGGCATTACTTTTTGGAGATTCTGTCAGCACCTCTCTAATCAGCAATCTGTAAATGGAATGACAGTCTTCATTCATTTGGTTGAGGGGGAAATTAGTAATTTAGCTACCTGTGCCTCTTTTTTTTTTTTTTATGTGATTGGTTCTGTTGTTGCTTTGTTTCTTACTGGCATCTACAGAAAGATGTTCCTGTAACATTTAAAATAATATACTTTTTGTTTTATTTGAGTGAATTTGTATAAAATCTGATGATCTGCTGCTGGCATTTCTGTGCTGATTTTGCCACCGTGTGAAAAGATAATAATAATGAAAAGGGGTTTTCTTAATAAATAGTATGGAAAAACTTCTACAATGATACAAGATGCCCTGAGAGCTACTTACTAAGTAGGCAAATCTGTGGTTCTGACTTGAAAAAAAATAGATTTTTTTTTTGTTTTGGATTTCTTTAAGCCCAGCAACCCAGGGCTAGCATAGTTATTAAATACTTCCAGACAAGTATTTTTTTTAACAAGTATTTTTATTTTAGCAGATATTAATGGATTTTGAAAACTGCGTGGACTTGGGTCTGAATTTGTGCTTTTTAAAATCTCACAGACTGCAATGTTGGGCACATGGGAAGAACGTAGAGAAAATACGTTCAGCACCACTCTCTTCCATCCAGAGTGACCATCTTTCCTACAGTGCACTGACACCATCCTGCATTCTTCATGATGTAGCCTGTACGCTGTACCAACTGGTTCTGGTTGTCCCAGGTGTACTTTGGGAACAAGGCAGAGGTCATAATGCAGTACACCTTACCTGTTGGATTTATAGGTATGTAGAGACCCTAATGTGAAAGAAACAGGGCAAGTATGGAAGCAAGAAGGCAGCAATATATTCATTCACAGAAGTCCAGTTAATGGTTATTTTAGTTGATTAGCTAGCAACTTCATTTTCTCCCTCATGAAATTGCCTCCACAGATCCTTACTTCTGGAGTTTAATCGGCAGTAGCAATCTATCCCAGGAGCGGGAGATCAGGAGTACTTAATTAAAGAGGGACTGTAAGGCAACTCTCCCAAATTGGATATCTGATCTAGCCTTGGCATCAGGAGAGCAATGCTAGGTAAAAGTGTTTATCAAGCTCCATGTAGCCACTCTGCAAATCTCCGAGATGGGAATAGAATGCAGACAGCCTGTAGAAGCTGCTATAACCTGAGTAGTACGGGCTTTAAGGCCATCTGGTACCTGAACACCTGCCTACAAATAACACATACAAATCCAAAAGATGGACCAGTTGGATAGCTTCTCTGCTTAGATTCCCCATTGGAATTTTCTCCAAAAGCAGTAAACAATCTGTATGAAGTGTGGAAAGGCCTTATCCTCTGGTCAGTAATCAAGTGCCCATTTCACATTTAGGTGACAAGATCAAAGCTGACACAGGTGAATCAAGGGTGTGGTAAGAAAACTAGGAAAACACACGAGACCCACAGACTGGTGGTGGCATGAGCATTTTTAGAATCCAGACTATTCTAAGCTTATTTTAAGAAAAGGAGGGGAAAACCATGGAAAGGTTTGGGAGCTAATATTGCTATCAGAAGTATAAATGAACACCTGAGTTATCTATCTGAGGATAGATAACAAAGAGTATTGGCAAAATACCAAGCAAAGGTCCATGAGTACCCGTTTAAGCCAAGCATTGCTGATCCAAAGAGTAAGTATATGCTTTGCTTGTGAAGATACATATTCTGAACAGAGAAGTACAATAAGGTGTTCTGACAGCTCAGGTAGGCACTTCTGAAGAACGCAAGAACAAGCAGAAGCACATTACTGAGATTAACTAGCATTACATTCAAGATAGCAAACAGATCCATTGTTCTGATATATGGCAAAGTACCTCATCTTCTAAAGCACTCACTTTTCCTGTGGAAAGATTATACAAGTCTATTGGAATCTCATGAACCTCATCTGGCAAACTCTGATTTGGGATCTCAAGTGCTTTGATCTATACAGCCAAATTAAAGAAGTGGGATTTCAAAGTTGTGATTTTGGAGTAGCCGAACTGAAAAGCCAGTGAAGGATTTGGATGGTGCAAGTGTCTAACATGTGAAGATATTAGGAAAGAAGGTAATAGGACTTTGAAACAAACCAAGAAAAACGGTGTTAGAGGAAACAGTGTAGTGATCCGTGGTATTTGCTGCAAGCTCAGCACTCGTTGGGTAGCTGGAGGTTCCAGGATCTAGTGATGATACTATAAAAGTGAAGACCATTTAACCAAAGACAAGCACTCTCATGGGCATGCTCTGTGTACAAACTGCGCACAGGTTTGACTACATAAATTGCAACTTACACTTTTTAATTGTAACATTTGTGCATGTGCGTGTGATTTTAGAATGGCCTTAAAAGTCATGAGCACTGGAAGAGGATGAAGAAGTTTGATATGCTTGCATGTACATATATTGAAAAAAATATCTTCAAAACTCTTTTCAGCTTCATTTGTATTGAGTTTTTGTCAAAACTAATATTCCAATAATATGCAAAGGTTCGGGTTCAAATCTAAGTTTTGAAGTTTCATTGAATTCAGTAGCGCTGAAGTGGTATACAGTAGCGAGATTAAAGATTTCATCTTACTTTCTTCTCATGCTGAGCTAAGAATATGTGTGATAGTTTGCAGGATAATAGTATTTAACTGTAATCGTCTTGGGGCATTGACCACATTCCATTGATTTTGTACAACTGAACTCAGTACCACTGATTAGTAGAACAATAAATACAGAGAATGAAATATTTTGTGTTTTATTAACAATTTGCATTTCGTATAGTATTTCGTTTTAAATAAGTACAAAATCATGCCCTTGAATGGTAAGATGTGATTGCTGATCATGTATCTCTTTGTTCCAGACACTTTTATAAAAGTGTATGTATTATGTATGATGTGACCTTCAAATGTCATGCATGCGTTGTGCAATAAACTGTCAATATTTGTGGCTATAAGGAACTAGATGACTTTTACAATAATTGGAACAGCTTTATTAAAAGCTTGGATCAGTCAGCTGGTTAAAGAGAAAGACACAGGCCAGTGTTCATCTGGGAGCTTCCTTCTGCCAACTGTTAAATGAAAGATACTGTAAGGTGCTTAAGATGTCTTCTTTCTTAAAAAAAAAAAAAAGCTACTGTTAAAAAGCTCTCATGCAAAAGACGTTCTTTCCAAATAATCTTATTTTTTCATTATGCTTAATTTTCAATCCAAACTGAACTCTGTAAATTAATGGCAAGTAACCAACCCTGGGTTTTAAGTACTACATCTGATTTTGATGTCTTTTGGGTACAGGAGTCTTCAAACAAGGCAGCTAAAATAATATACTCAGAAACTGTGTTTGAACTTTGATTATCTTAAAAGGTTTAAAAGTTTTAGAACAATTTGAAAAGTAAGGCTGCAAAGAACTGCAAAACAGAAACCCTGTAGGGAATTTGATTAAAATGAAAAAAGAGGTTAAGAAACATTTTGTGATAAACAAATTCTTAATTTTGTGTGTCTACTGATATCTCTTTGTGCCACATATACAGCCTCTTGCACGTTTCTCAAATGTGTACCTCAGTGAAAAGCATGAAGATACAACCAACATTTGTGCTCATGCAGTGCTGTTGTGCAAAGTGTTTTTCATCCGTGGGGTGTGAAAACCACCTGTCTTCAAATGTGTCGTGTGCTCGCCAGGTGTGCGCTGCCTTCAAATCACCAGCCTACCAGTTTCAAAGAAATTGTTTAGAATATTTTCTTTCCCTTTCTCTCGTGCTTGAGATAATACCTGGATGGCTGCCCCGTAGGCCCAAGTATTGGCTACAACTACCATTTGCCCACTTCTGAATGTTGCAAGTCTTACCTCATGTAGGTGGTTATGGACATTTTACTTCAGTTTAATTGAAATTGTATTTTAAATTTAAATCTGCTTATGCAGTAATCAATAGCAGAGGCAGGGAAGTTTGTGCTTTTTGTTTACCTGTGTGGTTAGGAGAGCTGAGTGGGAGTCTGGTGTCAGAAGCAGTATCTTTTTATTTACCAGTGGAACCTTTGGTATAATCCCTATTTCTAACAATACAAACCATGTGAATGCTGCTTCTCACTAGTAGGCCTCCTTCCCAATTCTCTTCAAAAATAGCTCTCTGTTTAAACAAATACTCTGCCAATCCATATTAATGTCGAACAGTTTAAGATTCCCATATATGGTCATTATAAAACCTAAATCCTTGATGAAACAATAGAGACAGCAAGTTGTTCCTGACCTAAGACATTAGTAACTCTTTCCGGAGGCCTAAAATATAACTGTAATATTTAATAATATTAGACTCTTTCATTTTAAACCACGAACTTTACTTTAGTGGCATCTACTAATAGAATTCTAATTTCAAATTATGAGCGCTGGGCCAGATTCTGTTCTCATTTACATCGAAGCATACTAATTGAAGCTACTTCAGGTAGCTAGAAAAATATCATTAATTATATCCCTAATTATATTCCTATTTTCCACTATTTTCAGTATTATTAAAGCGTTCTCTAAGGGATTGGCAAGAAGGGTGAAGCATATTTTTCCAGAAACTTTATGTATCCTGTACTGCTTCCCAGGGAGTGAGATGGTCGAATCATAAAGGTGGCAGCAGTGGCAGGATTAGTACGTGGAATATCGGCTCAGTCCCTTCTTGACATTAGATTTGGGATGTAATTTTTCATTCCACAAGATGGGCCAATCTGGGTGATCAAAAAATAAGCATGATCACTACCACTTCTTGTACCATGTTTCATTAGCTTTTACAGGCAGTTCTAAAGAAATACAAATATTCTGAATTTTAGAAATATATAAAAACCTGGGATTATGTGTAGCTTTAAAGGCTTCTGGCTACGTTTTCAAAGGGTTCTTTAATAATGTCTAAAAAATATACAAGAGGAAACACATACTTTTAAGTATGATTACCTATTTTGTAAATTGATTACCTTTTCCATCTGATTGTCTGGTTTTGGTTAATTTGGCAATTCTTGTGTCAACAAATTCCAGCTGACCTCACTGATAATGTAGTCTGCATGAGGACTCCAATGACCTCCTTTGAACATGAAAGTACCTCTTTGTGAATCCCTGCACTTTCACATACATGCAGCAAATAAATACTCTGGTAAATTCATGAGACGTGTATGTAGATGCTGGTTTGAATGTTTGGCTGCTAACATGACTGAAGTCTGCTGTGACCTAACCAACTGAAACAGATTTCTTTTTACCAAACCAATAAATCCTTTTCTAATCATGTTATAGACTCATCCCAGACAGGTAGACCAGTCATACAGGAACATACATAGAAATTTCAAATAATTCTTTTCTTTTGCTAGATAGCTTCTGCTTTGAGTACACGGATTCACTATCCACAAAAGTTTTTCTTCTCTTTTCTAGAAATACCCACTGAAGTTGGCACTGTGTGTCTGTAGCATCTCTATCCCTGTGCTGAGAGCGCTGCCAGCCATGGCAGCGGCTCATTTCTGGGTAGAAAATTTCTGATACCTAGAAAGATACCTGCTGTGAAAAAGGATTCACTGGTGTGTTTCTCAGTGTCTGTTAAACTGCTGCTGTAAATGCTCAGAACTGTTTATTGGGATTTTCTAAGTCTCTCCTTTCCCGGTCCCACAGGGATGTGGGTCAGGCTGCAGCACTACGTTGGTTATCTCCACGCCAGGCAAGGAGTGGTGGCTCTTTGTCCCTCCTGTCCTGAGAAGCAGGCATCTGGCTGAAGTAGGGCTGGCCCTTCAAACACTGATCTAATGGATTGCTTAATTTTAATTTCAGTCTGTGTGGCAAAGAGATTTGCTCACATTTTGGACAAATTGGCTCTTTGCGTATGTGGCTAATTGCCGCCTTCTGACATGGGTGTTAAAGAGAACTTTTCCCTTGTATTTGTCCCATGAGAGCACGTGCACAGTTACTAAGCGTAGCTGAGGCAAAATACACAAGAGGTGTCCCTGTCGTACCGCCCAGAAGCTGCTGTGTGGCTGAATTTGTGTGTCCTGTGCTCCAGAGCGGTACCTGCCTGCCCGGCGCTACAGCCTGCGTAGCAGCTGGAGGTCTTACAGCTGTTGCCTTCTCCTTATGCTGACACAAGGACCGGTTTCATTTGTAGAACTGAATGGTGCTTTTTCCATTTCTGTGTGTGTGTCTTTTGCTGTGAACCAGACGCTTTCAAAGTGAAAGGAAAGCTCAGTGAAAGTAAGTTCAGAGGCAAGGCTTGGAAGCCTTACATCTAGCATGTATGTCTACACAATATTTTATACTCTGTTCTTACTATTTCCTGCACTTGAATCAGGAAGGGTAGGGATGGGCAGGAAGACATTCAGGACGTAGGCCTGCCTATAATGGAAATAGATAGTAAAAAAAGCAGTCTAATCTCATGTGCTTCGAGTGCACATCATGTAGACCACATAACTCAGTGAACCACAATGACTGTAAGATAAGTAACTGTTCTCTTTCCTTCCTGATCGTTCATCCTCGGAACTGAGCAGCCCAGAAAACATAACTCAAATCTTGAGTAAATCATAAATTAAATTAATTTGCCAGGGCTAATCCTAGTTCTGCAGGTCTGTAAAACCTTACTACAGTTTTGCACAATTTAACAAAATTGAGAATTTCTACTCAGTAAGGGGTTCTCAACAGCAGGAGAAAGAGGACATCAGAGGTGTAGAGTGCACGATTATTGGTAGAGCTGAAGATTTTTCATTCCGCACATCTGCTGCTCTTGGCATCATCTGTATTCCCCAGTTTTCTTCTTAACTTTTTCCTTGCTGGTTTCTTCTCTTTTGCTGTGTCACTTTTTTCCCCCTTCACTTTCCACAGATTGCTTTAAGAAACTCAGCATAAAAAACTCTTGGTTGCAGACTCAGTGAGACCTAAATGCATTTTAAAGTTAAGCACATTTTAAACTTAAGTGCCTTAACAAATAGGTACGATTTGCTGAAACAGGGCCCTAGTAAGAAATTGGTGTAGCATTTGATGGGGAGAGTCGGAAGCCTTGAACATATCTTTTCATTGTTTGAAATAAAAGAACTTAGATGTAAAGCTGCTCATTCAGGTAGCGATGGCCTCCAGCGCTTCGGTGGGCTTTGTAGGCAGAGGAATTCAAAAGAAAACCCCTCAGCCCAGCTTTAAAGTCTTAGGAATGCTTTCACTGTGGGAAGAAAAATTCTTCAAGGTAAGTCCCTGGTTGGAGCAAAGCCTTTGGAGCTATCTACTGTATGTCTACTTAAATCTAAAAGAAAACTCTTCAGACCACCCACATCTTTCTTTGCTTCATTGTTGTTTTCAGTTTGCTTTTTCAGAGGGATTAGTGCTAGAGTAAACTCCATCGTCTCGCTGCCTTGAAAAAATTCAATTTTGTGTAAAGTGAAAATTAGACTCTTAAATCTGCAAAGCGAGCTGTTTATCTTACAAATTTATTCTTTTTTATTGGGCCACACATATTCAAGATAGAAAGATAAAAGGCAAATGGATAACAGGCCATCATTTAGAGTGACATATAGCAAAACATAACTAGTAGACTCATTCGGTAAATTCCTCCTGAGTGGCTTGTTAGCTTTATCTATATATTTATCTATAATGCTCATATAGTATTTATTGAAAACCAAAATAAAATCCTGCAGTTTATCATCATGCATTCTGTATTTTGCACTTCAGAAAAATCTTTTCGCACTCAGGAATTTATTTTTTCCCAAAGCAGCTTAAGACGTGATTATATACAACTTCTGAGGAGGAAAACGCGGAAAATCTAAACTCTTTAGGGAGATTGGAATTAGAGACTAGCACCTATATAGGTTTTCCTGGACTCTTAAAGACAAAATAAATTCCTGCAGTATGTTACTTTACATGCTTGTGAATAATTCAAAATGACAGTTACTAGCTTCCTAACTTAAATATTGTGCTCTAACTCTACAGTCTAAGAACAATCAGAAAATGTTAAACAAAAATGTGATGTGAAAACTATCGGATTTTACCTTTTGAAAGCAAGCAATAGCTTGATTACATAATGAGTAAGATAAGCTTTTTTTTTAATCACTCTATCATCTCCTTCTTTCTGCTTTAAGTGAAATGGCTCAGAGGAACCATTTTATAATAAATAATTAAATGCCTGTTAATGTTACCTTTTCCAGAAATGTGATATTTGGGTGTCTGCTACTGTGTGAATAGTTTTTATTAGAGCCAAATGTTTAAGTCTTTCTTATGTCCCATCACTTCCATTTAAAAGGCAATGCTGTGTAAACTGCACTATGTTTCCTGACAGCTTTAGTTACATATCAAATGGGTAAAGGCAGAACATTTTTAGTCAGTACTTTATGGTTGGAGGGATCGAGACTGCCTGCAGACATTAACTATATGCTTTGTACCTCAGTATAACCCAGGTAGCTCAGCCTTTGCATAGGGGTGTAATGGTGTGTCCATTTGTGTTGTACCTTGTGTGCCATGCCAGTAGCGTAAATCTGATTCAAAATTTCAGCATTTGCCACGGTGTTTTTGGTGAAATTGTGAATTGATACCTATACTTGATATTCCATGACTCTAAATACAAGATGAAAGATGAGTCTCGCGTGGTTTGAATAATGACTTTTTAAAAATGCCCTAAACTTCTGCAATTTTTATGCCAGTCTTTTGTAAGTTATTTTGTTCACAGCCTGCTTGGATAAAAGCAGCTTTTCCGAGATGGCTGAGAGTGACTGTTTCTTTATATCAGGAGAGAGAGAGATGTCCTGGACTCTCACCCATTGTATTACAATGCAAAGAGTAAGAGTAGCTGTGAACACTGAACGGAGAAAACTTGGGAGCTGCAGGTTAGAGGGAGAAGGAATTCCACCTCATCTGATTAATATTTCTTATTGCCTTTCCCATGATATTAGTTCACTGACTAGGTCACGTGTTGTAACTCCAATGCTGAAATGTTGCAGAAGTTGATCAGCTTTGCGTGTAGACATTGCCATTGCTGTCGGACCCTCCCGCCTCACCACAGTTCTGTTGTTTTGGGAGGTTTTAATATACTGATGCAAACTTTTTCCCTCTGAAAGCATAGAGATTTTCAAGATACTTATAAATTAAACACATTCAACAAAACAACAATCTCAAACGTTTTTTTTGGAAAAATTAATAGGAACTAAGCAAAAGAAGAAATCAAACCAGCTGCTGACACAGCTGTTTCTTTTCTTGTATAATTCAGTTCAATATAAAGGTACCATATGCTGCTTAAAATGATGATAGGAAAGATGAAATAATTTAAGACAATAACAAGAAAATACATGAATTGTCAGCATTCTGTCAGATTTAAAGAATGAAATAGACAGGTGTAGTATTGACATGTTTAACTTTGTGTTGTGTTAGCAGTTTTAGTGAGAACAACTTCTGACATGTGCTGAAGTGATGTGAGAACATTTCTGTGTTGCAGACATTGGAGAAGAAGCTGGGAGATCTGTAGGAGTCCAGCAGCCAGCTTTACTGAGAGACAGGAGCCTTGGTTCTGCCATGAAAGACTGCCCATATTGTGGAAAAACTTTCAGAACATCACACCACTTAAAGGTCCACTTGAGAATACATACAGGTGAGAGGAACAAGTGAGCGGCGCACTGCCGGCACATGCCATGTGTGTGTGGGGGTTAACTTAATGTGTGCCTGGGAGCCATAATTCCCAGTGTAGATTTGGACTCATTAGTTGGAGAAAGTCTTTTGAGAAAGATATATGACAGTCTTAAATAAAAGCACAAGGAATGTGTTGTTGGATAAAGACCACTTTAATAGAATCATCTTTTCCCAGTTGAGGTTATTTCTGTCTCCTTCCCTGCTTCATCACTGTTTCCTTCAATTACCCTTGTCCTTCAGTAGGCATAAGCCTATTGGTTTCAGACTTAGTTGTACTAACTGCTTCAAAGGGCTTCCTTAGCATCTGCTTAGGGAGCCTGTATGTTTTTCTCAGCTACTCTTTTTGTTCCATTTAGCATGCTCATTTTTAACCTCTAGCTGTTCATATGAATACATTGGCTTCATGGATCTGCAATTATTTTTTTCCTCTAGAATTCACCCGACTTAGTACTTGTAAGTAGTAAAACTTTGCATGTTTTGTGCCATGGTAAAACTTACCATATTTTATTTTAGTAACAATCACATCATTTTTACCCTACAGAGACTTACTACTGGTCTGGATTCTCACTTTATCTTGGTATGTTGCTCACTGAGTAGCTTGCTGTCGGTACTAGGAAACTATAACCATTCCATTTACATTATAACACCTTGTTTGCTTAAAATTACATATGTGCATGGTAGGGTTCATGTAGGGACAGTATATATTTAAGAAGACTTGCTCTATCCATAATTCAAATATGACCTGCAACGTTGATATCCTCAGGTCCTGTTGACATCACTAGAAATTCTGTATATGACCAATACGATACTGTTTTCTTCCAAGTGTTAGGTATCACAGCGGGCTTTGGGAGAATATGCAGAACTGGTGATTTAGGATACTTCTCTTTGGAACCTCACATAGCAGTCACTGTAATTGTAAAGTCATTATCTTTTTAAACCATTTAAAATTCATTTCCGAATTTTACTGCTACTTTTGTAATTGATAAGTAAAATAAATTGCGTGGTGAAATACTTTTCAGTTGTACCTCCTACCTGGAAAACTTCACTTTTAGTTTTTGTTTCACTGAAGTACCAGATAAACAGTACGTTTCTCCCTCTCCCAAACCAGTTTATCATATGTGCTTGTGCGCATGTAATACTTGATGTTGGATTTACAAATGTGAGGCCTGATTTTGGAAAATTGAAAATGAAGGCTGAAAATTTTTTTTAAGAAAATGATTTCATCGTTAAGATGGGAAAGTCTGTTCATTGTGTTTTAATTTCTCTTACCTTGAGTTGTGGAGTAGGAGTGTACCACACTAGTTTGATCTGAATTTTAAAATTCGGCACCCTGATGTAGTTTTGTGTAATTGAATTGCAAAACATTTAGGGCAGGAATTTTCTTTTCTATATGTTGGACTTTGTAAGAAAAAAAAAAAAAAGACAGGGAAAACCCTATTTGTATGCTCTCTAATGTAGTAAAAGTATATAAATGGTAGTTATTTTATTGGAAAATAACCTTGTAACTATGAGGTTTAAACAATTTGACGTTTTTATTATTGGAGATGCAAAGAAAAAAATCTTTAAAATAACCTGAGGGTGCCCATCTCTTCCTTTTGCTTTATTATATAGTGGTCATTTCGTTCTTGTTTTAAGGATTGCAGTGATTACATAGATGATATTTGTGACTTAGAACTAGTGGAAAATAAATTAATTGCACTGGAAATATTTCATAAAACTTGCATATTAAAACTAACAAAACAAAATTAAAACAAGAAAAAATAACCCAAATATAAAATAACAACAACAAAAAAGAAAACATCATACAGACTGTTGAAACAACATTTGCAATGTATTTAAAAATCATTATAATTTAAAAATAGATAAAGATCAGTTTCCATTAGGGTGAGAACAAAGTATTTGTAAATAATGACAAGAGTATGTTTAAATGCAGCAATGTTTTACATATTGGAAATAATCCTAATAAATATTATCAAAATGTAAATTGGCAAATTACTAGAGTTATTAAACAAAAATTAAGTTGCTTTGCAGTAAATGGAAATGATGCAATAGATACCAGTTATTAAACAAATATTGGTTAGCTCATACATATCAGGGACAGCTTCCTGCCTTTTATGTCACACTCTGTCTTTATTATATGCCTGGATCATATAACTGACTGATAAAAAACACTTTACTGTGTTTCTCCACTACATTAACTCAATTACTGTTCTTGTTCTCACAGCACCTGTTTGTTAGAGATGAGCTCAAGCAGTTCAGCAGAAGTCAGTTTCCTTCGAACATCTGTGTGTTTGGAGGCACACGAGTAGGTTGGGTTGGTACGCGTGCCAAGACCAGGCCCAAAGTCTGATCCAGCCAGGAGGTGCTTCTGTGGCAATTGGCCCAAAAAAGCCAGAGAAACCATTTAATCCTTCGCGAGAGCTGTTCTCTGTTTTAGGAGAATTAGCTAGTGGCTTGGGTTGGTTCTTTTTTTCTGTTGGATATTTTGCGGTTGCAACCTTCTCCGTTTCTCAGTCTCTCTCAGTTTCTCTGTAGTTTGCTATCATATAATAAGCTTCTGAAGGAAAAAAAAAAAAATCAAGGTTTTATTTAGCACACTTGGTTGAGTCCCAACACACAATTGTGGAGGATTTTTCTTCTTATCTAATTCAATGTTATTCAGCCAGGAAGAGCTTTAAGAGGAAGACAGTAAGATGTGATTTCTGATTGTTCCCATATGATAAAAGGGCATAATTATATGAAATCAGTTTTGCCTCTTTCTTGCTCTAAAAACTGTTGAAGGATGAGACAGCTCCTTAGTATGACCCCAGGAGAAGAGAGGAAGGACTCTTGGGGCTTAGAGAGGGCAGATGGAGCTGCAGTAGCCCTCCTAGATGACTTCTTTATGCTGACGGGTGCGTAGGGACGGGCAGGTCCTGTTTCTGCTGAGCTGCCTAGTTCAGCTCGCACGAACTCACCGTGCGAAGAGATGCAGAACCAGCACGAATATGCACCAGCGCTGTACAGCAGACATGGGAGTGCACTGGCCACCTTGTGATTTGCCAATATATAATAAAGCTGAGAAGGTTATAACACGGAAGGCCTAGAGATGCACAGACTGTGAGAAAGAAAACCATTTAAGTACCTCAGACCCATAACGTGCCATATACAGATGCTTCCGGAGTTTCCATTTTTCCCCTCTGGCAGCAGCAATTGAAGGTTCCTTCATTTAGGCTGCTGAGCATCTTTTTGTGTTCTTGAGCACTCTCAGTTCCCATGGAAATCAAAGAAATGGGTGTGGTTTTTACTTTAGGCGCCTAGGCCATTGAACTGCACAGAAACAGTCAAGTGTAAAAATTTAAATTTCTTACGTTCTCCCTCTGACAAACAACACATAATGTGCAGACTGCTTTTAGATTAGCTCTAGCACCTCTTTGTACCTTGCATTGGCATCCAGAAGCTACTGCAGATGTAGACCAGTTTGGGTTTGTGTGGTCATTAGGTGCTCAGGAATTTTCCAAGTATGACTGGCACAGTTAAGTCCTCTGAGTAATGAAAAAAGAATAATGTACATAAGCAAAGTAGACCCCTGATTTGGTTCTGCCAAACTGATGAAGCCTCAGAAAGAGAGGGATAGGAAGAAAAAAAACTTGGCAGGACTGTATCCATTGACTGAGCATTTGTTACAATACCTATGACACACATCTTACATGTATTAGACATATTATATACATTTACAGTGTTACTGCATTTTCCCTTGGAAATGTGACTAGCCAATTTTAAAACTTGCTTAGATGAACTGATGAAATACATTTAAAATGGTGCTATTTTAAATGAATTCAATTCACATTTTCTTCCTAAAAAAAAGACTGCCTGTTGCCATTCTCTGAAGGCGCTTGTAGTGGGATGAGCAATATGAATAATTAAGGAAAATGGGTATGTGTGCTCCAAGAGGAGACAATTTTGGTATTGAACATCCTTTATTCTTACATCTCTGAGATGAACTAAAAGGACTTTTCATTTCTCTAGATTTCTCCAGATTCCCCATCCTTAACATTGTACAGCATGCTTTTTCTCCTGTCTTAATGACATCCCAAACTTTTGTTGAAAATAATTGATTGAATTTAAATTTCCTTAAAAGTTTAAGAGGTAATGTTACAGTATAAATTTCCTACCAAACACTAAGTAGGGAAATATCCATTAGTGAAATTAACTACAGTTTCTAGGTAGCTAACAATGTGCAGTATACAGTAGGGCATGGCTAATGAACACTGCAGTGGGTGATATTTCATTATACAAATTAATGCTCACATTTTAATGGGAAAGTCACATAATGAATCTCAGCTTCAGTGACAGCAATTAGAGACACAGATTGTCCCCTTCTGGACAAGGCACTGTTTAGCAATAAGCAGCTGTGTAAAAAGTCTTCAGGTTTACAACATATATATATGCTTTGGGGGAATTACTGTACAGTTTATATTAATGTACTGAATCTTCCCTGCGAAGTAGCAACCATATTTATCTCTCTGCGTTTTAACTAAGTAAAGACATGTAAAAACACTAGATAAATATTGCAGATGAGATATAAAGAAAGCAAAATATTCAATTATAAAACTTTATAAAAATTAAAATATTTTATTGTAATGCCTAGTGCACAATTGAAAAATCTTTCATAAACTGAGTTGAAAGCATCAGAAGTCTGTCCTTATACAAGGTAGGGGTAGTTTAATCTTACATAATAGAGAAAAAATCACTAGTAAAGGAAAGTAGTAAAGAGAAGAAGTTAACTAGTATTTCTGACAAACAGATTAATTGTGTGGTGAAACATGTGCAGGATCCAAAAATAATCCTACAGAACCTTTGATATTCCATTTGGTTTAAAAAGTGTGAAGTGAATGATTAGAATGATAAAAGAAATTACCATGTAAGAATAGGCATAATAATGAACTAATTAAACCATACAGCAATTCATTTCTAAAATATCTACTGCACAATGGATAAAATAGGTTATCAATAACTGTTTCAATGGTAAAATAAAAAATGCTGGAAAATGTTTTCAATATTCTTTCTTTGGAATTATAAGATGTTTGATTTCATTTGTTCTGCATGAAAGAAAGCTATAGCTTGTTTAGAAATGCATAGGATCAAATTGCAACTCACATTGTCCCCGAGCGACTGTCAAAACCCCACCAGTGGCTGCCAGAGCGTTTGCTGTTGGGGTCTTGTGCTGATGCACGGCCCTCACTGCGCTGAAGAGCAGAGGGGCATCCTCCACAAAGAAGCTCCTTAAGAGACCTCATTTTAAAAGGAGGGGGCGCATTCAGTAGGCAGGAGTAACGGGGGGTGCCGTACGGATTTTTAAGAAGCTGCATGTTAAGTGTGAAAAACGAGTGAAGAAGCCCACAGCACTAAATACAAATACCTATTTTAGAAGTACAGAGATTTGATAAGGGAAACTAAAAGTAATTGTAAAGAATATGTATGTGGCTATTAAGATTAATGAGAACGGGGCAAAATTCTGTATATCTGGCAGGGTTTAACAACTGGTGTCTTACTAGTACAAGAATAGATAAAAAAATTATCAACCATGGTATAGAAGACTAAATACTTTTCTGTTCTCAGAAAGAAGCACAATGTTTTTTATAAGTATTTTCAAATGATACAGTTCCACAGTTAAGTAATATTATGCTGTAGCCCACCTCATTTTAATATTTTTCAGAATTAATAAGACTGGATAACTTATAGATAAAGTCTTGAAAACTCTGGCTGGAGAGACCTCCAAATCATTAAAGTACATATGAAAAAACAAGTCTTGGAACACAGAACAAGTTCTAGAGCACATGTAAAAGTAAAAACACTCAGGCTGTTCTAGTATTTCCAAAAAGAATGAATATTAAGTCTTTGAAATTATAAATGGACTACCTTGCCATAAGTTTTGGATAAAATTCCAAAATGAATTTAACTAATTAAAAATTGGTGGCATAGTAAACTCAATTTTATTTTATGAAAGTAAGTTTTATCCAATTCCTCGCTTTCTCTCAATGCTTACAAAAGTATCTTGTTCTATGTGACAATCTCCCCACCAAAAAAACCCCAGTATACATAGATGAAGTGGACATAAACTGGCAGTTCCATGGCAGTGCTTTCAGGTCCATTTATTTAGTATTTCCTCATTATTTGGAAGAGTATATAAAATCACTGTTGATAAAATTTACCAATGGCACAAAAATGGTAAGATGCTAAAAATCATGGGGAGGCACTGATTAGTCACTTAGTCAAGTGGGCTCTTTTCAACAATATGAATTTTAAATCAGCAAAATGTAAAGGAACAAATACTAGAGGCGTTGATGAACCGGGCCTGGGATTATGGTAGAGAAGCAACAGAATATGAAATGTTAGCTGATTGCTACAGCTATTCATGTAAACACAGTCTTGGACCGTATGAGATTAATATGAAGTTGAAATTTCATCAAAGGTTTAGTGGGTACCCATAATTTAAAAAGTCATTGAAAAACTGGGAAGGGTATTCCACTCAATAGTGAGAGAAGGTGAAGAGGTGACTGGTTTGCCATCTGCAAGTACCTTCCTTAGGAAATAATTGTTTTTATAAAAAAAAAAAATTTTTTCATCTAGAAGGGGGAAAACGTATCAACGTTCAGTAGTAGGAAACAGACTCTGAACAAATTCAAGCTAGAAATAAGACACACGTTTTGAGTAGTGAAACTACTTAACCAGTCAAACTGTTTATTTACGGACATGTCAGATTCTTCCTCATTGCTGTGGCTGAAACAGAATATACTAAATCTAAGACAAGTAAGTTTTGTTTCAGATTGTAATTGTAATTTGATGCAGGATACTATCACGTGAGGGTCTTTGGCCTGTGTTGTCCAGCAGATCAGACTGCATGATCATAATTGTCCCTTCTGGCCTTAAAATCTGTAAATCTACCTATAATCTGGCTGTGGTCTCCTTGCACAGCCCATAGCAGATAATTCCTCTTTCTAGTATGATCAGTTTGTGTTCTGAGCAGGACTGGTGATAGCTTGCGTAGATGATACATCTGCATTGTTTCTACAACCTTCTATACAAATAACCTGTTTCTACTGGGCACCGTGTCTGTTTCCAGTTATCTGCCAAGCTTTTGTGCAGATTTTACAAGCAGCATTGAATTTTTATTGTTTTACTGTATCCTGATATAAAATAGCTCTTCTGAGATGTCTTGTGTCTTGTAAACCAGAGTGGTAGGTAGATCAGAACTGTGATTACGTTGCCCAGATAAGTTATTCTCTGTAAGATTATTTTTTTTTTGTACACACTGGGGTGTTCTGTCTTTCTACGCCATTGCAAAAAGGTTTGCAGGAGTGCAAACAGGGCCAGAGAATTAGCAAGATCAGGATGGTCATTGCCTTTGTGAACAATGAAAAATGACTCTTGGATATGAAATGCAGAAAATTATTTTGAAAAAGTCATATTCCCTCACTCCTACATGGCAGCATTAATTTATGTGAACTGATATTAAGTGTTAAATAACTCATCCAGACACTGCTCTTGGCAATATTACCAGGGTAATGATTACACTAGGATGAATTCTCTGAAACCTTTTCTTCAAGTATGTGATACAAACAGGTTGTCTTCTAACAAGAATCATAGCCTACCTCTCTTGTCGCTTCTAGTATTCTTTGGACATATACTCTTGCAGTTGCTGGTAAGAGTCCTGGAAATTAGGGATCCTTTAGGTTTTCCTTTGAAACTGTGTTAGTTTTTGGTTAGTTTGGTTGAGGTTAGGTTGGGCTTTTTCTCACAGCAGCTTATAACGGTTTTGTCATTTGCACAGGAACTTACAAAGGGTGTAGCTGGTCATTAATTTAAATCGATGAAATAGCATCTAAATATCTGCACAGTTAATGAATTTAGGGAATACTGACACAGTGAATTTGAAAGATTCAAAGACGATTTACTCCATCCTACTGCCTTCTCCCAATGCCTGCCCTCAAAATAGCAGCAGTTAAGATGGCTTTGAAGTAAACTGATCACTGCCAGTATTTGGCTCTAAAAGAGAAGAGAGAGGTTTTGAAGAGTTCCCTTTGAGCAATGTTATTTGTCCAGTCCTGTCAAGGTGGCACCATGTGTTGCTGCATAGAATCATAGAATGGCCTGGGCTGGAAGGGACCTTAGAGATCATTTTAATCCAACCTCCCTGTTGTGGGCAGGGACACCACCTCTCGACTAGGTCAGGCAACATGTGAGAACCGAACGGGAATCGAACCCGTGACCTTTGGTGTTTCAAGCACCACGCTCAACCCACTGAGCTAAACCAGCCCTCAATGTTGAGTCCAGTTTCAGACCTTCAGCTTTAGATCTCATTTCTAACCATGCAAAAGGTGGGCACCATGGAGGCAATGAATCAAGGCTGGGAGAGATTTGAACTTTTTATCACACTCTCTCAGTCAGTGTCCCCTCTCAGTCCAATGCCTATGGCCTCGGTGGCGACCTGTGTCCAGATCTCCTCTGCTGAAAGGAAGCTCACTCAGTGGATCACCCTTCGAGTGGAAAATGTAGCCACTTGAAGGATATCACAGTCCAGAATAAGAGTATGTTGTTGTGCCCGGTGTTTTAGACTGAAAGTACTTTAGAAGTATATATTTTAACTCCCATATGCCCATTTTTTACATACACTTACTGCTTTGATCCACTCCTGCATGTTTTTAGCAACATCAGTGCAGCCTACATTGCAAACTTCTCCCTGCAGAAGTAGTTATCCAACAGTTGACACAGCGCCTGCAATGCCGGGACACCCTTTTTAACGGTGTCACTTGATGTGCAACGCAAACACACACTGAACTATCATTAGAATAAAAGGAAGTGCTCAATATAATTGTGTTAAAGATTTCCGTAAAGGCATAGGGGAGGCTGAGGAAAAACTTTTCGATTAAGAGGAATGAAAACTCAAAAGTGAGAGCATTTAACCTTATAAAGTCTGGTACTTGTTTTCCACCAGTCTGATTACTTCTTAGAGAACGCTGGAAGTATTGTGACAGAGATCACCAGTGACTGTTGACAGTAACTGGTGGGACAAACATCAGAATAACAGAACACGTCTCAAAACCATTGCAGTATGTACACACTGTAAAAACAGCATTAATATTTGTCCGCATTCTGACTGGCAGCACAGCTGTCCGAGTTTGCACGCTCCCAAACAGCCCCGCAGAAATGCAAACAGATCGAGAGCCAGTGTCTTCTGTGCCCTTGCCCCTGCCCTCAGATGCCCGCGATGGGCGGGTGTGTGCTCGGACTCTCACCTGAGAGCCGCGAAGCCCAGACAGGCGAGATCCGTCTCAGTGTAGTGATTCTTGCACGTCAGTAGGAACTGTTTGCTCTTGCACAACTCCCACTGAAACGCAGCCCATTTCTCATTGCTGAAGTGCTAGAACTTAATTCCGTGGCTGTGGAAGACTCTGAAGTTGCCCTGAAATGTTTAAATTTGATTTCTTCTGTTAAACTGTGTGGACCCAGGCCTACAGCACGAACTGTGCTAATTCCTACCTCTTCTTCTGCTGAACACCTTTTGTTCGAGGTGCTGCACTTTTGTCTTCTAAAAAAGGTCGACTAATGTGGTCGATGTGAAGCTCTCATGTCTCACCATTTAGCTTTAGGATTACATTATGGATTTAGAATTTCCACTGCTTGTAATTTACTTCAGCGTGTCTGAAGGGCCGCACGTATCCCGGTGCTGTTCGTGGTCGGTAAGCCCGCTCTGTGGCCAGGGCTCTGTGGCCATTCCCGTGGTCTGGTGTCGCATCTCATTAGTAAATTCCTGCCGTCAGGGAGAAGAGCGGCTTCACAAGTATTTGTCAGCCATTCGGTTGAGCCTGTGCCTTAAATAACAAAAGTTGAAAGCCTTTCAGTCTTATTTTAAGCAGAATTTGAGGTTATTTGAAAGTGAGCGACTTCCCAGCTGGTTTGGTGAACTGCATAATGTATAGCATTTTTACTGTGGAGAAAAATTTCAAAGCAAATATTTCCATTACACCATTTGGAGAAGGCTTGCCTTTGTCTTTGGGATTGCTTAGGTAAAAAAGCTACGTAGAGAAAACAGTTTGTTCTTGTTAAACTCCCTCATAGAAATAACGGCCAATATGGACAGCTTGCAGGTCTTTCAGATTCCGGTCACTTTTAGTGAGGATTTCGTGCTTCTTCCCTTAAAAATGAACTCTGCATTGCAAGTGAGTGCTCTGCGCAAATTTAGACATACTTTTGCTTAGACCCACATTCTTTTGGGATATGTCTCTGGTTTTATGTGAATATTTATTATTCGTGTAGTATCTTTTTCTAAAGTACAGGAAGAACAATAAAAGTTTAGTTTGGGATTCAAATATATATTTAATTCGTGAAAATCATATGTTTTAAAACTATTCAAATTAATCCTAAAAAAGCGCTTATGATAGGTAAATTACATATTTTACTACTTGAGTATTAGAAAAGGCATTAATACAAATTTAAAGGACTGCAAAAAACAGTAGATAATGCTAATTTCAAATACAGAAACTAAATATATTCTGTACTTTTTATTACTCGATTTCTTTTTTATTTTATTGACTACTTTTTATTTTAACTATATGTTCTTACATGCTGCAATCGTAATGTAGTGTAATGATATTAATATTTTATAGGATCTGTATTTATAGTTCTTTATTTAGAAACAATGCAGTAGGTCTGCAGATCTTTGAATCCTTCTGGAATGGTGCCCTCCAAATAATGATAAATTACTTGTGCAGTATGCCATTTGCTAATTATATCCATGATTTACTGCAGAGCAAGACTTAAATCATTCATTTCAGTCTTGCGTAACAGTGCCATAAAATTTTTAGGTTTAAAAATGGTTTCCATGTGTATAATTTAAACAAATTTTAGACCAATTGTATACACAAAATATTGCAACCATCCATTTGTTACATTCTTTGTCTCTCTTTTTTTAAAACTTGTACTTTTAATGATTACTGTGGTTGAAATTGTTATGCTTCATTTTCATAATCATAGCTTTTAATTCTACAACGGTTTTCTACATGTTAGATTAAGAGAAAGATGGCTAATTGTGTGTAGATACCATGTCACTCCTGAATAGGCCCACATTCTGGAAACTCATTTTAGAAATACTCAGTTTATGAATTAGTCTTCAATTAAAGGCATTGCTTTTTTTAAAATTAATTATTAGCTCTAAGATCCTCTTGTTTTCAAGCAGCTAATGTTGATTTTTTTTCTTTGCTCATCTGTACACCAAAGTACGGTTAACTCTCTTTCTTTATATTTTTCTCTTTATCCATACCTATAGGTGAGAAGCCTTACAAGTGTCCACATTGCGATTATGCTGGTACTCAGTCTGCGTCCCTTAAATATCACTTGGAACGGCACCATCGTGAGCGACAGAA
Organism: Trogon surrucura; assembly: GCA_020746105.1. Taxonomy (NCBI): domain Eukaryota; kingdom Metazoa; phylum Chordata; class Aves; order Trogoniformes; family Trogonidae; genus Trogon; species Trogon surrucura. The sequence continues at coordinate 11,230,276 of CM036629.1, forward strand.
CGGAGCAGGACCACTCTCTGGGCAGACTGCAAGTCAAGAACACAAAGATGAGACATCAAGTAAAAGTTCTGTGTTTATTAGACCAGATATATTGAGAGGAGCCTTCAAGGGGCTTCCTGGTATCGATTTCCGAAGTGGCATGGTCTCGCAGCAGTGGACGTCAGGAATGCTGTCTTCTGGAGATCAGCAAGGACAAACAGCTGGCATGTCATCTGAAGTATCTTCAGAAAATATGAAGGGTTCAGACATATCTCCCAAAGGAACACACTTCTCTGAACTTGGCCGTGCTTACCAGAACATGGTTGGGAATGGTGTGAACTTTCAAGGGTCTTTGCAAGCTTTCATGGACAGCTTTGTCCTAAGTTCTTTGAAGAAAGAAAAAGAAATGAAGGATAAAGCTCTCTCAGATCCACTTTCAGCAAAAACTCTGGGCTCAGATGGTGGTGAGGAAAAGATAAATAGCAAGTCCTCACAGCGAAAACCAGAAAAGTCACAATACGAACCTCTCGACTTATCCGTAAGGCCAGATGCGGCCTCCCTGCCAGGTTCATCTGTTACTGTGCAAGACAATATTGCTTGGCACGGCTGCTTATTCTGTTCCTTTACCACTTCATCTATGGAGCTCATGGCTCTGCACCTCCAGGCCAATCACTTGGGCAAGGCTAAACGTAAAGACCACATCATAGGGAACAACAAAGAGCAATCTAGAGAAGCTTCAGCCTCAGTTAATAAAGTGAGCTTGCTCCCATCTTCTGTGCAGTCCAGCAAGGAGGCAGTAGTTGCAAACATGCTGAGCCAGCTGGACTCGGCTTCTGAGAAAATGGCCCAAGGACAAAATAAAGAGACCCTGGGAGAGCAAAAGAGCACTGCCTGGCCCAGCCACACAGAGCCCACTTTTTGTAATTTTACAACAGACTTCTATAAGCAGTTTGGTGTTTATCCTGGTGTTATTGGCACAGGAGCACAAAATTCTTGCACCGGTAACGAATCCGAAATAAAACCACAATCCGAAGATGACCCAAATGTTCTGCTCTCTGACTCTGTAAATAAAAGTGCTACTGATGACCTTTCTGACATAGCTTCATCTGAGGATATGGAATCTTCCAAGGAAGAAAACATTGAAGATGAGGACATTGACACAGAACCAGATATTATGAATAAGCAGTTGTCTGCCCTAAATAAAGAAAGCAGTGAAGGAGGCGACAATATACAAAGTGCAGTCACCTCACAACCGACACAAGGGCTCGTATCACCACTGCCGCAAGCGTCAGAAAAGCAGTGGCACGGTCAGAATCTTCTCTCCTCCCATGAAACTGCACAAGGAGTGATGAAACCCGAACAAGTTCAGGGTCCGCAGGTCCTGGAGAAGCAGATGAACATGTTGTCAGTCCTAAGAGCTTACAGCTCTGATGGCTTAGCAGCCTTTAATGGACTTGCAAGTAGCACAGCAACTAGTGGATGTATCAAGAGACCTGACTTGTGTGGTAAGTTTTAGACCTTCTTTTAGACCATTTCAGAAAACACTTGTGCAGAATCACGAAGCTGCTCTTTAAATATACCTAGTCATGTTTGTTAGTAATACATTTTTTTAAATGTTAAACCCTGTGGGCCAAATTCTAGTCTTATATGTGGTCTACTCCATTGAAATCAGCAGTGCTGCATGCATATACTTATACAGGATTTTAGAAAGAACTTGCTTTTTAAACTAGAGTAGCAGCAATGTAGACTCTCTGTGCTAGTGGCATCTGAGGGGGATACCTACTGCTTTAGCATACTCAAAGGAGGAAAAAGTTTTAAAAAATTTACATGGTAACTTGCAAACTTTTCAGTATTTTGATATAAGTAAGAACCCAAGAAAAACACTGGATGCTTTGCCAAGCAAACCTTGCTTTTTTCTCTCCTTTTTTTTTCTTTTTTTTTTTCTTTCTTTGATTTGAGGTGCGTTCAATTACCACAATATTAATGAAATCAAAGGCCAGGTGCATAGAATGTGTCTACCTGTGGTGGGGAGCCTTTTATTTTTATTTTTTTAATTTCTCTTCCTCCCTTTTTTTTTAGTTACATTTTTCTGGTTTGTTTCAATGGCACCCATACAGTAGTTGCCCTTGACCATTTTCACTATTCTAAGTAGCAGTTGTACAAATTGTGACTTGCCTAATTAAGAATATGCCTCCAGGTAATTAAAAAACCAACAACACACCAAACAAACAAAATCACCTTTTACCCTTATTAGTCTCTGATTTACAAAATTGCAGGTTTGTTTTCTCATATCACACACATCATATTAAAAAAAAAAAAAAAGAAAGTTAATTCTATTTGGAAGAAATGAGAATAAGGATTTTTTTTCCATTTATCTCCTATTTTGTCAGCAGAGTTCTTGTTTGAAAGATTTTAGGGTGAAAACAATATCACTTCAAAAGCAGAGCAGGAAAGGACGCAAAAACTTCAGTAATGCTCATTTTGCGTAACGTTCAAAGTGATCAGAAAACTCATTGTCAGAGCTGAACATGCAAAATAATATGTGTTCAAGTTAAAAAAAAATAGAAAATGTGATCAACGGTGATAAAACCTAACAATTTAAAATTAAACCCTAAATCTGTGGTTACCCTGGTTAAATTAAGGTTAGTGGAGCTTTGTTTATGTGCTTAAAGCCATAACCACTTCTTCAGGCCCCTCTCTGCTTTTCAAGTGTATTAGTCTGATAATTAGTCCGATTTCTCCTCACAAAGGTTATCTCAGCTGTATTCTTGGAGAATTTTGGTTTCACCATATTGTCATTGCTTAAACTGAATCGTGAGCCCAAGTATCTGCATGGCCTTACTTGTAAACTTCTGTGTCTCAGTGCATTAAGAACCAGTTCAGATAGTTGGAAATACCTCCAGATTCTTCAAAATCAGCAGATACATTGCTGATATTTTGGTTGATAGTTCATTTAATTTGCAGATGGTAAAATCCTATTTGGATTTTTTTTTCTCTCTATTTATGAGGTATAATCAGTTTCAAAAAAAAAAAAAGGCAGAGAAATGACTAATTAAAGAAGTAAATAAATCGGAAAACGAACATTAGTTGCTTTGTACAGAACACCTTATACTTCTTCCCAGACATACAATTTTTAAAACAACAACAACAAAACCCTTCTAACATTATTATTGAAATGAGGTCATCTTACTTCCATTAGTTTTTTGTTTCATCTTCCAACCAATTCAACAGACATTTTATGATGGCTTGAGTTTATATGATTTTAAAGATCATATCCCTTTCACAAGCTCTTCCCAGTGATAATGGATTTGACTTGAAGTACGGAAAAGAACCAAACAAAAAACAACAGAAGCTTATCTGTCTACTTTTTATCCATTTTTAATGGAAAATTCAGTGCGAGTCCTGCTTTCTCCCCCCTCCAAAAATAGCTTTAAAAGTTCTTTACAGACATTCTGTTGAGTTTTTGCAGAATATAAGTATTAAGGTTGACTATTTATTATTTCATTTTTCTCAATATGTCACAGCAAAAGTGGACGAGTATGAACAAGCCCCATGTCAGTAGTTCTGTTTTTATTTGGTTGGCTTGGACACCACCCACTTAAAAGTAGTGGGTTTGGGGAGTTTTCGTTTTCTCAGTGACATTTTATACTGTGAAATCACACTCCATCTGTGCATGCTAGTGCAGGAAATCTCACCTGATGTTTCTGTGCTTGCAGACTAGCCAGCAGGAGCACCCTCTTCGTTCATTAGCCTTGCTTCCCTCTTGCACAAAGCCCGTGACCTTAGTCATGGTTGCCTTTGTCTCTCCTACTGCCTGAGACATCAGAAAACTGGAGACACACCTCCAGCACCTGATTCCAGGGCATGACTCTTGTGTTCTGTATTGTGGGAGACTGTGCATTTGCCTTTGTTTTTACAGGCATCAATGTGTGGGTTGTTGACATCTCAAGAGAGCACTGATACACTTGATACAGTCCTTGCACAATCAAGGCAGCAAGGTGTGGTGCTCTTTCCACAGTCAGAATATGGTGGAAATCAAATTGAAATAAAATAGCTCAGCCTCAGTTAGCTGAGATTGCATCTTTGATTGGCCACACTAATTGAGTTGAATTTCTGGCTGCAATAAAAACAAGCTGGGATTTTCAGTGATCCATGTGGATCATTTTTAGTTGGCAGATTTTAATTCAGATAATGGGTCAGCTTCTAAGCACAAATCTTGGCACAAGAAGGGTTTAATTGCTAGAGGAGAATGCCACCAGCTCACATTGTTGTTTTGGAAAGTCACCACATATGGGGGAAGCAGTCCTCAGTTTCCCTAGGTGTGGAATGAGAGTGATGATGTACACATAATTCATTTATGCTCCTGTCGTGCTTCAGGCTGTAGGGATGAAAGACACAATTAGGAAATAACCATAATTACTGCATAATACAGAAATTTCCATGTCAAAATGCTGCTGAAAAAATCACAGATTTTTGTAATATTTCTCCTTTACATATATAGCAGAATTGGAAAGAACAGAAAGAGGCAAATGCTATTGATGAATTTAGAGTTACTCCTGACCTGTACTTGGTTTTGGAGTCTCAAGTGACTATGCCTAGGAGCCAATTTTGATAATCTTTGCTACCACACAGTTTCTAAGAGGACTTGCCTTTCCTTGCTGCTTGGCAGCTGGTTGCCCATCGTGGAGGGGAAGCCCGGGGGGGTTGCTCCATGGCTTTGTAGCTGTCTTGAGCATCCTTGTCATCTGCTCTCACAGCTCTTGCTTATTCGAGAAGTTATTCTCAAAGGTTCTAGACCTATTCTGTGTTTAAGTTTTGGAAGATCTTTTTTTCTTTCCGTTTACGCTCTTCTCTTTCTCTGCTTGTCTTCCCATATACATGCAGTTGTATCACAACAATGCTCTACTTCCTGTTCCAGGTCATTAATTTACACGTGATTTGCACAGCATCTGTTAATGACAAGAACCCTTACCTTTCTCTCTCTTCTCCCCTTAAATTTTTTCGGTTCTGTGCCTAAGACAGTAAAATTTCCCTACTTGCATTTTCTGCTTGGGGAGCACTTGGCCTTTGGGTAGGTGGGCCACAGAACTATTGGCTAGAGGTAGTCCTGCGTGTTCGCCGGTTGCTTAATGGGTTAGTGCTATTGAACTCACAGTTAACAATGTCCAAAAGTATTAGTTCCATGTTGTCTCTATAAATCTAATTTGCTTCCATTCATGCTTGCTTTCCTCTGCAATTAGTGCTGCTTTCTCCTACATAGGCTCCACCCCATGATCACTTCTGTCACTGTATGAAAATAGGGCAGGGTCCTTCTGATGTATGGCAGCAGCTTTGGGGCTCTGATCCTGCAACGGGCTGAGCACTTTCAGTTTTCTTCAGAGCAGAAAGCTTGCACAGAATTATTAAAATGTTCAGCATTGTAACTTTCTGAAATACCTTCCAAATGTGGAACTGCAGCACAGACAAGAGGGCTGGGCAAGGGGAAGATAGATTGTGGCAGATTATTACAGCTTTATTGTCACGTAATTATAGTGCTCTACCCCAATGTTTAAATAGTGAATTTAGTTGTTGTAAATTGCTTATTGCCACAGGTGTCAAAACCAGAAAGATTGTAATGCTAACCCCTTCAGAGCTACCACCAACATTTAAAATAGAGGAAAAGATTTTTAATTGTTTGTGGTGGCTTCACTTGAATCCTTGGTGCAGCTCTTTTAAATTATAAAATCCGTATTAAACAGAAGCAAAAGGCCTTGTGTACCCAAGCTGTAGGACATCTACGAGGTCGTCCCGCTGCAGCAAACTGTAGCACTCCTCCTGCTTAAACTGTCTTGTGATGCAGATAAGTAACCCAACCTTTTGTCCTGGTCTGCAGTTAGAGGAGTAACCAGAATATTCGTTTCCTTCAAGGCAGAATGGAATGATATGGAAATTTTGCTGCAGACTTTTCTTTACCCCACTGTGGTGATTTTGAAGAGGTTTCTTTAGTTTCAGTTAGGAGGCCCGAGGCCAGCTTCTAGAGGCTGAACTGCGCTGCTGAAGGGGAGAGCAGCACCTCGGCCCCACGCCTGGGTTTCAGCCGCGCTTCTGGGTGTCGCGGTGCCATTTGCATGGCAATATCAAACCACACTCATATGGCTTACTTCCTTTTTTTAATTAACTGGGAAAGCCAGTGATCCAGGGAAGTTTGTGTTGCTGTATAAAAGGGCCGGTCTGCGAGTAGCGTTATATTTGCCAAATGGTTCGCTCGTCATTTCAGTACAAACAAATGGATGGTGTCTGCAAGTCTGCAAACACTGTTGACATTTAGCCTTGTTTATGTTACTTTCCTTTTGCTGCATATTTTTGGCTAGAAAAGATACTGTCTGAATCAACATTGACTTCCTAAGCAGAAGCTAAGGACCCAGTCTTGCATCCCTCATTCTCGATGAGTGGGACTACTTACATGACTAAGGATTGCAGAATCAGATCCTGTGTTGGACTTTAAATTTCACTGCTATATTCATGTTCTGTCATTTGGTTGCATTCTGTCGTATCAGAAGTCAGTCAAGGTGGTGGTTTGGTATCACCATTTTGTTTACTGTTGAAAACATTCGTTTCTTACCATTTTTCATACTGCGATGTAGCGTACCCATTCCATTTACGTTTCTGGACACTAACCCCTAAAACAGCAGCTAAGTGCCGCGTACCTTCTATTCCCAGTGAAACCAGAGGCATTCAGTCCCTCCTAGCACCAGATCTGAAAGGGGGATTGTGTTTGCAGAAGGAGGCCTTGGTATGTGCCTTGATTTCAGACATCGGTGGCCAGCCGCAGCAAGGCAAATCCCTAGCACAGAAAGGCTTTTCTTTTCTTTGCAGAGACAAAATAATGATGTAAGCTTAGAGCTGCATGATTTTGCTCTAAGTTTCATCTCCCAAACAATATATTCTTATTGTTTCTGTCATATCCAGGTCAAATTTAAATGATAATTTAGGATTAGACAGAGAACGTAGAAATGTTTCCAGGTCTTTCCAAAATCAGACAATGCTTTGGTTTGTGTTTTGGTTCAGGAATATATATTCTTGAGTCTGAAGTATAGTATTTCCTATAACTGCTCATAAACACGAACAATTTAGACATCCTTGTAAGTCAAAACTAAATGTACAATTAATACCTATTATGAGGCCAATTTTAAACAATTAATTTGACAGCAATTATAATTTTATGTTACAGGCTTTCAGAAATAAATAACGAAATCCATCTTTGTAATCTAAGGAACTTAGGATATCTTTATACGGAGATATCTTGTTATGCACGGTATTGCATATCTGGAAATCCTGGGGTTTGCTCCCACCTATCTAGATACCTGTAGTATGAGGGATAAATAATTACCTGAGGCTTATTAATTGTTTCAGCAAAGAAAAAAATATATACCTTAAGTGTAAGCATTAATATATGTGTACACGATACATCCACAATATATAATGAACCATCATGATAGTACAAAAATAGAGGTCCTGAATATGTTCTGTTATTTATGTGTTTGGCAAGCTTAGGAAATGGACTTTAGTACGAGTGAAAATTCTCTTAACATTTTTAAGGTTATTTATTGTCATTTCTATTTGAGTTTTTAATGGTCCTGTATTTTGTAATGCTTTAGCAGGAAAAAATACTGTAGTTATCTTTTTTCATATTCTTTAAGCAATATTTCTAGCTTAATATATTGTGCCAGGTTTTCCAATATTAACCAAGAAAGACAGTAAAATTCAATGAACAGCACTCTGACATCCACAATTTAAAACCTGTGATTGAAGTGAAATGTGTAAACTTCTAGTGGGTTATCATGTGCTTTGGAATAGAGTATTGTTGGAAGTAATTAGAAAATATATTAAGGTTTCCTGGTAATGAAGGTATGTAAGTTTTAATAATTGTTGCTTTCTGAATAAGTGTCAAACTATATCTTTAAATGTATATGGAGTTACAAGTTAGGTCACTTTTGAATGGAATGTAAAACAATACTAAAATGCTTCAATAACTTATCTCAGTGTTGCTAATAAAAAAAAGCTGTTAACCATTAGTGCAGTTTTGAGTCATTTTGTTAATTCATTCAAGAAAACTCTGAGGAACTGTTGTACCTTTTGGTAGACCAAAGACCACTCATGCAATCCACAGTTGTTTGATGCTTTGAGAGGCAAACTCTGCAAAGCTACTTGTTGGCCTCGTAAAGGGTATTTATTAAAAACGCAGTCCTCTGGGCAAGGAGTGGTTTGTTGTTAGAATGATGCCATGTACCGTCAGGCAGGTGTATGGGGGGGGCATTAGACGTGTTTCCTCTGTCACAGGAAATATCTTTGGAACGTAGGACCTCTCTCTCCTCCGGCACTACTAAAATCCAGCAGAATATTTTTGTGGAAGTCACTGGGTTAAAAATGAGTAATGTAGGATGGATTAAGTGTGTAAGTATTAGTGCCTGGGTGCTTGGCCAGGGTGAACTACATATTTGGGTCTGATCCTGCAGCTCGAAATAGAGCCTTAGTGAGTAATGGGTATGCAATGTCTTTCCCAGTGGAGAAATACCAGGAGCATACAGCCCGTGAGTGATCTTTCTTGGTTAATCTTGTCTAGCCTTACATTAAGTCACAGCCTTCAATACTGCAGATTGCACCAAACTCTCCTTTTTGTTTCCCTTGGAAAGAATGTGCAATAAGCATCCCGAGACTAGCCTCCCTCCTCAGACCCACCTACGATTCACCCAAGATAAAGCAAGCATAGGATAATGAGCGACTGGTCGCATCAGTCCCGGTAATACCACTCAGGTCCATGGTAAGTGTTTCCAGGATGGGACCCCTAAGAGGTGGCCTGTTCGGCGCAGTGCCGGGAACGCAATGGAAGCTAAAGGAGAACATGGCTAGGGCTCCCAGTGTCACATCTTCATTAATGCTGTCAGTTTTGAACTGCATATTGATACTTTTTATTTATTCCACCAAAACACCATGAGTCAGGACCTGACATTTTAGTGTTCTGTGTCATACTGAGAAAAATCTGTAGTTCAGCAGTAGGACAATTATATTATTTTGGAAGGGCTAGAAATAATACAGCATTTGTGAGACAACTGTAACATTTATCCAGACTCAGTGTGAGATTGTTCTTCCTTCTATTTGAAGAGCACTTCCAAGAAAGTATCAACTAGGAGCAAAGAAAAAAAAAAAAAGACAAGAAAAAGTGGCAATTATGAATCCATTTAACCCCCATAGGGTATAGTCTCATTTTGTGTAATACCGCTGGCTGTTACATGCCTAAACTCACTTCTATGGAGTGAGCTGTGAATGTAGTCCTTATTGTCCTGTGGGCAATATGACTAAGGAAAAAATATCTCCGTAATACAATGGAGCATTTGTCTGCACAGCATAACCTAAGGTCCATAATATCAAATCTAAAGTTGTAATTATACAGCTGCAGTCACACCACTCAAGTGAAGGCTGTGTCAGCACTTGTATTGTATAAGAACTCCTGTTTTCAAGGCTTGATGAGTCATATGCGAAAAACATTTCTCACTAGACCATTGTTCTGGTTGTTCTGAAGCAACATCTAGGTACGGGCCTTTCCCAATAGGACGCAGTCATGTCTCCTGCAATATGCCGTGGCTTAATTTGGCAGTTTATTTTGCTAATGAATGCATGTTTTCCAAACTAGGAAATTACCTAGAAGGTTTGAGGGTTGTGCATTTTCGTTACTGTCAAAACATAATCTAGTGGGGAAAAAAAGCAGAGTGGGTCAGGCCCTCACTAACAAGGAATATAACAGTTGAAACACGTCTTTCTCAGAAATATAAAATTAGGATTTTTTTTTTCCCAATATGTAATCCTCAATGTTGATTTAATTTCTCTGATCTGAACTTTCTTAGAAGACCCAGTCACAATTTTGTTTTTTGAGATGCCTTGACATGGAGCCTTTCAAGCTCACAGTAACCGTTACTGCCATTCGAAGCGGCCACGCGTTTGCTGGCAAGGAGCAGAGACGAAAGAGGTTTATTTACAGCGGCACCACAGAGGTGAGCTGGGAGCACTGTGCATCCCTTCCGCACAAATGTAGAAGGAATCCGCTTAGGATTGAAACCAAATACCAGCAACTGCAACAATTTTCCCACTACATGAAAGTTCTGGATGGGTGTGCTGGGTGCAAGTGAGTTCAGCCACCAGCCACCCCTGCCCGGAGCGTTGCCGTTTACAAGCAGGTGTTCCCAAAGCCATCCCCGCGTCAGGCGTCTGCACCCGAGCCGCCCGGCCCGCCCCATTGTGTGTGAGCGGGGCGCAGGCCAACAAGTTTCTTTAAGCCGATCTCCTCTGATCCGGGGCGTCTGTAGTGCCGTTCCCTGCATAGAACAGCCATTGTTCAGCTCACAGAGCAACAGTGGAGTAGAAAATAGCATGCCATGCTGGGGATCAGAGAGGGAATTGTTCCTTAATTATCTCTTACTGAAGGAAAAACCCAAGGCATATCCCGATATGTGCCGTGACTCTGGCAGAACATGGGTCTTTTACGTAGGATTTGGGGAGGGGGGCTCATGTTCAGAAGCTGGCAGCCCTCGCTCCTCCTGCCGGTCTACCTGTGATTCACTCGCTGACCGTGGAAAAAAATAAGTTTTCTGCTTCGGATTCTCCATTGTGAAATGGAGAGGAGTAGTACTTATCTCCCTGGTAGGAGTGCTGTGAGGATAAATGAATTAATTAATGTTTGTAAAGCACTTTGAAGATGAAGAACGTTATATAAGTCCTCAGCGTATAAATGCTTCCTTCTCTGATATAACTACAGTAAGCTATAAAAATTTATTGATGAAAATAAACACACATTGAAAATATGTGTTGGGTGTGTATATCCCTTTCAGTACCCCAGCAGCCTTCATGAGCCTGGCTTCCCGAGCAGCACAGAGCGGCGAACTCGGTGCCAAAACCTGCCTCCAGCCTCAGCCCCGGCCAGCGCCAGGCAGACGGCGCTTGGGGGCTCTGCACCTGCGGGAGCTTTGCCATGTTTTAGCCGTAGACTCTTTCCCCCAAATCCATGAATTTTGACCTTGGTTCTCTGAGGTGCCAGCTAGGTTGAGCCACAGGTTTTTGCCCATCGCCGCAGCCGCCAGCCCCAGGCGCCTGTGGAGCCATGCAGTGCCGGCGCCCGAGGCTCAGCAACGTGTCTGGTGGGCTGCGCAGTCCCCAGCCCACCGCCAGCCTGCGGGTCCTCCTGTCCTCTGCCTGTGCGAGCAGGCTCGAGTCAGGCCCGAGGACCTACCGTGCAGTCTGCCACAGGTTGTCCCCTCCTTTTCAGTGCCAGTGTTGGTCCCCGCAGGGCTCGTCAGGTCCTGGCCTCCCTGCTCGCGCCTGCTGATCTGGTAGCTGAGCTGGCTGTTGTGTGGTTTTTGATTGGATGGCAGTGACAATTCCTTACTCGTAAGTTAAAGTTTTTATTGCCTGCTTTTCAATGTTATTATCCTCAATTAGTCCTTGCTGCTTTACTTTATATTTTTTTTTATTCAGGCCAGGAAGTGTGTTTGATCCCGAACAACTCACGTATATAACAAGGCAAGTTAAGAGGATGCAGGGATGGAAAACCCGCACTTCAGCCGTATAGAGATATGACATTTATCAAAAGAGACATACAAGAAGAGGCTTGTGCATTGAAATGAACAAGTTAAAGATGAAATCTGGGATTTCTCAGGGGCTGTCCTCAGTTCGCAGCTGCTATACAGATGAGTCAGTGGAACTTAGGAAAAAGGACCACGTTAGCCCTAATTGTGTCTTGTTCCACTTGCCTCTTTGCACAGCCAAACCTGTTCTGGTCTCCGTGCTTGGTTTTCTTTTAAATCCTTTCAGGTCCTCCTGGTAAACCTGTTGCTGGTTTAACCTGCCAGCTGGAGCGTGGAAGAGCACAGCATGCTGCCCCTGCGGGTGCAGGTACCCCAGGGCAGGGGCTGGCAAGTCCCCAGCCCAGCTCCCTGCTCGGGGCAGCTCAGGGCTCTGCTCTCCGGGCTCGGAGTTTGAAGAGAGCAGCAGCTTTGGCCCACAAAGTCCGTTCGCAGGCCACGGTCACCCAGATGCCAAATGCGCCAAGGTGCATCGCCGGCACGTCCAGAAGTCCCCAAACTGTGACCGGCACTTGATGGTGTTCCTGATTGTTCCATCCCTTAACAGGAGAACTGTTTAATAATGAGAGGGTTTATGGGTGTATATAACTGTACGTCGGGGTGAAAAAAAAAAAACAAACCACAAAACAAAGCAGAAAAGCTTTCCCAAAGGGTAGAGGTGGGAATCCCATTAACATGACGGCTCCTTCTTTGGTTGCCGAAATGATTGACGGCTGGATAAGGTCAGAAGACGAAAACCAAGCCATGGGGGGCAGAGCGGGGAGGGGAGGGGGTCAATCAATTGAATAAAAAACTGAGTGTCAGTGTTGGGGAAGGAGAAAACTGGCACTCCCACTAGAAAAATCCTCACCCTCTGCTCCCCTACTGTTTGTTTGGGGAAAATGCTGCAGCTTAATCAGAATTATTTACAAGATAATGGTCCATTGTTTGTAGTAAGACAGATGCTGTCTGTGGGAATTTGGTGTTTTATGCTCGATGCATTACAGAGCCATAGCTGTGTACAGATGGGATCACAGTGGTATTGTTGTTACCCACTTTTTGGAAATTTGGAGGATCCTTACTATGAAAGGAGGATCCTTAAATGGAAAGAGTTTTCTTAGGCCCAGATCTGGGCTTTTTCTTAAGGTAGAATTGTGTTCGTATATCTATGAAGAGGACAAGGTGAAGGCACTTTGCTTGACAGCCATAGCATGAAGGGTCCCTTCACCAGGTGATGGTGGTGATGAATTCAACAGATGGATGGATCCTGCATTCTTTGCAAGTGCAAGGAGATACACGCTGGTGGGGTACTTCGATGCTTCCTCCTTTGCTGGTGGCTGGCAGAGTCAGTTGCTTAGAAGGTGGTGTGAGAGTGACACAAACACATCTGTGCGAGAGCAGGGCTTGCCTGCTGCGTAATTGTCCTCTGATTGTGCGATGGCAAGGCATGGTGTCCCCTGCCATCCTCCCCAGGCTGCAGATTAAACACTAAGCGCTTCTGTTCCACTGAAAAACTTTGTTGTGATGATAGTGGGTGAAACTGTGGGAAAGGAAAACTAGATTTTCATTGGATTCGTTCTGAAAAAAAAAAACAACGTCCAAAAACCCAAAAAGAAGAATACTTATTTCCTTAGAAGATCAAATGCAAGATTTTTTTTTTTTTTTTAATTTGTTTAATCCCGGAAGAAACTCTTTCCATAAGCATCCCTCTCTGGCCCAAATAGAAAGTTCAGTGTGGAGGCCTAGAGCCTGGCAAAGGGCACAAGCCTGTGACGTGCAGGTGGGTGACCCTGTGCCACGTGAAAATTTCTGCATCCAGGAAGAATGAGTGAGCTCTGGTGAGGCCAGTGGAGATGGCTGCCTCCACCAGCATGTCCATCTCACCAGCTGCCTGGGTCTGTCTCAGCTCTTTCCCATAACCTTGGGATGAGAGGACAAGTGTCATGCCGTGCAGAGCTCTGCAGTGCTGTGCCTCAGGAGCAAATCCTGCCTTGCCTTTTCTATCAAAACCACCAAAGCCCGTGAGAGGAGATGTTCCTCCTCAGGTCACTGTGCTTTGGAGCAGGACCTGCAAGAAAGGTGCAGGACAAGGGGTGGAGGGTGTCAGGGTGGGCACGGGTGTATGTGTGTGTGCACGCACTTCCTCTCTCAAAAATCTGCTTTTAGTGTGCAGTAGCTCACATATTGCCTCAGCAGAGACCAGTGTGCACCAGAGGCAACCAAGAGACGACAAATCTCCAGAAAGGCTCCAGAGGGGATTTTGAGCATCCACGTCTGGTGTCCCAAGATCCGTTAGCTTTCAGGTAAAATGGAAAACAATCACCATTTTTTTTGTATGCAAGAAAATTAAGCTGTCTTTCCATCACTGCAAAATACCTGAGTTTCCCCAGAGAAAGCAGAGGGTCTGGGGACAGAGTGCGACAGGAAAGGGCGAGGAATGGCTGAGTCGCAGTTTTTGGGGGTCTCTGCAGGTGGAAATGGGTGTCCAACATCAGCACGTCCTCCTCTGGATGGGGTGCCACTGAAATAGGTGGTGGGAGGAAGCAGCTCCTGATTCCTTCCTTCCCTCTGGGCTCAGTGTGCGGCCAGGGACAGAGCCAATAGCACCAGATCATGAGTGGAAACCACTTTCCTCAAGAAGAGGGATCTCCTCTGGCTTTGTGAAATGGAGTTTTCCAAGAATACCCTTGAAGGGTTAGATTAGCACAGGAGATTGCCATTCCTGAGTGATCTCACTTTCCCTAACCGTCTCCAGTGGGATCTCTACAGGAAGCTCTAAGGTTTTTTTCCTCCAAGTCAGCATTTATTTGCAAAATCCTAATTTTGTATTTCCTGACATTTAAACTTTTCAGCCTAATGTTCTAATAAGGATTCTGTCCGTCTGTCTAAATAAAGCTTCGTTCTAATGAGGACACCATCCATCTCCAGAGATGAAGCCATAACGACTTCCAGCCTCAGTGTAATTTTAGATAGGCTCCCTTCCCCGCCCTCTTGTCCCCACAGCTCTTTGTTTGGGGTGTAAATTATCTGTTTTGGGACGAAGTTGTGCAGAATTTCATTTTGGGTCAAGTGACTGAGCTATTGTGTGAGCCTCTGCTTTCTCTCTGAAAAGGGGGATTTTGCTCACTCCCAGTTGTATGTTCAGTGCCTGCTTATTTGCAATTTCTGTTCATAAGACTGTGGGTTTTCATGCCAACGATTTTCTGTTTGAGTTATTGGAGTAAGGAGGTTGTGGGAGCATGCCAGTGTCAAAGGTTGTCGCTTGAATGATAATTAATAACATTATCAGACTGATTATGTGTTTAGATGTCCAGAATCAGGAGTGAATTGAACTTGTTAAATTTAATTCCTACCTCCGAATATCTGACTGTTTCCCGTGGCTGGGAGACTGGCGTGCTTACCAGTCTTGCATTTGCATAAAGGACAAAACCAGGAATTTGAAAGGGCAACAACTAATGAGAATTGCTGAAATTCTGGGCTTCTGGCATTCACAGGGCTTCTCCTACGGCGGCACCATCGCTCTGCGAGCTTTCGCCAGGGAGAGGAAAGCACAGATCGGGCGCGCGATAATGTTTATAGACCCCGGTTTCATTGTGTCAGCCGCTGACTGAACCGTCGAGTCATTTGAGATTGGAGATTATGTCTTTTAAGGTCCCGAAGAGCCGTTTCACATGCGACTGATTACCTCTGTCAGAGGCGGGAGAGCTGGGTCCCACCTCGGTGGGTGGGATCTGAACTCATGCTTTCAGAGGTCAATAACAGGGTTTTTAGACCTTTGTGCCGCTCAGTCCCTTATAGCCAGACCTTTTCTGTTAAAACTGTTTAAATTACAAACCAGTAATAAAGGGATCATATGTGTTTCCCACTGAACAGGTTCTTTAAGGCTATTATGATAATTAAAAACATATGGTGCCTACACAAGTCAGAGGGAAACCACAGATGTACAAATTAGGTATTATATAAGGTTTTTCTTTTTTGCCCTTTCAAAAACAACACACCAGAGAAGTACAAAGAGATAAAGATGGTAATTTTTTTGGAGATGGTAGGTAGCATTTTGGATTTTTAATCATGAAATATGCAAACCTCCTTTCTTACACATAATCAGAGCAAACTCTTTCTAATACGCAGGAAGAAAAAAATCAGTGGCATAAGACTGCAGTATTTATGGAAGGAATAAGGAAACACTTTGTTTCATGCAAGTTATTGGAGACCAGGAAACCTTTTGCATTTTTTATGATGTTTCCCTGCACAGACACGGAGGATTATATTTATTAAATATTGAATTATATTGAAATTGGATTGATGCAGCCAAAGAAGGACATTTCTTTGTATTCCATTTTTTCTCCTTTTAAAAAAGGGAAATGTACTGATATTGATTGCAGTACAAGTAGTCATTTGTTTTAATTTAAAAATATAGGATTGATTTTGAGAAGGTGATAAATACTGCTAATAAAAAATTTCAAAATGGGGATTTATAATGATTCTCTGTTAAGTCAATGGTTTAGTGAGGCTAACTTATAATAAAAGTAGAGACGTGCTGAACTATCCATAGCTAATGGGTTATTTGCTGTGTGCTAGTGCTGCAAACTTTCCTTGGTTTGCTGGGTCCTGCTACAAAAGGTAAAATTTATATTATCTAAGGCTCCTTTTCTTGTGCTAAAAATGGGCAGCCCAGAGCCTGCCGGACAGCTGAGGGGCCCATACACAGACACACGCCGATATTTCATAGAGAGGGGCCGGGTCTGAAATCGGTGGTGTGGTGGGTCTCAGCCTCTCTGGTGGTGCAGCGTGGCTCCACAGGTTTCGGGGTCTCTCAGCCTCTGCAGGGGTCCGTGCTCGTGGCACGTGGGGTGGGCAGGTCCCTCGGACCCTGATGAAAGGGACGCTCGGTGCCCCGAGGACACGGCATCCTGCTGCCCCGGGCATCTCGCCCCGAGGGGCAGCAAAGCATTGGAGGCCTTTTGCTGTGTTTGCCTGTGGTTTGTTCTGTCTATTAGAAGAAATTAGACAGCTTTTTTTTTTTTTTATCCCCCAAATAAACTTTTTAGAAGAGCAAAGAAAAAACAAACAAAAAAAAAAATCTGTGAGGAGAGGAGAGGGAGAAGCCTGATGGTAATACTTCAGGTTTGCAGGAGTGGTGGCTGAGCAGGCATTTCTGAAAAGAGGCTTTTCTTTTATTGAGTGATAGCAAACTCTGTGTTATTTCGCATGTAGGTATTACCATTTTAACTTTTACTGAGGTAAAATAACACCTTGTCACTCAGTGCAAATACCAATCACGAAATGAATTAATTGTAATAACTGTTGTCAACGGAACAAAAGACTTGTTGCTTTCCTAAGCAGATTTCGGTGCCACTGATAACTATATACAGAGGTTCTCATTGGGCTTATTCAGTGTATGTAGTCAGAACATAATTTCGTCTGTCTTTCTCTGTGCATTTTTGTAGAAGTCAGAGAAATTGAGTTAAAAACCTGTATTTTTTACATATCGCTAAGTATACACTTTTCTAGTGCTTATGTTGGTTTTATTTCAAAGAATCCTTGAACATTTTTACTAGTTTATTAACACTTTTTCATGGCTAATTTATTAAAGAATTAACAAGCTTATAACAGTCTACAGAATCTGTTTGTTCACCTTATAGTATTGCGGACAGTCACTTTCAGAGAAAGTATGGGCTGCTTTTTTTCTTTAGCCAGTCATCTTTATCCAAGGCGAACAGCACTATCCCAATAGATGGGTGAAGTTTCCTTTGAAAAGGGGGGAAGAGAGAAAAAAATAAGCCAAGAAAAGCAAAATTCTTCATACTTGAGCTAACCACAAATTTATTCAAAGTGAAGTTTGGGGTGGGGGGGAGAACTAATTAACTAATTTCACAAAGGAGCCTCAGTACAGCAGGAATCAGTGCCAATATGCTATACTCATTTTGCATGGCTGTTTAGCTTAATAATCAAAAATACTACAGCATATCCTCTGTATTTTACTGTAAATGCTATGTATTTTCTTAAAGAAACATACACTGATATTGCAGCCTGTGATAGTCATGGAGGCCAGAGCCGGTGGAATAAACACTCATTAGGAGCTGACTGATAGAGTGAGGAAAGGTCTGTTTTGCATCTTTATTTAACAGAATGTATATTTTACATTGCTTCTCTGCTCCTCCCTTTCAAAGTGTACCAGCAGGTTTTGGTACTGCCTGCCCTCCTTGGGAGCAGAATCACAAGCTCAGATAAAATACATGGAAAATTAATTGTCCAGGTATCTTCCCCTAGAAATGAGGCAGAAAGCAGGAGGATATCCCATATCAAAGTCTGTTGGGGTAAGGCTCCCCAGCCTGTTGCTGGAGCGAAGGGCTGAGGCTAACGAAGCACCAGCGGAGCAGCCGGGTGTCGTTAACCGGCTCCTGCTGCTCTCGCCTCTCGCTTGATTAAACCAGGGTGCAGGTTGCTGCCACAGCGTCCTCTTCACAGGGGAGCAAGAAGCACCTTGGAATCACAGTAAGACCTTGCTGATACCTTCTTGTACCTGCACCCGGGGTGACTGGAGGGCCAGGAGCTTCGTGCAGCTCTTTTCTGGGTGGTATCACCATGTGGCCTTGGTGCAGGGAATTTGTGTGGTTTCCCTTCAAACTCTCTGCTGTCACTAACATTTGGTCTGCCTTTCTTGTTGGCAACTGCTTTGTCTTCAGCCACTGGTTGGTCAAATGTTCCTGCTGCTACCGGGAACTTATTTTTCGTGCAGTCAGCCCCACTCTGGGGCTGCAGTAGAGCATCCTTCTGTCGTACCATGGGCTCGTGTTGCTGGGGGAAGGACCTGCTCACCCACAGCTCTGGAGGGGCGACATGGCACTTGGTGTAGGCTACAGCACATCTGTTCTTGCAGTGTTTTTTTTGTTGTTTAAAGTAAAGAGTCAAACCTAAATGATTTTTCTCGTGCATATGCCATGGCAGAGGGGACTGGCATGTCCATGACAACATAGTTGTGCTGCCACTGGAGTGGTTTTGGTTCAGCAACCTTAGGCCACGCCTGTAGTTGCTTCTGCGTGGATGCACAGGGATATGGGAAGGCTTGTGTGAAAAACTCACCATCCAGCTTCACGCGTTTGTCAGAAAGCAGCAGTTCTGGGAGGGAGCTCCAGGGTGCCTGGAGCTGCTGTGGTGCCCGAGCCGGGATGGTGGCTGATGTGCTGCAGCGGCTTTTGAGGCATCCTGGCTTTGTGCTCAGAGCAGCCCGCAGCCTGGGCTGCCCAGTTTCTGCTGTGCCTCCACCATCTCTCCTCCCTTCCAGTTTACAGTTTGCCTGCAGAAGTAAAGCTTTAGATGGAGGGGGTGACATGAAAAAGGTGGACTGACTAGCATCTTCTCCATATTCTAATGCCCTGCGGGAAGGGATAGCAGTTCTGCTTGGGGTGCAGCAGGCATCCTCGCGCAGACCCAAGGGATATTAGAAACCGCAGGTCAGGCTGGGTGCAAGCAGCACAAACGGGACGGGAGGATGCACCCTTTGCCACCGTGCTGAGCCTGGGAGCATGTGCTGTGTCAGGGAGAGTGCAGTGCTCTGCGCCCCGCTGCCGGCTGCCCCCCTCCACTCACCAGTTTGCATCCCAGTAAATCTGTTTGAAAGATAGAAAATACTCCCAGCCTCTCATATAACACCATCATTTATGCTGACCAATGCTTTTCTGCTGTTGTAACTTGGGCGTCACATTCTTTCTCCATCGTTCCTTTGAGGCACATAAATGACGGTGTTCTTCCAAAGTTGAAAATTGGGGTGTTCCAGGTCAGCTCAGATAAGCCCGGGCTGTGGAGGGGAGGTTTCTGCAGCAGTGCCCGGCAGTCCCGGTGACTGGCCGTCGCGGGTTAGGGCTGGGCCAGCCACTAATAGGGACAGACGCTCTCTAACCCCCTCTTCCCCCCCCAAACAGGAAGAGAAAAGGGAATGAGGCAGAGAGACTTACGGGTGAGAGAAGAAAAAAAAAAAACTATAACAGCTGTAATGAAAATAATAGAAATAGTGGTAAAAAGATAAAAGTAAAGAACTATATACAACTATAGATAGTAGCCCGATATCAAACTCCACTCCCTCCCCCGACAGCAATCCCCACTGGTGCTGCAGAGCAGGAGGCACTGGGGAAACCCCAGGCTCAGCGGCGGCGGGAGCTGGAAACAGGGAGCTGGATTCGGGAACTCAGGATCCGGATCAAAATCAGGAGGTCAGATGGAGTCCTCTCTGGACACCGGCCATTGCAGAAAAAGTGAAATGAAGAAAAAGGGCAAAAAAGGGGACGAAACTCTTGTGATCACTCAATTTATACTAGATATGACATATATGAGATGGAATACTCTCATTGGTCACCTGTCCTGTCTCTTACCCGCTGGAGGTGCCACCTTTTACTTCCTTGTGACCCCTCTTACTACCCAGCACCCCCAGCATGGCACACAAGAGCCAGCAGTGGCCTTGGTCACTACAGGAATAAGTATCAGCAAGAGCCTTTCTGCATCCCAGTCCCAGGCAGTAACTGTAAACATCAGGTGTTATCACTGCCAGTAGCACACACTGTCTGTGAAAACACGCTGCTGACTTCAGATCGTGCAGCCTTTTAGAAGACACTAAACTGGAAAGTAAAAATCACTAAACAGGACTGGGTTTCTAGCTAAACCCAGGACACTGGCAAGATGGGGACCTGTAGTATGTTCTGTTGTCAGAAGGGCTGATTTTGGATTTGCTGCTCAGCCATCGCTGTTCTCTGTTTTTTTCTGTCCCTCTTTGGGTGATTAACTGCGAAAAGAAGTGTTTCTCGTTTCTGCGAGCCACTCCTCTCCCTGCTTCTTGGCACTAGTTGCTAATCAAAACAGGACTTTGATAGCCAAATGGCATTTGGCTGAGCCAAACACAGAGCTTGACACACAGGCTTCTTGTGATCAAGCGCTTTATTAATGTGAGGTTTAATGCAAGTTCATTCGCAGCATGTGGATCCAACGGTAAACGCTCAGCAATCTAAATCTGTAGCACTGTTTTATTTAGCATGAAAATGTTCCAGGGCATGAAAAAGCAGTAGTCTGCTTAGGAGAGATGTTTCGAAGAATTTAAAAAATATTATTAATTTTTCTGCTCTTTCCAGAACAAAGGCGTGTTAGCTTGTCATTTCATGATGGTGCGTGCTTTTCTTTGTTGTTTGATTGTTTGTTTTCTTTAAAACCAAACCTGCTTCTAAAGTTAAAGTGCAGAGTCCTAAACTGGTAAACTTTTACAGTATTTGTATAATTCACATTCATGTAATACCAGCATATTCTGAGAGATGTTTTGGGGAAATTTGTGAAATAAATGTGCTTCCTGGCAGAGACCTTGTATGCCAAGTTTTAGCCTGGGCTGCATTTTTACAGCTGAGTTATAAACCCCTGAAAAACAGGATTTATAATGGAAACGCTGACACAACCTTAACCATAGCAGTGCTATCTGGTGCTGCTGTAATATACTGTGTGAAGAAATCAGTTCATTAGTTAGTTATAAACAAAGGACAGAGATAGTAAATTACAGTAGGTATTTCAGCAGTTTTCTATGTATTTATGACACAAAAATATGCAGCTGCATTTTATTTCTTGAGATAGTGTTTAAGGATTTCAGATTTAATACACATTAGTTTGGTTATGCACATCGTGCATTTTGGTCTTGCTGATCCCTCTTGTAGTTTTATTCATGGTATTTTCTTCTTTCTCTGTTGCTCATTAGAAAAATGTTAAAAATCCATTTTCATCTGATTAATAATAAAGCTGATCACATGTAACCTAATTTTCATTCACTGCTGCCCCTGTCTGTGGAGTCATATACAAAGTGACCTTTGAATCACCACTGGGCCCATAAAGCACAATAAGCACCATTGTCCTGTCAAAAATTGAAGATGTTTTACATCATTACAAAATTTAATGTTCCATCTTTTCAAATGCACTACTTTTCAAAGGCCACATTCCAATTGAAGCTCATTAAAATCAGACTCAAGTTTCCTGTGGTGGGGATGAGAAAGAGTTTCTCATGCATTCGGGGTAATATGAATCACTCTTTTAAAACAGATATGGTTACATATTAGTTTTGAAAGGTACAGTAACTGCTGAGCCTCCACTGTCTGCAACAGTGAGGCTTTTGTACTTATAAATCTAATAACTGCCTCCTGATCCCTTGTACTTCATCCACACTGTATCCTATTTACTTATGAATAAATCAACTTTCTAAATAAAATTGTTGTTCAAAAGTTCAGGGGTTGAATTATAGGAGTCTCTGGCTCAAAGCTTCTATTAAGGTTTTAGCAGACATCTGTAAAACTCTTGTTAAAAAAAAAAATCGTTTTTTTCTCAAAACTCCTTGTTGAATACATTAGAATTGGAGGACCAAATTCTTCTCTGGAGCAATCCTTTAAAGTCTGTTGAATTGCACAGGCTGAATTTGCCTCCTAATCTTACGGAATAATTTCTCATAGTGTTTTATTTATAAAGCAAATAGAACTTTGATAAACTGATGGCTGAAATGGGCTGTATGTTTGTGAGTATATTATCATGCTCATCCTATGCTAATAGAGTTATACTCAGAGCAGTGAAGATACTCAAGTATTCAGTGCAGCGTTATTAAAAGGCTGGTTGCCTCTCCTTACCACTTTCCTTGTGAGAGGGGCTGGGAAGCTTCCCATAACTCCATTTCCACAAGCAAAGACAACAAAAAAAATAAGTTCTTTTGAGACATTTAAGAGTTAATATTGCACTACTGTATATACACATGGCTGAATCTTGTGCTGTGAGTGTACTCTATATATAAAGCAGATGTGTCTAAATATTATTGCACATTTTGTTTACTATAGCTATTACATGATCTCGCATTACACAGGAAGAGTTGCAGATATTGGTCACGTGAAATATAAAACGTGCCACAAAACACAGCGCATTAAACATTTTATGAAGAAGACACACACGAATGTATGGCGAATAATATTTTCAACTGTCGACAGACCCTGAACGTATTTCCTCTAAGTTTATGATCATGAAAATACAGCTGTAATTTGCCAGGCGCTGGTGCAAGTGAGACAGAATAAGCAGGAGTGTCAGTCTTTTATCAATATTGCATTAAGTTGCTATTACATTTTCAATAATCCTAGTATAACTCATTAACAATGTATATTAGCATAAAACCACGTGATGAAGTCAGGTGCATGCCATTCTTACATTTTAAAGTTTTCAGTGCTTACAGGGATGTAAGAGAGTACAAACCCAGTCCCACGTCTGTGGATATCAATGGGTGCATAAAAGGCAACTCTTACACAGATCAGGTATGTGGAATACCATATGCTGGTATTCCTGCAGTACACTGATATCCCGTTAAGCATTGAGATCTCGCCAGCCACAGTTCAGTCATGTTTTTACTATAGTATTGTACGACACCAAACATTCACAGTTCTCATATCCTGAGTTGTGTTCTGTGTCGTTGTATGCTGAGATAGTGCTGAACGAAATTCTTCAACTTTCCATGGTAATGGTAATTTCAGCCTCATTTAATGCACAACTAGAAGTAGGTTTGGTTGATTCATAAAAATATAAATCACTGGATAAAGATATTTTGTCTTACCAGTCTGTAATTGTTGGTGCTCTGACCTTCCTTTGGTCAGTTAAGTCGTGTTTTCTTCATCGTGTTTTAATCTCAGCTTTTGTGGAGGTTCCTTCATTTGTTATTAATAATAATCGTTCATATTCATGATTTTGTTAACAGGGTATATCAGTAGATTGTTGAAAGAAGCAGCTATTTTCATTCTAGCCTGTCCCTGTCTGTAGATACAGTTAGCCGGTTTATTACCGGCTTGACGTGGTTTGCTGTGACTGAAGTGCGCTGCTGGCCAGATTTTGTACCTCTTGCCAATTTTCAGCCCACTGCAGAGCTGCGACCGCTGGAGGAGGCCCTCGCTCCCCCTCTGAAGAAGCACATGAAACCTTGCCTCTTCCCTCCGTAACGTGCAGACTTTCCCATTCTGCCATTTACAACTCATATGGAAATGAGTAAAGTTTGTGACCTGCTAAGGGCTGCTTTATGAAGTGCTAAAAGGCTTTAAACCAGGCAGCCAGCCCTGCTGCCGGAGGGGGTGGTGGGCAGGTGGGCATCCCAGAGTGCTTCCCTCCTGCTCTGCCCACTGGCACCTAGACTGGGAATGGTCCCTCGTAGCAGAATAATTTATGCCCTCTTGGGGTGACCGCACCTCTGAAAGCCACAGTGCCCTCGGGCGGAAGCCAAGCAGAGGCCCTTCTTCCAAATGGAGTGGGCTTCTTTGGGTGTGAGCTTTGGGGCAGGTTGTGTCCAGGGCGATGGGTGCTGGGTGGTGGTGCCCTGATAGCTCCCTGGAAGGACCACGTCTGCGCCTGTGTGATACCTGCCTTCCCCAAGCACTTCTTTCTATGTAGAGAATCACACATCACTTCTTTGAACATAATTTCTGATTTTGACCTACAGTAACAGCCAACTGCTGGAATTGACCTCAGAAATTGAAGAGCAATAGATGGTATAAAATAAAGCTTGAAATACTCTGCTCATTCTGCCTGACAGATGCTAAATTGTGCCTTTCCCAGTTCCAGGAGCAGTAGCGCAACCTTAGAGAACAAGAGTTGAGATTGCAGCGCTTGCTGCAGTTCAGTTCTCGGGTCACAGTCTCAACCATAGTAATTAGTAATGAGCATCTGTATGTACTGGGGAAAAAGGGACCACTAATTCCTGTGTACTCCTAGGAAGAAACTTGAACAAAAAAAGGAAAAGCAGATTGTTTTGCTCCTTTAACCCAGCTTGCACTTGCTGAATCTATAGCTGATACTGAAAGTACTTGAAAGGATTAGGGTATGTTATGAGGCATGCTATGGTGTAACAGCTACCGATCAGCCTGAGCCGCTCTTGTACGTCAGCCAGGAGAAGTGGAAAAATACTGACAGCAAAACTCAGAAACTGTCTCTTGCAGGGAGCTTTCCTTAACCATTTCTCTTGCCTTCTGAAGAGGAGAGCTGTATTCTGTCCTGGGTCTTTATTTCAGCCCACCTTTACTTTTTGCATGCTGCCGATTGTCCAGCAGACATCTTCTGGTGCAGGAAGCCAGGAGTCTTGTCTATCAAACATAGTGGCGGATGATGATGGAGGACTTCCTCCACTCATGATGATAGCATGTGGAATGAGTAGAAGATTTTCCTTTGAGAAAAAACTTCAGTCGATCCACACTTGCTTATTTAGGACAAGTCATTTAATCTGCATTTTCTGCAAACTTTATGTTCATGTACTTTATTTGCCCCATTTAGTTTTCTTAAGAGAAGGCTATAGACAGATACATCTCTTTGGAACAGGTCTTCACTATTTCTCATTTAGAGCATTCTGCTGCCTACAGTGGGCACTATTAAAAATTCAGCATTTGCCCTCATCAGTAATTACTTTGAATAGGAAATATCATGTTATTGTATAGCAGGATGCAGTGGTTACAGGGCTAAGAGTGTGGGAAGGTGCTCACTATATGTACACCTTTAATAACAGTACTTCTCCATCTACCTTAAGTCTGTGTTTTCTGTCTTGTACTCTTCCATAACATTGAATGCAAATGCAGACAGGCAATTTCTTTTGGCTTTAATGGGCTTTTCCCTGGAACACATAACTCTTTATATTGTGTAAGCTTAGCTGGCAGTAGGTGCATTAACAGGGTCAGTAAAGGTGTTTTGTCTGCAGAGTACACACGCATAGACTTCTGAAATTCTCTAATAGGCAGAAAAGTTTCAGGTGTTATGAGAGGCGATTTATCTTGATGAGCATAAATACATTTCAATAACAACTTACTGAATAAGTGATTTATGTGTCTGAAAAACTAACAGTTTGTATGTAGACAATAGTCGTGTTTCAGGAGAAGGGTGGCCTGCTCTTTTCCTGTTGTCTCATGTAAGGATTCTTGTTTCTTTTTTGTATCATGTTGTAGAGGGAAAGAACCTTTCTGCACCAATGGAGAAGACAGGTCTGTGTATATATTTCAAATTTAGGATAGTAAGTAGTGATATGCAAGGCAGATGAGTCCAGTAAGCAATGCAAATACAGATGTGCTTACTTGAAAGCTAATACCAAAATTAGATTTGTAACTATGTAAGGCATAAATCTGAATATTGGTAACTAAGATCCTTAGGGTATGCAGGCGCATTTTGAAATGACAGGTACTGTGTTGTTTGTACACCCTACATCTGACCATGTTTCTGCCAGAGACCAGGGAAGTCTACTGCTAAATGCTTCAAAGCCTTCCCCAACTCTTCAGAAACTCCGAAAATGCTTGTTGGCTTCACCTGCCCATCCTGTACACTCAGCTTACTCATTAGCAGACTAGATCCTCATTATGATGATCTCATTCATTAGCAGACTAGATCATCTGCTGCTTCCAAACTTCTTGTTTCAAAGCACCGTCTTCAAAGCCCACACTGCTGAGAGTACCAGGCTGTGTCACGGCTGCTTGGGACTTGGAAGTTGTTCTGCGAACCGATGTGTTTTCTAACAAGCAATCTAGATGTGTAGGAGAGACTTGCATAAGGGAAGGGAAGGGAAAATCCTCTAGGCATTGCAAATACAGCACCCAGTAATGTTAATGTAACTGATTAGGGGATTGACTGATAGGCTTGAAGTAGAGTTCAAATATGACGCGACTGCTAAACTGAGTTTTAAAGCCAGGGAAGTTATGGCAGAATAGAGCAGGAGGGGGTACGTGTGTGCGTGTTAAAGGCAGGTGGGAGTTATTGTGTAATTTTCAAAGAACATAGCAGACATTTTTTCACTTGAATTTTCTTCTTTACATTCAATTATGAAGCTGTGAAGTTGTGTATCAATTAACCGAGGAGTGCTGTCCAGTTAGATCTGAGAGAAAAAAGGGTTTATTGAATGGCAAAAATGTGACTTTCAGAGGAAAAAAAACAGTTCGATGCTTTTTCTCCAAGTATAAGAACATCCAGCTTAAATAGAGTATTCAATTTTTAATGAATTGGGCTCTTAGTGTCCTATGATCTATGGATGAAGAGCTAAAAAATGATAAATGTGCACACACAACTGATGGGATTATACATGGCATAGTTCCTTTGGAAGATATTCTTGGTTGGTTTTTTTTTTTTCAGTTTTCTGCTTAGATTTGTTCTTCATCGTGGACATAGGCTGGTAAATGATTTGCAGTACTTCTGATCATTTCCTCAAACAATTTTACATTTTTAAATGAACTATACTTTAACCCAAATTGGTATGCCTCTCTCCTGCTTTTAGAAGAGTGAAAGATTTTAAAATGATCTAATAGGGGACAGTATTTAGCATTCAGTATTTTCTAGCCCAAGAAACATTATATAATAATCTATAATCAAAAACACTAAAAACCTGTTAACTGCTAAAGTCTGTTTCATTCTAACGTTACAACTAAAACTCATTTATAAGTAAATGAAAGTCAAGAGGATTAAATTCAATTAAAATTACTTTGAAGTATGGGGGAAAATGTTTCACGGTGATATAAATCAACATATTGTTATTGCCTTCTTTTTCTTATCCGTTAAGGGTCTCTAAAGCAAAATGTAGTCTAAATTATACATGGAGAACAAATAGAGAGAAAAGAATGCCATGCACCCACAAGCACAACCCAACTCAAATGAAGGGTTTGGGTGTACTTGTGGATGAATGGTGTGCTTTTCTGTGTGCTTTGCAAGCCGGAATTGTGGAAGGTTTCTCCCACTTGCAGCCTCCATACCTTTATTGAGTGCAGCATAAATAGAAAGCCAATTAAAGTACATCTTTGTTATAAAAAAGAGAGAGACAAACAAAAAAAAAAACAACACCATTTTAGTGTGCATGCATTTTTTACTGAAAGTAGGATCTCAGCAGAGAAATTAACTTTAATAATCTATGGATTACAAGACACATCAAACCTTCAAAGCATTGCAGCGTTAGATCTATTCTCAAAAGGGTTTAAATTACTTTAATAGTTAATAATAAGTGATATGACTCATTTTTCCAAGTAAATCAAGATCGGTTGTCATTTGTTCATCTGGTCTCCAAACCGCTTAATTATGGCAAAGAAATTCCTCAGTACCTATTGAGCACCTCTGGAGTGTGTAATACTCAAATGCACTCGGAGTTTTTCTACCGTTATTTGATGCTTTACTCTCAGGACGTGAACCTAGCACAAAGCAGAGCGCAATGTTTTCAGCAACGCCCTAGCCCAGCAAATGTCAAGCCCCCCTAAAGAAACGTGCAGCCACCCTACAGCGTGCTTCAGTCACATCTTTTACTGTCATTTGAGCTATTGGTCTTAAACACAGAGGGAGCACTTGGAAACCCCTCTCTCTCTGTGTGTGTGTGTGTGTGTGTGTGTGTGTGTGTATGTGTGTGTAGAAATGCAATTCATAGACATACTGATGAAGAAGTTTTTATTGAAAGTGGGCCCAATTCTGTGACTTTCCTGGAAAGTTATCGTTGGTCACTAGAAATCAGCAACTGAAAATTTTGCCAACTCCTTGCTTAGCGAAGTTTACTTCCATGAGCAAGACCAGGATCGTAGAAAAACAACGTTATTGTTGTTTAAGAAAAGAACTTCACTGTCTGCTTTAAATCATATATTGTTCCCACAGGTTTCGATTACTTCACATAGTAAGACGGTGCCAGTTTGTAACAATGGTGTGGCTTTCTCTCTCAGTGGCTCTGGTACAATACTTTTAAATGAGTTATCAAGCTGATCAAAATAAACATTGTTCCTCTCCTTACTGTGCTGCAACCTCGCCATTAGCAGAGTTAGCACCCATACATGTAGCTGGGTACCAGAGCACCTGGTTGCTTGTTGGGCAGGCTCCTCTCCCAGCAGGAGCAGGTGGGTGGGCGACGAACCCACCAGCAGCTGGACGGGATGGGGACACCGCTCCTCTCCCTGCCTGGAAGCTGCTGGGGTTGGCGGGATGCTCTTCAGCCAGGTGCCTGGACCCATCTTTAATGCGTGGAAATGTGAGGAACGCTCACTTACTGCTCTAAGAACCTGCACAAAAGCTTAAAGAAGTGTGTGGGTAGGGGTTGTTTCCTAGGCAAGATTTTAAAGACGTGAAGAAGTTACCCTTGCATCTGCCCACTGCCCATAAGAATCAGTCTATAGGAAACACCATTAAAACTTACAAAACTGAACATCAGCTTTAAACTGTTAAACTGTTTTGCATCATCTCTTGAAAGTCTGCAGAAGGTACAGATAATTCAGTCTTAAATTCTAACGTTTGTGGAAGAAACATGGAATGATTATTGGTTGGATGTTATTTCTGATTCATGAGGTCGTGTTAGGGAGACCTGAGAAGTTGGGTAGGAAACAAGTTCTTTCTCATTCTTTGGCAGCCACAGCATTTCAGTAAGATTTTGTTTTAAAATCATGATCTATGTTTTCTCCTTTAACTCCAGCAGGGTTTTTGCACCTTGCCGTGTCCGATACCTCTCTTGCATGTCCATGCCGCAGCCTCTGCCAGCTCATGGGAACTCCTCCATTTTCATAGTTATTGTGAAGAACTGCTTTTCTATTCCCCGCTGAACTAAATCAGGGCTTTACCACGGCGCACGATGGGATCATGCTGCAAGTGTTCATCTCACGCTTGGTGGTTACAGCAGTGTTGCTGGTAGATCTGTGAACTTTCTAAGATAATGCAAACTTCGGCAGTTTTGCTGTTGCATTCATTTTGCAACTACTAATTTAGGCTCGCCACACCTTGGAAATTATTTGAATATTTATAAATTTAAGTATTTATTTTCATGGCAAAATTAAAGCACTATTGTCTTGCAACTAATCCTACTTGTTCTGACGCTCCAAAAACAAAATCTCGAATATGATAACCTTTATTTATAGATGGCAATAAGCATATTTAGCAATTTTATTATTCATGACCCTTGTACTAAATATCATAATCAAAATACAGATGTGTGAGATAATTTCTATATGGAAGTCACTGGAGTAGTTCTTGTAAAATAAAAATAGCATTGTGTTCAGAGGAATAATATGTCCATGTTTAATAAGTGTGTCTTCGTACAAACAAAGAGACCACACAGTGGTTTTTTGGAAAGTCCTCCATTAATAACAAGCTTCATGAATAGAAACAAAGCTCTAAAAATGTGATTTTTTGTGTTAACTTTTATTTTCAGTCTCCTGATTATTTTCTTCCATATATGGTCCCTAGGTTTTATTACAAACAGGAAACATGCTGCTGAGGGCTTTGCGTGAACGTGTAATCAGCAAAAGTGCGATTTGTTGAACCAGTTGCTCCCAAGAAGTTAAACCCAATCCTTTGTTAAGGCCGTCTTTACTGATGTCTGTACTAAAGATGCAGATTATCAGATAAACATCATATCCAGACTTCGCGCACTAATTGACTGAAGAAGAATTGGTCACACTTTATGTACCATTCCATAATGGATTTTCATGTTTGTGAACCCTAACTGGCTGTGGAAATGGAAAGCAAATGTCGCATAATCACAAATAACTTTGTGGTTGGGTTTTTTTTCTTTAAAGCCGAGAGGGAAAAATCAACATCTTTCTTCCCAGTTTGTAACAGGTTCATCATTACAGACAGGTGATGAATGACCATTTTGTGGCCATATCAGCTGTTGTGCTACTATTTAGAGAATTTTAAAAATTACTGCTAAATACAACATTTTTCAGTTTGATGTTACATGAGTAATTGATACAGTAAAGTCACGGGGAAAGGCACAGGTATGATAATTAAAACTTTTTTTTTTTTGTCAGAGGTTTTTGAGAATATATGCCAGTTATTGAGTAACTGACTATCACTATATTGGGCTAGGTTTCTTTTTACTTGTATATCTGAAGCACAAGCTCTCATTAAGCATATTGTAAAAAGATCCTTTTATGAAAATGTTATCAAGTATTTATAACTACAGCACTGAAGATCAGAGGAGGATATCGTTTAAAATCTGTGCAACATAAAACTGGTCAGAAATATCAACATCAATCAGTGTCAAAATTAAAACTGACTTGAATTTGTTTTCTTTAAAAATCCTTTTTATTTTTTTTGAGTGGATTATAACAAGCACAGACTCATTTTGACAATCTTATTTGCTGGCCCCATATTGCAATAAATCAGAAATACTCCGGTAATAAAAGGAAAAAAATGAGGCTACCAAAGTAACAGAAAAAAAGCATTCATTAAAAAAAAGAAATCAAACACCTCCCACTAATATATGCAAAATAAGAACCTTTTTCTCACCTGAACTGTCTTGATATGAATATGGAAGCAGGGGAACTGTCCATGAACCTAAAGTTTTGAATTATCAGTCCTAATGCTTTTGGCTATTTTAGAAAAAAAAATAAAATAAAAAAAACCCATTCTGGATTAAGGGTTTTTAGACATTCCCAAGGCTGAGTAGCAGAAGTGCGAATGTGTATTACCCAACTGGACAGTTCTTCCTGCACTGTATATGAGGAGATTATCTCAGATCTCTAGAAGCTAAAAGAGGGATAATGTATATACTTCTGACATTGGCACCCTTCCAAGAGAAAGTTGTAACAAGCCTAACAACAGAGGAAAAAACCAAACTAGAACAAAGGGTGAATGGCATATGGTGGTTATTCTACAATATGGTCCTCATCCCTTTTAATACATCTCTGGAAGACATAAGCAAAGCATTGTAATGTTGTTTTCCTAAGAGATGACATGTCTGCATTATGCCCTTGGATGAATGATACTTTCTAAGTAATTTTTTTTTTTTTTTTTTTAATGTATGCGTACTGGTGCTCCTGGCAGTGTATGTTCAGGCTAGATCCCTGCACCAGGACTTTGTGTTCACTCCAGTTGTGTGGCTGGTCTGTGCTAGGTCTTCTGGGGTGACTGGTCAGCTTAACACTCTCTCTGCTCGCAAATACTGTTTCTGCATGGGGAAATTCAGCCTGGAAATTAGTAGTCCAGCTACTAGGGTGACTACGCTGACATTGTTGTGTCTCACCAAACCATGATGCTTTTCCTCCAAAGGGACAGAAATAAGCTTGCACAGACGTTCAGTCCTCACCCAGATCAGGCAGACCATCTTTAACCATGCGCTTTCTTCTCTTTAGCACAAATTTCACTGATTCAGTCTCATCATTGACTCTTAGGCACCATTGCTCATCACAGGGATTTTTTTAATGACCAATTTAATGTGACCAGAGCAGGGAAGCAGCTGGATAGCTAGGACAAGTGCAGACCTTCGTTCTCCTGCTGTCCTCCTTTCCTCTGTGGCAGCATTGCCCATTTTGGTGGGATGTGCCATCCCGGGGCCAAGAGCAGGGCCAGCAGCCACACAGGTGTGCTGCCCCTTCAAGCTGCACAAATGCCCATGCACATCATCTCCCTCCCTTTGGGTTTTTCTGGGTGAGAACACAAAAGCCCTAAATGTAGCTTTATTGCTCCAGGGCCCTCAGATGGGTAGATACTGGAAAGAACGCCCCTATCTCACTGTTGCTACCTGCTCCAATATTAAAAGTAACTGGATCCTCTCGGAAGAATATCAGGGAAGGATCCTCAGATATTCTCATCACGGAATACCAGATCATATTTTGTATGAATCCTCCCAACTTCAGTAAGAAAAGCGTACAGAGGGTATAACAAAGTAAGTACTTTGACAGTGTCTCAGTTAAAACAAGATCTCAGGAAATGAGCACGATAATGAGCAATTGGCTAAAAACTCCAACATATTGTACCAGGGGCTGAGAAATAATGCAAAAGCCAACCCCTTTGTTCATGTAATCACTGGTTGCAGGGTCTGCTGACTGCTTATTAGCTGTCCACGACACTGGAATTGTTTGACCAGAAGTCGAGGCTACGATTCCATAGCCATTACTCCTCAGCCCACCTCTGCAGGGGAGGGAGGAAGGTTTTGAAGCTGTTACCCTGCTCTGACACTGGCCAGATCTTTGTACACTGAAATCCTTGAAAAATAACCCCCTTCCTACTAACACACTTGTAAACAATTTATTTCTTTTTTTTAGACATCCATAATGTTGCTGTATAGTGATGCTATTGAATTGCCAGAACACAGCCCAAATCTTTGTTTCACTGTTTTTGTAATAGAAATTCTGTGGCTTTTGAAGCTCTTCCACTGAGACTCAGTTTGAGAAACCACAAAGCTAGGGATTTAAGCATGTATTTACAGTATGTTGACTTTATTTTTCCTAAATCTAGCTAAATAACTAAAAATATCATAATTAATGCAGGAGCCTATGACTGTCTTTTCCTTCTTCTCTTCCAAAGGAGCTCCAAATTCATCGGATTCACTCTGAAATACCGATAAAGTTAAGGAAGTTTTGAGATTCCCACTAGGTTCACAAAAATTTGGCTGCATCTTGTAATCCATTGCAAATTGCAGCACCTTTGAATTATGGTTGTTCATCACAAAAAAAATAGGAAGAAAAAAAAAGACAAAAGGTGATAAAAATAATTCTGTGTCTGACTCCAGCTATGGAGATACCTTTGTAATTTTATCCATTTGAACATAAAGCTCTTTCTCTACATTAACTTATTAGGATCTTTCCTTGGGACTGCACCCCAAATGAGTCAGATGTTCTGCTTCAGATTAAGTTAACTAATTATATTACCTTTTTATCTTTGCCTTCAGGTAACTTCTCGTACTTGTAGCTCACGTAAAGGGTGGTAAAACCATTTATAGTAGTATAATTTATTTGAAGCCAGCTACTAAAGGGCATAGCAGCACCTGAAAGAGAACTTAAGCCAAAATGTTATTAAAAATTAAAATCTCACAGGCAACTGTTTTTTGCTCTCGATGAGCATGCTTGAGAATCCAGGTGGGAAGAATGGACCTAGGCCCATGTAGTAGCTAGTACTACATCAGTCCAACATTTAGAGTTGAAAACATAAATGTTGCAAATGCAGGTTATTCTTCATATGTTTGTCTTTTACATTGGTTTATCTACTTTTTTCTTTTTTTTCTGTGTGTGTGCATGTGGTGGATCATGGCTGCACAGCCGCTGTGGATTCTAACACACGGTGTGCCCTTTCCAGCAGCAAGCACAGCACTTGTCCCCAGTCACTCAGAGGAGCCCGAACGTGATGTCTCTTCTGTTTGTGTGTTTGTAGAAGAGGGGCCATTTCAGAGCACCCAACTTCAGCTGATGTTTAGAAACCACCCGTGTGTCCACAGGTCAGCATCGTGGGCTCCAAGGGTCTCGTTTTGAGGAGGAGCGCTGCTCCATGCCTCAGTGTCGGGCGCTGCCGCTGAGGCTGCCGGCAGTGGCATCCAGGCTCTCGACAACAAGCCCCGGGCCTTGAACTGCTCACTCTGCTCTCAAAGACGAGTTTTTTATTA
This sequence comes from Trogon surrucura, assembly GCA_020746105.1. NCBI lineage: Eukaryota > Metazoa > Chordata > Aves > Trogoniformes > Trogonidae > Trogon > Trogon surrucura. Next base: position 11,264,188 of record CM036629.1, read on the forward strand.
CGCTCCTGGTTCATTTGCATAAAGGTCAGGATTTTGAATGGGAAATTTGCTGACTTTTAAACTTCTGAACTGGCCAGAGAGAGTTCTTATGACACTCGTGATGCCCACTTGGAAAGGAGATCCTATGTTAACAATAAGCTATTTTTCAGTTATTTTTTGTATTGGGCGATTTTCTGTGCGCATTTCACTGTGGCTGCAGCAGGTCCATGACCTGCACCTTCCCGATGACACACAGGAGGCTGTGTAGGATTTTCCAGCATTAGTCTCTCTTATTCTGCATCTTTAAACGCAAAACCTAGAGGCCACTCAGTCATTATCTTTAGAGTGTTTATTCATTTCCCTCTGAAAAGATCAGCAGTTCGATACTGAGGCAGTTTTAAAATTAACGCTAAGGAATGATCTGTAAGAGTGCTGTGAACCCAGCCCATCAAACGTTATCAAAGATATTCATAACCTCTGAAATGGAGGCTCTGATCTTTCCTCGTGACTTTTGGCGAATATGCCTTCAAAGACAAACAAACACGCAGAGCTCAGGCCGGGACAGGGACAAAGCGCTTTACCTCACAGAATCAGGTCAGATGGTAGCTGTCTGCTTCTTTCATTATAAAGAGCTTTTTTTTTCCTTTAACTTCTATCCCATGCTTAAAATACCACTGGGATTAAAAATTAGAAGTTGCTGTCCCATAATAGACCAAATTGACCTCTATATTTCAGCAGTGCTGCTAGGATTGGCTTGGAAATGACATTGTTAGATCTCAGCGCAGTTCGAGTCTGTATTTTGCCTTAGCAGGCTGCTCTACCTGACCCTCAACTATTTACCCTAAAACACACTCTGTGAGCAAATGCTACGCTGCTGCCATCCTCCTTCTTGTAAGATTTCCCCTCCTTCATGCACAAAGGACACTTTTGCAAGTGCTAATGGAGACCGTCACTGTTTCTAACTTCTGGTGAAGGTATGGACTTTGGCTGGAGCATTTGCTTTCTCAAGCTGATGGAGAATGCTCCCGAAATGATGGTGTTCCAGGTCCATCAGAACTTCCCAGTTCACTGGGATCCACCCCTATGGTGTGGCAGCACATTGTTGTTGCCAACAAAATACCCGTTTTCTCAGGGCATTGCTGCGACGGTTGCTGACCGGCCGGCTCCAGCAGTGAGGTCTCCCTCCAGCCAGGCCCCTACCTAGCCGAAAAGGAGAGAGCGAAAGGGTTTCCAAACAGTTAATTCCCTGTTCTTTCCATGCCTTGCAACATTTCACAATGCTATTGTCATCCTAGAAGGCAAGAACACAGAAGTAGGAGTTTCCCTTTTTTTTCTAGCATCTTCATTTAATTCCCTCTGTGGTCCATTTTAACCCCCTCCTTGCTGGCCAGCTGCTCTCCGCGGGGGAGCAGCAGAGCACCGGCACTAGTGCCTTCCCGGTGCGTGCTCCCTCACTCGGCCCAGAGATTGCTTCTTTCTTCTAATTCATGAGCAAACCCCTTCTTCTCTCACAGTCTCTGGGTTTTCCCTTACAAGCAGAGAAAGGGTCAGTGGGCTGGGTGAGAAGACTCCAGTCTGCAGCTCTGGAGTCAGCCTGGCTCATACCCCTCCGTGGGTCATGTCACAGGGGCTTTCTGAGGATAACTGTATCTTGGATGTAAAGATGCCTGTGTAGCCTGAAGAATCATGAAAGGACTAGAAGTAGCTCTGTGGACAGCATGTTAAGATACTTCTCCTAGTGATCCCTCTTAAAAAAAAAGAAAAAAAACAAAACCCTTTTCCTTGCTCCAAAATGTTGTTTCACTAACTCCAAGTGTCAAAAGGATTTTATTCTTAGCCTCCTGTTTCGATCAGTTAATTCCCACCAGGGCTGAGGTAAAAATTGTCTGTGGGACACACTGTTCTTTCTTCTTATACACCTAATGTTGCTGTGCTATTTTGGGCTACCATTTAAATAAAAGCCAATTTGACTAAAGAGCAAATATATTCTGTCGAATGACGGCAAAAGGGCAGAGCTTGGGAAAAAGAAACAAGAAAATGCAAGGCATTCATTTTTCCTTTGTACTTTTTAATAAAAGAAATTCTCTTGCAGCTTAAAGTGACACATTAAAAGATGTACGTATCGTGGCTTTTAAAAACACAATTAGATAACACCTTGTCAAATACTTATATTCTTTGTTGACAGCCTTGAGTACAATCACAATAACAGCACAGCTATTTCAGCATGTTTCTTATTCAGTTGCCATTGGCAGAGTCAGCCATTTTATAAAAATGTTACTGTTTATCACTTTAATCATCAATCTACATCTAGTCAAAACAATAAGTCAGAAGGAGTAGTAAATTATACTTGTGCAGCCCTGATGAGTTTGAACTGTTTTGCTGAAATTAACTGCAATAATTATCTATTTTTCTAAAGCTGTTAGGAAGTTCTGGGTAAAAAAGAAATTGGATCAATGAGGACTTGGCTTTTGCCTGTTTTATAAAAAAAACCCAAAACACTTTTTAGTAGGCTGAGAAAAATTTGACACTGAGTCTTGATTTTCTAAAGGTGAAAGAAAAGATATGGGATTTGCTGCTTTTTTTCCAGAATAAAGATGCCCAGGTGGAGCTGTTGGGAGGCCCAGCCCCTGGCCCGTGCCCCTCACCCTGCCTCGGGGCGGGGGCCAACTGCCCAGGGGCTCTGCCCTCTCTCTGCCGAGGGGCCACAGGCGCTGGGGTGGGCAGCGCGGCTGACACCAGGGTAGGTGGGTGGTTAAATCCGCCTCAGGGATGCGCTCACCTCGGTTGTCATGTTGAAGTTAGTAACGGTACCAGTAAATGCTGAGCTCTTCTATAGATGAACATACAGCTTTTGTGGATAGGTGTAAAGCATGTCACCTGAAATAGCAGAATCATAGAATTGTTGGGCTTGGAAAGGAACTTAAAGATCATCTAAGTTCCTTTCCAACCCCGTCATGGGCAGGGACATCACCCACTAGATCAGGTTGCTCAGAGCCCCATCCAGCCTGGCCTTAAAAACTTCCAGGGATGGGGCTTCCACCCCCTCCCCGGGCTGTGGGGGTGCCCATTTTACACTGGTCCATCCCGCTGATCTGGCCGCTGGCAGGGGCTGTCTCGGGTTTGCCCCTGGGGGATGGTGGTGTGACCAGCACGGCAGCCGGGTGAGCCCGCCCAGAGGTGCCTGATGCCTGCGGTGCCCCCCCGCAGCCGCGCCTGGTGTGATCGGTGTGTGGGCTCGAGACAGATCCCTCACATCCACCATCAGGCATCCAGCCCCTTTGGTGACTGACGAGAAAGTTTCGCAGCTGGTTGTCCCGCAGCAGGTTCCACCTCTACCCTGACCATGTGCCTGGTTTTGCTGGGATACCTCTGATGTCCAGGGCTGCCTCCAGTTCCTCCCCTGGCTCCCTGTCTTGGCACAGGACAGGGTTTAAGGGTTCCCTCCTGCAGGAGATGATCCCCTGCCTCAGGGAGTGCGGGGCAGCTGTGACAGCGACCAAAGTGTTGACTGTCACTTCCTTATCATCAAAGCCTTAGCCTATTTTTTTTTTCCTTGTCATTCTAGTCTTTTATTTCTTGCCTTTTATCCATTTGAAAGATTTTATTTGTCTCTTTTTGGAAGGACTTAATTATCTCTTTTTTTAGCTGGATCCCAACTTCTTAGCAATAATGCCATGAATCCTATGAATGCATTTTATATGTCATATGTGTGTGTGATCAGTCGTTTTTTTTTAGACTTACATACCATAGACTATCAATATTACATTTGCTGCTCCAACCAAGACGCTTTAATAATACAGATCTAACTTTTTACTCTTTTACAAGACAAGGCAGCAAATTTAGATTCCTTTAATCACATGAAAAATGATGGATATAACTGGGGGATTGAATTTTGGAAACAATGCTAGGACAAAAGAGTTCCTGATGGGATTCTATAAATATTAACAAAGAATATTTGTCTTATCTTTTGCTAGCAACCATTAAGTATTTAACCCTATTCATGGAACATTTTCTATGTTAAGAAAGCTTTAGCTTCTGTCTCCCCAAAAGGCTGTCTGTCTGTCTGCTTCTCTAATACAATAGTTCTACTCCTTTGCCATCAAACATCATGTTAATTTGATTTATTTAATTTAACTACATAGTTACTTATTAACTAGTTAGTTAGAAGAATATTTATACAGATCTTTATTAATTTCTTCTAATTACTTACTAAACTCCCTGTAAAACACAAGAAACCAGAACGTATGAAAAAACAGTTAAAACCAATGCATTGATGTAACTTGGTCCTCATGTGGGAAGCACAGCAGACATATTTTGGAGTCCAGAGGAAAAAAAGACAAAGTAGTAAGCTTGAGGCATGTTGCCAATTTTGCATAGGTGTGAAAATTTCTGGCTCTTGACAAAAGTTTATTTGCAGTTATTTGCACCCTGGATTGCTTTTTCTGCCATATGTATAAACAGTAAATATCTCTTCTTTTTTTTTTTCTTTTTTTTTTTTTTCCCCACCTTGTTTGGGCTTTCCTTGGTCCATTGCCAGGCCAGGTTTCTGTTGTTATGCAATTACCCTCAGAAGCCCAACACCTGCCCTTGGGGCAGGGTGGCCGAGGTAAAGGTCCAGCTCGAGGTGGGCTGTGTCCCTGGTTGCTCCCTGGGAAGGGCAGCTCTCCAGGCATGAGCTAGCGGTGCCCTCGCAGGGGAGAGCAGCCACCTTGTCCCCAGCTCCAGCACAGCTTAATCTCCCCAAGCTGGCACCGTTGACCCTCTGGGACCGTGACCAGACAGAGCTCCTCAGCAATCAGCAGTGCCCAGTTGCTCTCTGGGCACGGGGCTGCTGAGGATGTGCGCGTAGGCTCCATGCGTGCCGTGTAAGTAGTGCTGTGGGCGGAGACGGTCCCGGGGTGTTTTCGGGGTGCTTTTGTGATGCTTGGGAAGACAGAAGCTAAAGCTTCTGCTATTGTGCTGGATGATTCTGGAAAGAAAACTGAATTTAGTTAAGAACAGGTATTTAAAAGGAAACTTAATACTTCTAGACCAAAGCTGAAATAGTTGTCAAATTCCTCTTGTGATTGACTGGAGAGCTGAAGGATCTCTCCTCATCTTTCCTGGGTCACAGCTAGAAATGGGGAGGAATCTCTTTTTTGCCTCAGCAAGCTGTGGGAGCTACTTCAATGGCCAAAAATAATTTTGAGTATAACGTATCTGCATAAAACAGAATAATTCTCATTTCTCTGCTGGCCCCCCTCCCTTCAGCTCAGGAAAAGAGAGAACTCATTTAGCTCCTTAAACGTAGGTGTTGTAATCATTAATAAGGCAAGTGCCAATAAAAAAAATCTGGTGATACTATAATGGGGGAGATAAAACACTGCAAAGAATAATTAGATGCTAGCATCAAAATATCGCATGAAACAAAAACAGTAGGGTGTTTCAGAGAATCAACATTTAAAGCATTTTTTTGAATTTTATCTTTACCTGCACTCCTTAATCTTTTATTTTGTCTTTTGATTTTCCTGCTATGTACTGTGTTCCTCTTTTGTTTTATTTTTATTTGACTTCATTTTATTACACCTCCCTCCAGCTTCTACCACCCCTAGACTTTTCTGTACTTTCAGCTCTTCCTTTGTTATTGTTGAATGCAAATGTAAGTCTGTTGACAGATTTTTTTAGGAAGCAGGAAAAAGTCTTAAATCCTAAATAATTGGGATCACAAAGCTGAGCGATGGAGTGCTATTTGAGCCCATCTCAGCTGGCTGTGTGGGGTGTGGAAATCCCAGCGAGCTGTGCTGTTTGCCTGGTCATGTCTTTGATCTATACTGGGAGTAGTGATTGCCCTTCAGGTGTGTTTGGGAGGAGACCATGCGCATGGTGAGCTGTAGCCATCCCTGATCCTGTGTGTTTATGCACTGCCACCGAGAGCGGGAGAATTGCTGTGGTTGAGGAGGTGGTTGAGGAGGTTGAATTTCCACCAGGAAAAGAAAGGATGGGAAGAAATCAGTGTTGGTCTCTCCAAATTCCTATGGGTGTGGGAACTGGTTTCTTCTCCCTTTTGAGTAGTTCTATGTTTCTGGAGAATTTCTCCAGAGCATGAATGTGGGATGCTGAATGACTGAGTGTTGGCACTTGTACTCAGGCTGGCTAAATACTGGAGGCAATATTCTGGTGGGGTACAGAGGGAGCGTGCATGCGACAAGGTTCCGCAGTGTCCCAATCCATCACTGGCTGTTACATCTTGGGGCTGGGGGAGACTGTCCTAGGACAAAGACAGGAGACAACTAGCTATGCAAGCTCTATGCAGCTGTTGCGAAACTGGTGTTGAACACAGTCACCTTGCCCCCGGGCAGCCGGCAGCCAGGCTCACGGGTTGCACTGGAGGCAGGGCACACATCAAGGCACTGGTGCTTCCAACCCTCCCCATTTTTGAGCCTCCAAGTATCTATGCTGCTAGATTTGTGGCAGACTGACTGTGCTGTTAAACCATGTCTTCATTCAATGGCAGTCACTAGTTAAAAGTATTTATGTTATAAAATGGGAATGGATGAACAGAGATGTAATGGGGACAATATTCTGAGTTTCTGGTATTTGGTTAACCCAGCTCCAAGTGCTCACTAAGCGGTTAAAAAAGGATCTGTTGCTACAGAATGAATGTGGATGTACGTATTTTTATCCAGTAGAAGGAGAGACATTATGGGTGTTGTGTGCTGGCTCTAGTGCTGAAAATAAAACTCACAGAATAGGGCATAGTACTAATTAGAAACTTTGAATGGAAAGAGATCATCAAATATAGAAACCTCCTGAATATGCGTCTCTACATGCTGAATATGTTGAAACAGAAAGTAGAGAATTTTGTCTCTATGAGTCTCACACTTTTACTGTGCAGTAGATAAGAAGTAGGCTTTCAAATAAATTAGAGTACTCTTTTTATATGCAAAATGTGTGCTTTTTTTTTTTAACTTCTGCAGTGGTCACTGTTAACAAGTTTCCAGTTTTTCCTCTAGATCTTTGGGTTTTGCTCTTATCATTCAGTATTTATATTACGGTAGTAAAGTCATTATGTAACAGTATTGATCATCTAGGAGTGCATGTAATTAGATGGATGGGAAGCACAGTGCTACTGCTTGACAGAAAGGCATGATTTGTCCTGCCCTGCATGAAGGTACCTCCCATCACCCTGGGGGATATTGTGCGATGGAATGGTATTATATAGTTTTTCTCATCTGAGGGTGATTTGTTTTATCTCAGACCTAGATTAAAAGGGTTTCCATTTTATCCAAGGAGAGATGCTGCAGAAGCCTTTGGTGCTGTGCCATCTGACTGAGGTGTGCGGAGGATGCCTGCAGGAGAGTGGACTTGATGGACAGGAGGGGTGTGCCTGAGCATAGAGAAATGCAATCTGTGAGGAAGGATGTGTTCTTAGGTCGTAGTGGTCATCCATTAAGCCAGGGAGCTGCTGTTTGGTTGTAAGCTGTAACGCCTGGGACTCAATGGCATTCAAGACAGGATAAATACATTTGGAGAATTGTCATTGTGAGGAATATATATTGTTTCTGTTGAGGTCTAGGTGGGTTACCAGGCAAACCATCTTGCAGTTGGTTGATGGCTGCCTATAGGCAAAGGGCAGCCTACAGCATAAGATGCCAAGAGTGGGCTAACAGACCCTGAGCTTTGAAATGGCAGAGACTTCTGCAGGGATGCAGATCAAACCTCTTCCTTTGCAAGATGGTCTCTAGCTAGGGTAAGAGATTGTGGTGTCCTGTAGTTACACATCGCAGGATGGAAACCTGTGCTCTTGATCTGGTTATTTACATGTTTGCTCACAAGTACACGCATGGATAAAATCTGTGGTCCTCATTTACTCCCATTTTGGTGGCTGTGTTATCTTTCCATCACCAGTCAGCAAGAACATCCCATAGATATTTTGTGCACCCAGCATGATGTGAGCATTTAGATCTTGCAAAGAGAGGTGAGGGAGGTGGAGCAAGGGCTGGAGTGGGTGGGAGGTAACCAGCAGGGCTCAGGTTTGGGGTGAACTAGGTGAAGACTGAACTCCTCTGATTTTGCACAGATTGGAGCCAGGGTTCTCAAAGTTGTGACAGGATGTGAATACCCCCAGGTTCTTAATGTTGAATTAAATAGAGTATCTAAATCATACCATCTAGACCTATGTCTGTCTGTAAGTACTAAATTTAAGTTTTAAGATGAATTCATTATACTAAAGCTATCACCTGTTTCCTGTACTCCATTTTTTCTGGTGACTGATCTTTTCTCCTCTTCTCATTGTGCTTGCTACATCTCTACTGCATGCCAAATAGAGATCAGTGTCTTTATTTTTAAATGTGAGGTCCCTATCAGAGCCTGGATTTATTATTGCTGTACAAAAATCACAGCGATAACTTCTAGAGAATCAGAACTCCCAGATGAAAGCTGTAAGCCCCCTTGCAGAGCTATGCAACTCGGTTGCTTGGTTTTCCAAAGTGCCAAGCAGCTACCGCCACATTAAATTATTACAGTTGCAGAGCATCAGGAAATTCTGATTTGTTTAATGTTGTTCCTGGAAGTACTTGCCTTTTGGATTATTGCTGGGGAAGCAAAGTACTTATGCCGCGGTGCAAACCTCTGCCGAGGAGCCTCTGCATGCTTCAAATTAGAGATTTAATGTGGGACCACCAATTCAGTCAATCTGCAGCCAGAACATATTATCTACTGCATAAATCACAGTAAAATGCGATTTTCACATTTCCAGTGAAGACTTATTTTTATTCCAGGCTTTAGACTGTGTGCCATAGATCTTAGGATGAATGTGGCATAACAGGCAAAAGGCAGAGCAAATGCAAGAGCCCTTTGCAGTTCCCCATCCAGCTGCAGCAGAGCTCCTGTCCCGTGGGGAGGAGGGAGGCAGCTGCAGACAGCACCTGCAGCTCTGTGCCAGCGTGCCCTCAGCATACCTGGGCCTCCAGGTAGAAGGGTATGTAGCTTTGCTGCTGGATTTTCCATCCAGCTCTGCCTCATGCTGCCTACTGAACGCTTTAGGTGTGGTTTACTCTGAGGAGAGAGTGGGGATGGCTGGCAGAGGGGTGCCTGCCTCACCTGCCTGAGGATGGGAGATGCCTGAAATGCTCAGAGAGGTTCAAAAATGGTACATTGCAGTTATCCCACATCTTTCAAAACGAACAATTTGTGGTTTGTGCGTACCCACCCATTTTTAAGCACATGCTGTGGTCCTTTATTTTTCCTCCTTTCTTCAGGGTTTGTGTGGGTACAATTTTCCTTTCGGTTATATTGAAAATAGTGTTTTATCAATGTCAGCTGATTTATGTTTTGGTTTTTTTTTAATTGGGATGAAGTTCCCAATGTGTGACAGGGACATTACCTGGTAGTATGTATTTCATGTTATAATTTAAATTCTGAACTCTTTGCCACGAAACGCCATTTTCATCCATTACACTACATGTGAAGCAAAGGATACAGTTTGCCTTCTAAATAGTAAATAACAATCAGTATCTCTCCACTTGCCTCTATGGAGATCATGAGAAGGCTGCAGAACCATTTGTGCCTGACCTAGTTTTCATTGCAGGGAGGGAGTGGGGTAGGTGGCTCAGCTGGGGTGGGCATTTCAAGCCTGGCTCCCACCCTTTTGGGGCTCCCTCTGGTCCTGATGGAGAACAGGTGCAGAGTGAATCCACCACAAAGCCAACAGACCTACAGGAACCCCTGTGACAAATTTCAGACTTGTCAAATGTCAGCTCAGGAGCTTACCTGGATGTCACCCTGCTCGTCTGTTCACCTCGCAGGCGGTTTTTGTATTCTTTATTTTCGGTTAGTCACCTGATTCTGAGGGCGTTTGGGGCCAAAGTAAAGAAGTAAAATATTTCTGTAGGACGTTCTATCATGCAAATGTTGCCTCTCTGATCATCCGTACCATGCTGTCTTCTGCAACCATCTGCCCTGGTAGAAGGTCTGCTGTGAGCTCTGGAGGCAGCTGACAATGTGCATTTAAGGGACTTTCCCCAGCCTCTGCCCCCCCCCCCCCCCCCCGCCCTGACTGCTATTAACTCGGTTAAAATGTATATGACCATGGAATAAGCATGGAGCATGGATGAGTAGGAGAGAGGGAGGACCTCAGGGCCAGGCAGTTTACAAACAGGCATCACAGCCACGCTGTCCTTTGCCCCCTCTTACATTTCTTATTACAGTACATTAAAACCCTTTGCTCTGTCAAATTGACAAAGGCAGCTATAAAAGGGGTCCTTTCTAATACACAGTAATATAAACTATGTTTGTACACTTACCACATAATCCCTAATTACTTCCATACTTTTATGTGTGGAGAGCTTTGACGCTTGCATTGCTGGATACTTAGTGAATGAAATAAAAATCAGAAATTATTTCAGCATAAGTACAGGGTAGTGTGTGGTATGTGGATTAGCTTCTAGGCTGGCGACACAGCTCACATTTCAGAATAAATATACTAAGTGTCATTGATCCACTAAGTGTCAAATAAAAAACTATGACACCAACAAAACTCTCATATGACCCTGACATTCCTCCAGTACTTAAAGCAATTACCCTACTATTTAATAACAATGTTTATAAAATTGCTTTTTGATTGGCTATCATCTATGTCATACCTATGTCAATAATTCCCAGTGAATGCCTGTGTGTGACCTTTAACCTTGCTTTACAAATAATTTCCATTTCATAATAGCAAGAAGACTTTTTTGGCAGTTGGTAATGGAGTCCTCCCATGAAGACCACGTCACTTGCTTTTTGGGTTTTTCTGCCTGGTGGAGGACACAGCTTCCTCTCTCCCCAGAGGCTCCACAGCTGACTCCAGCTCAGCCCATACTAGTCTCCCTGAAATGTAAAATGATTGAGCTTGTAATCTTTTTGTTTGTTTGTTTTCCCGGAGATATCTTTGTCTAATAACCACTGCTGCAATGTGAAAACTGCCTGAAGTTTTTCACTGTTTGACTGTTATCCTTGACCACAGTATGTTTTCTCAACTTGGGCATTGTATTTTTTCGCTCTTTTTCCTTTCTGTCTGTATTTCTGCTTTTTTAAAGAAGAGTTGAATCAAAATAATGCATGATAAATACGTTTAAGCTGTGGTGAAATGGAGATGGTAACAAAGTGTCAATACTGTCTGGACCTGTAGTGTTTGCCCAACAGTAATATCCCAAGAGAGCTTAAAAGTTCTCAAAGCATGTTTTGGAGATCATTTATTCACCCGTCTTTGTTGGAGTGATTTCATTATCTGGAACAATATCCACCATATACCATATCTCTGATGCTTGGTCTCTGAACAGATACGTGGACAAAGAGGGTTGTGTAAAAAAGTTTTGACGTGTCCATTACCAGTTCTGCATCCCAAGATGGTGGCAAATGTCTGCTAGAAGTCATCTTCCCAAACACCATAAAGTGGAAATAGCACTGCGTGTGATCTGGTTCCCATGGTTTGTTTCCCTACAGCCATAGAAAACTGCGTATGATTCTTTGCACAATTCTTACAATATACCTGAGTATCTCCTTCCTGTCTAGGAAAACTTAAGTATAACCGCCTCTAAAATGCATTTTTCAGAAAGATACAGCATGCCTCAGAGCTCGTTTGTGACTTGACCACGTGTGAGACAGAAGATGGTCAAAGATCTTGGTGAAAGTTATGGTCATACCTGGCTTGCAGCTGTGCAAACCTGGTGGTTTTCTCCTGGCGAGGAATCCTGAGCCAGATGAAAGGCTTACCGAAGCTATGTCTGAGGTAGATGCCTTTTGATCCTGTGGATGCCTGGCACCAGCAGAGAGGTGTCCTACCCTTTCAGTGAAACCTGCTGTGCTTTAACGGCCAGCCCTACCGGGTGCTAAATACCAGAAACGTCTCGCTCCTGGGAGAACTTCGCAAAAGTTTATGCGAGTGCTGCATGTGATAAAATCCGTGCAGAATATCAGATGTGCCAGAGAAAGGCATCCTGCTCCTCTCCTTTCACTGAAACATACACAGTCATCTATAAAAATCTTAGCCTTATAGCTGGTGTAGAAAAATCTTCCTGCTGTTGGGCTGAAGGTACAGACCCTGTCTGCGCTGCCCACGGAGGCAGTGATGTGGCAAAAGAACTTGGTGCTTGTGAGGGCCGCGGGACCCTGTGTGGTTTCCCCACTGAGCTGCCCAGGGGCTGATGGGTGGCTATGGAGGAGGAATGCTTCTGCCCATGACAGTAAAATGAGTTTCCTTCTGATTGATATATGGAGCTTGGAAGATCAAAGTTTGGTGTGTGCATGGTTTCGAGGGTGGTATTTTTAGTAACTCCCCCCCCAGCACTCAGAAGGGCAGGCAGGCTGTGCTGCACATGTAGGCGCGGCGAGGAGAACTTTGTTTTCCGTGTGCGTGTCTCCAAAGTGCCCGCGGAAAGATGTGGGATATCGGAAAGAGCGGAGCTGTAGCGTATGGAGAGAGAACAAGCAAGCAGGCCAATATCAGGGGAAGAAGAGCCAAGTTTTATCTCTTTGCTTCTTTCACTGTGCAACCTTGACCTCCTACTAATAGATTTTATTTCCAGAATATGCAAGTGCTTGCAGATTTGCTCTAAAACATGATGGATCTCATGATTCACACTGGCTCTATTTGCATTTCCTAGTAGATACGTTTTGTTTGTTCATAGGGCCAAGTACTTCTGATCCTCTTCTGGAAATTTGAGTAGTTGATGAAGCTTTTTCCTCTTCTCGGCTAACTGTTCTCCTAGATTGTCTCTTATTAATATGCCATGATGTATTGATGTAAAACACTTAAATATTTCCCTATGTAAAAGGTCTGGGATAGTATTCATTCATTACCAAGAGTTCTATATCAAGTACCTCACCTACTCTTTAGCAAAATAGGAGTGTAAATATATTGACTACAAGTTATCTGACAAATTAACTTGGCCCCTTTTTTCAGAGTATCAGGTTTTTCCATTTGAAAATATACAGTAGCTAAGTATGACCCCTTTTGTGTGGTGGTTTTTGGGTTTATTTTGGAGGAGGGGTGATATAGAGACTTAAGATTTTACTGAATTGGCTGCTTTCTTGCCTCTGCCTTGACAATTACTGAGAGATGGAGAAGGTCTCTCCTTCCCTCCCCCAGCTGAAGTGCTGTCCTTCTCACAGCACTCAAGAACTCAATGCCGAAAACCTTCATTCCCTGCTGCTTCCCTCCTTCTGTAGAGCTCTGGATTTCCATGAAAAGTAAGCAACATCCGCTCAATGCCAAACATTAATCTTCTTTGTGCTGTAGCCAGTACCTTCCTTTCTGCAACTTATTTATGACATTTCTGAAAAGTTACAATTACCTCTGTAACTATCAATCAATCATCAAACAGGCTGAAGTCACAGAAATCCAGCCACCTCTGCAAGAGGAGGATGCTACAGCTGTGACATAATTACATTATCAACTTAATTAAGGAAGTGAGTGAAACGAAAGAGAAAACAAAACAGCCAAAGAGAAGGCTCGAGGTGGGAAGGAAAGGTGGGATGGGTAGCATGCAGAGGATGTGTTAAATTTAGCTCTAAGAGGTTTAAAAAAGGATCTAATCTGTCATAAAAATCCCTGGGTTTTGAGCCTGTGCTCCTTGCTTTCTGAACAGCTACTGGGGTGCCAGGGGCTGGGGTGGGGTGGTGGGACCTGGGAAGGTGGGCTGCTCGCACCCACCAGCCAGCCCCGGAGCTGCAGCTGGTTGTACTGGGGAAACCGTGTGCTGGACACAGGATGTGTGACTGACGTGTGTGCACGTGTCAGGGCTGCAAGAAATCTGGCCTTGCAGAATCAATGCTCAGTCCTGTTATCCTCGCGAGCTGAAGTCCCTCATTAACTTCTGCAGGAGCTTTGGGCACATGTGGGCTAAGATTCAATCTCCTAATCTGATTATTCTCACCCAAATATATTAATTATAGAAGACCAAAACCACTGTTTTTAGGCAGGATAACTAAAGCAGATCACGACTCAAAGTATGTCCTTTCTTCTTTCAAATCCCATCTACTTTTCAGTATCAAAAGAGAGGTGGGGGATGTGTTCAAATCCTTTATTTGATTTCAGTGTACAACTATGCTTAGTTTAAATGTCATCCATATGTAGAACAGTGGTTGCACCAGAGCAATCATGGCGAGACGTCTAAAGGGGTGTCAGCAAATTGGACAGGGTATAATTTTAGTCAATGTGTTCTTGTCTTATTTTAGTTCAACATCATTTCCCAGTTGCAATTCTTTTGAGTGACACATGGAATGCAAAACAACATGAAAGGTCTGCCCTGAGGCAGATATGTGTCCATGTAGGACTTTAATTATTCTTTTTGAATCATGCGTAATATGCAAGCCCAATTTCTTGCATAGAAGTCTGATGGAAAAAACTGTGTATCACCTGTATAAGTATTTTTATGATAGTCCTTGCATTTTTAGAAACACTGAATTCAGAGAAGGTTCTTTTTAGTCCATGTACTCTGCATTTTTCAGGCGACATTTTGGGGGAGAAAGCAATTGCTCCCATGGTGTTTTGCCATGACATACAAGTCATTGTTTTTTTGAAGAAAGGCATTCTTTTGTTCATTCAACTGCTGTGTGGTTAAATAGCACTTCCAATAGATGTACACAATGCTATACATGTAGGGATTTGTTTGAATCTGTTCTTTTACTCTGTTGCCTAACACCTGTAAGCTGGTCCTGATCTTATTTGTGTCACTTTTGTACTAATGTAACTCCAATGGCTTCATGGAAGCAAATTCTGAGTGAAATCAGTCAGATCTTTTCCTTCTAAGAAATAGTATTAAACTGGCTTTTTAGGTAGCCCTTGATGTATCATTTTAGATTAACTGATAAAAAAATAATGAAAAAGATGCATGTGAATGAAAATGTGGATTGTAATGATGAAATATGTTTTTAATATTTTTTTTTTTAAAAAAGATAAACTGGTATGAAATCAAATTAAGGATGTCACTGCATTTTGCTACAGATTTTGGGCCTGATTCAAAGTCAGTGTGTGGCTTTGGACATGGACCAGGAAAATCCTCCCTGTGCTTTAGAAGTTGTGTATCAGTCAGTAAAGGTCTAAGTGTGCCTGTACCTTTGGGAGAAGAAAGCATAAGGAAATGGGATGTTGGTCTCTTATCATGAGGTGGTAATGGGCAACTAATAAAGATGATATTTGACTGAGGAGTCCTCCATCTCCTTTGAAAACGGATTTCTCAAAGCTCCTTTGAGAAATCTTCTAGAAATCTTTTTTTTTTTTTTCTTTTTCTAATAAGTAAGGTCCAAACCTGAATGTTTGGATTGTCAGTTAAAAATAGTAATCTGATGTCACATTTAGCTGAAATTACAGGAATTAAAGCAGAAGGAAGAATTTCTAAATGCAGGTTGGACATCAAATGAACTGACAACTTGTACACGGAAAAAAAAGATGACAGTGATGCTTGCCTGGTTTGTCAGGACCTCAGCACTGCCCCATGAAGTTTGCTTATCCCTCCGTGCTGCCTTCTCCCCCTTGGACCAACCTTCTTGTTTGTTTGGTCACTGCAAGGCTGTGTTTTTGCAGGGATGTTTCAGTTAGCATAAACTATTTGAAGACTGGAGCAGAGCACTAACCCATCTCAAAATCGGTTGGATAAAAAAACTCCTTCTTTATAGCTGTTACTAGTTTAATCATTTAGATGAGATGAATTTGCACTTACAGCCCTGAGTGTGCTCTGATTTTCCTGCAAACATGTGTTGTGGGATTTGCATTGTCTGTGGTGGGAGTTGCGCAGAGGGGAAGGAAATATTTTCCCCGTCTTTTTTTTATTATTATTATTATTATATTTTATTATTCCCTCAATTTACCACATGAAAAACACGTTAAATAGAGGAGCTGCTGGATTTTAATGATGAAAAAAAGCGCTAATATTAAATTATCCTGGTGCATAAGAGAAGGTATGAAAGAGAAACCCAGAAAACAGCAGCTGAGATCAGGTTTCTCAGAGATGATCTAAGCCAGTGTTGTTTCGGCAAGTTCAGTTTTCTCCCCGAGTGTCTGGTCCCTCTGATGTGCGGAGTTCCATCGCCCGCGCCCGGGAGGCTCTGCTGGCTGGCAGCCCACTGACTGGCAGTGACCTTGTGCTAACTGTCTGTCAAAAACGGTCACTCAGAATTCATTGGGATGAAAAATAAGCATTTGGTGCCTTTCTTTAGAAACATAATAGACAGCTTTGCTTTCACACCTCCTAATAGCCTTTTTAAAAATAGTTTCTCTAGCAGGATGCTTTCTTAGCGTGTGGAGCTTTACACGTCTGCATTTTCCAGAATTTATTAGGATTATTTTTATATTGTATATGTTTTTTATCTTAGATTTCCTGATGCCACACTGCGAGGCTGCCAGTTTAGCAACTCCAGCTGTTGTGAGTCACGAGGGTAGGCTGTGGTGGCGACTGGATCGCAAATTTTATTTGTCAAGTCAGAGTGTTAACCCTTCGAGGCCAGCTTTTAAGAGCTACCTGTTTGCAAAGATAGCAACCGCAGTGTCATCTTCCGGAAGGCAATCTTGGTTGCAGCTCCCATGCTTTAGCCATCTCGAGTGGGATCTTCTGGGGGCGGCGGAGGTGGGTTCAAGGATAGCGCTTGTGTCTTGCTGTGTGTATGTGGTTTCACCGGTTTCCACGCAGCCACGTAGGGAAGGGGCAGAGCAAGTTCTGCCTCTGCAGCCCCGAGGCCTTCAAATTCCTCTCACCCTTCAGGAAAGGAGTGTCTTTTTTTTTGTTTTTTTTTTGTTTTTTTTGTTTTTTGACAGGATCCTAGTGTTATTCAATGGAGAGACAGGAACAATTTTAAGCTTCCAGGTCTGTATAAGCTCTATTGAGAGTGGAAATTAGTTGAGGCTCCCCGTGGCGTATGTGACTATGGAAGCTACAATGCTCATTTGTCCTGCTGAGCAGTTCTTGTATGTGCTTTACCGGCTGCAGAAGTTGGGGGTTTTTTTTGTTTTTTTTTTCCTTTTTTTTTAGGATTGCAAAGATCTCCAGTGGAGAGCTATGTGGTAGAACTGAGAGTTAAAGGTAACTCTCACTCATGTGGCATAAAAATATCCTTCCAGAGATAAGTTAGGAAGGTTTAGATGTACACTGAGTTAATGCAGTTGCGGAATAAATTAACTATCTGTTGCAGCCAAGAATTATGAGTCTGCATTTTAGGGTCTTGCTATGGAAATGGGGGAAAGTAAAAAAATAAAATAAAAAATAAAAAAAAAGCACACACATACAAAACTCTTTATAATGGAACTGGCTTAATGGTGTGCTCTGATTGAAGACATCTCTGATTCGCCCTTTTTCACTTTTTGGCACCTTTGGTGAAGCGGGCAGGTGAGGAGAACCCTGCCAGGAGCCACTGACCCGCAGCCAGGTCCTGCTGCCGGCGCAGGGGATGGGCTCATCAGCTAAAATCTGTCTCGAAACCGCAGTCCCAGCATCGCGTGAGGCTGGGGAACCGTGGGGCTTGGCGACCACGGGGCTGCGCGCTATCGGAACAAAGCCCTGAATTCCGGCTGCCTATTGTATGCCAATATAGTGTCATTTAAAGTCTCAAACCAGCCAAAAGCTCCCAAAACCTCACCCTCTCCACCACCCTGGATACAGAAATAGTCAGATCTTTTTGTTCATGATTAACTGACTCATGCTTAGAAATCATCAATTTAAAACCCATTTTGGGCAAAGTTACTGGAATGTTCTTTGCATGGACAGAGCAGTATATTTAAATTAAAAAAGTCCTCAAAAGGTGCTGAAAATATCCTTAATCATTTTCTGAGGATATAGCAAATTTGGTGCTAATTACAGTTATTTGCATCCCCTTCCCTCTCCGAAAAGGGTCTCTGAGAAGTAGAAGGAAATTTGGATACATAATGTGTGCTGACAGCTCCTACAGTGTGATGGGGAGGGACAATTTGAGACTGTCACAGGGCTACGCTCAGCTTCATAGAGATGGGATTTCTGTACATGTTAAAGTATGAGGAAGGCTAAATAACTCACAGGTGTCAACGGCACCAAAGAATTATGTGTGTCTGACCTATGAGAGAATAAATCTCATTTCCTGCTTAAAGCCACAAGACATCTCTTTAAGTGCAATAAAAATTTAACATTTCCCCCTCCTGATTATCTTTTATAATTTTCTCAAATTTATAAAAACAAGATATTCCAATTTTAAAATATTTTTTTTTTTACTGGTAGATTGTGCTCTTTAGTATCATTTTACATAATTTAATACAATTTGTTCCATCCATTGGTTTTCATGGAGATACAAGCTGTTCGTTTGTGAGAAAGCTGGCATAGGAACGAACGTTGGCAAAGAGTCACCTCCAGGAGTTTATTCAGATTTCGAAGTTACATGGGGGCACCGGCCATTTTGAAGGAGATAAATGTTAAGGTTGCTTCTTTTTTATTTTCAATAATATTTGTTTGATTTTTTTTTTTTTTAACGGTATGCTTGATAGCCTCTCCCCTTCTCCCTTTCTCAATCCTTGGCAAAGAGAGTCATTGTTATTTTGTCAGCTGAATCGCGGTAACAGAAAATAATCTAAGCTTAAAAGAGTGGCTTTCTCAGAAACGTGTGTTATTGAATAAAAAGAACACAGGTGTTTCTTAATTATTTGTGCAGAAGGAAAAAGTAATGCTGAGCGGATGTGCTGTAATGATTAGTGCACTGAAGAGGAGAGGCTGTGGTAAGATGGATCCTCCTTTCTTTTCCCTGTGCCGCCCTTCCTCCCTCTTCCTGAGTGCCACAGGTGCTGTGGGGAGATGGAGGGGGATGAACCCCTTGACCCCTATAAAGGCGGCCCTTGGGCTGTCAGATGTCAAATAAAACATTCCCATGGCTGGGATGGGGTAAGGAATGTGGTGAACCTTCTCTCTGTGCAGGTCCGTGCATCCCTCCCTGGATATGACAGACCTCTTGACCGTGGTTCGCCGCCACCAGAAAGGCGTAGGGTGGGGCCTTTGGGCTCAGCAGTCGTGAAGGCAACATGCCACCACGGTACATCACTCCTAACAGCAACTCTCTCTGTCCATTGCAATACATTAAGTATTTTTAGATTGCATTAAACAATTAAACATTCATTATCCTAGTGTAGAGGTGTGTTTTGTGGAGGTTGGCAGCATGAATTTGATGTTATGTTTCTCAGTGTGGACCTGGACCCACTGTCTTGCAGGCTTTGTGGGGATTGTTCAGCTGGATGCTGTATTGAGGTGCTTGGTGAGATATTTCTGTCTTTGCCATGTTTCTGTAGTGCTTGGGTATGGAAGAACCAGTTCGGCCGCTGGCAATGCGTACAGAGAGCATCCATCTCCATCCTCTGCATTCTTCGGCAGTACCAGTAAGAGGTTATGGAGAATAAAACACTAAACCGAACGTGCACAGAGTGGTGGAGCTGGCAGTTGTGGTGATCGGAGCGGGAGGTTAGCCAAGACACCCAGCCGAAGCCACCTCCTCCTAAGAATTGTGATGACCATGAATTTTTAATGATTTTGGGTCACTGGTTCCCCGCAGTTTACACCAGTGCTGTAACGCTGTCCCCTGTGGTGCTGTTGGGGACATCCGGGCAGGGAGGTTCGTGACTGCCTTTGGAGGTGCCCTGTCCTCTGTACCAGCTAGACCCGTGTTTCGAAAGTGCCCGGTCAAACAGTCTTGAGGCAGGATCAGATGTGTCCCATTACACAAATACTGCTCAAGTCACTGAGGTGGATTGCTCACCTGAGTTTTGTCTGGTGACTTGTCAGGGTGAAATAGAGTCAAATTCCCAAATGTTTAGCCTGTGCGGTGTGAAGTTGGAATACTGTTTCTCAAAACCTTGCTGCTGTCTTCCAGAAAAATGAACAAAATGAGCTTTTTTTATTTTTCTTTTGTAACACTGTTTGGTTGTTTGTTTATTTTCTTTTGTTTTGTTTTACAAACCCTGACATATCTGACTGCTTATAGGAAATCTCATCTGCAACCTCAAATAAAAAGCCTATATTGACTCCCATGTGTAGTAAACAGTACATCAGTGCAAATCTTACTATGGGAGGACCTCCTCTATTCTGCGTAGTGGTAATCTTTTATTTATTTTCCCCTCTCATGAACCCCATTTCTATCAGCTTTGCTGCTAATATTTGACCACTAGCCTGATCCTGGGGCTCACTTTTCAAATCTGGTGCAGAGCGTGCTGTGTCTCGGTGGCCCTGTTGATCTGATACCTTGTGCAGTCAGGGAAGCTTGCCTTTTTTTTTTTTTTTTTCTTCCCCCCTCTGTTCTTTGGTTTTTGGTGCTTTTTGTAACCCTATCAAAGCAACCATGAGCCTTGTTCTCTTCTCTCCCTGGCCATCTGCTTGAAGCATCTGGTAATCAGGTGCAAGCCCCCACATCCAGAGCATTCATGCTTAAATTTGCAGCTACCTTGCCACCCACATTGGCTTTTGTTATACTGCCAAGATGTACCTCTTTGTGTACTCGATATGAGAGAGACTTAAATTCCACCATCAGCCTACTGAAATTGTGATGGGCCAGGGTGACATTATCACCTTTGAACATAGATATGTATCAGCCTTCTCCCATTTTTCTCTGCTAGAATCTCCAGCTAATCTCTGCTCCAATTGCTCATCGTACCCAAGCCATGTGTGTGCTGCGGAGGTACGGCTCCGAGTCGCAAATAATTTCTCAAAGAAATATCTCAGTCTAAAACATGATGATGCTTAATGTGTGCTTGTCATTTCTGGGATTCTTCTTATATCCCTTTTTCCATCTGAGTAATCTCTGTGTATGTGTCTCCATATAGGAGACAAATAGAGTCATTGTTCTGCTCCATATTTTAATTCCATATCTGTATTTTGGGGACATTGCTGCCTTCCCGACAGACTGACTAAGTATTACAAACTGCCAAATTTAGGCTTTGGGAAGTGACTGCAACTGAAATTGCCCATTGAATTTAAGAGCAGGCAAATAATTTTGTCAAAAACACCAAAGCAAATGACCTTGAGCACTATCCCGTCCCTTGCAAAGGGATCCCAAAAAAGGGAAGAAGCCCCACAGCTGCTGATTTGTCTTTCTGCAGCCCCAGATTAGAAGAGAAAAGCATCTTGACTTCTGATTTTCTACCGCAGCACAATCTTCATGTCTATTTGATGTGTTAGAGCAGAAACATCAAACTGAAGCCCCTCATTGTGGAACGATATGGAGATGCAAGGTATTTACTAGATCCTGCATTTGGATGGAAAGAATGCCCATCTGTTTGAGCAGGATTGGTTTAATAATGCAATAACAAGCACAGATCGAAGTCCCAGGGCACAGTGGGCCCTGCTTTTGGAGCTGCCCCACCTGACGTTGAGCTTGGAAAGCCCCTGCCATCTATGATGGCATCTTGGGGACCAGTGCACCCAGGAAAAACCGGGAACCTTCTCCAGCAGCCCCCAGGCTTTTTCTGCCTCTGAAAATCACTCATGGCAGGTGTGGAATGTGCCCCGAGATGTCCTTGGTGGGTCTACCTGGCACACCAGCACCAGGGGTGGTTTCTAAAATAATATCACATGGCTTCAATTTGATGATCCTGAGGTACTGGCTGCGTTGTCTAATAAGAAATGTGCTCAGGAGAGTCACGGAGAATGGTGGCAAAGATGTACAATACCAGAATGATCCTATAGTACAAGAATTTTCCTGCCTTGGTAGCTGAGACTGAATTCATATGTAGAAGGGAGGTGGTTAAAAAAACAAAAGTGGCAACTGTCTTTCATTACTTACTGCAATTAATGTCATGTTTTTCTTGGTATACCATCTATATTTTTTTTTTCTTCCCAGATTGCTTATTCACTGTTGACATTTTCCATTGCACCTTTTTTTTAATGTGATTTGAAAAAACAAAAGCTATAAATGACTCTGATGCTTTTTTTTTTTTTTTTTTTTTTTTTAAGTTTAAGGTTGATTAAGAAACACTCTTTTTTGGCCTAATTGCTTAGTGAAGTTAAAGTATTTTATTTGTGGGAAATGTTTCTCAGCATTCAAAAAAAAAATCAAAGGTAAAGAAGAAACCTGCAGCGTGTTTATAACATGTAACATTTCACCAACTAACTCCTCTGAATTATTTTAAATATAGCTAAAACTATAATTAAACCATAATTGTTATTTTTGAATCTGTTGGTTCTAGGGTTTTTTAGGCTTTTTTCATTACGTGATTCCTCCCTGACCCTTGATGTATGAAGTCGAGCAGGTATTTGTATACATGAGCAGGACGTGTTACATCCACGTGTGATTCCTCGTGCTCGGCACGGCATCGTTGCCTGTTCTGCTGTCTGTAAACGCACCTGCGCTTGCAGATTGCCCAGATAACGCTACGGCTGTTTGCGTGTGCAATTTTCATGAAATATAAGAAAAAAAAAAAAAGACTGAATGCATTAAATGCGGCTTCACAGAATTTTTTGACAGAAAGCACAAAACCTGTATTGGATATTGCAAAAGTCAGAAATAAATCCACAGGGAATTTGCCACAAATGGGTAAAATAGAGGACTATTTAGAAGAGGCCTTATTGGCTTGAGTCATGAAGTTGGCTCTCTCCGAGTGTTGTGCCGTAAGTTTAGTGGGAAAAGTTTGACAGCAATTTAATTTTCATTGACAAATGCTGTCATAATATTGAGGGAAACTGTATCAACAGTAGTGGTCGATGCTCAACCAGTCATATGGACTGGACGAGCTTACCATATGCTTAACTACAAACTTCTCTTGGAAAGCTCCTTTAAAACACTTGACAAGCTTAAGATACTAGTCAGTAATGAGCCTGAACAGAACATGTTAAGTTTTACATTTTGTATAGAAAATGGATTAGTGTTTATGTGTTTCCCGTACAGAAGAGATTTGTATGCTGGTATCTGTGTAGCTACAATGCCTGCCTGTACTTCTATAGCCTGAGGTTCACCTAGTCAAAGGAAATTTAAAAGTGAAAATGCAAAAAATACCCCAACACAGCAAATATAATTTATTTCTTCTGCACAGCATTAAGGTGAGAACCTTTTCATTTATGTTGCACATACAGTGTTTGAATTTGCAGTTTCTGGTAGTAATGGAAATGCCAAAAAAACACAAACCAAGGCAGCCCCCCCTATTAGCATGATAATTATTACAGCAGGTGATAGGTCCAGGCTTTCATTAATGTGCAGTGTTACTGTGTTCTCATAGCAGTGAACCTTTTAGGCTGATCACTGCCTTTAGCATTTTTTTACTGTGAACCTATAGATTTCTATCTATAATTTCACAGAGTCTCTGGGTATTTGAGCTGGTGTCTACCTGATGGCAGGATCAAATCAAGCATCCAGAGATACAAACACCATCCTGCATCTCAGTGTTTTGGGGGAGTTTTGTGGTCTAAATATGTGCTGTTGCCCCCTCACCCCTTGGCAATTCTCTGTGGTACATGGATTTCATCTCCTGCATTTTTTGTCTTTTTATATATATTTTTTTTTAAATTCATTTTTCACATACTCATAGACATACATATGCATATGTGTATATATATGCTTGTGTGTATTTAATGTATTTTTGACTGTGGCCAAATACTGTGCCAGGTTAGAGACTCGGTTAGATAATTCAAACAGAAGTTTGACCTGATTCTGTCTTAATTTGCTATGTTTTGTTAGCATTGAGCCATTTGTAATTTAGTTACATGTAGAGTAGTTCAGTGATGAGCAAGTTTAAACAATATGGAAGGCATAATGTATGCTTACATGAAAAGCATGTACAGCCTTTCATTGCACTTTGTACTCAGGAATCACTCTTTTTTTTCAGTTTTGCTGTGCTTTCCTCTCTGAAAAGTAACTCTCCTCATTACAAAGAATTAAAAAGTAGCTTTAAAAATATTAACAGAAAATAGCAGCTTCTGTGGATGGTTCAGCCATGGCATATTTTCTTACTGTAAATATTTTGGAAACTGGTTTAATTTCCAAGGTTTAGTGTTTTAAAGATATTTCTTGTAGAGCAAAAGTAGAAATAAGCCTGATTTGCATTCCTTTACCTCTATGTAAATTGGATGCGGCTCCTGAAATCTCACTCTTGTAGATTAGATCAGAATTGAATTCGATTTTTGTTGGCACATTGGTCAAATCTCCTACCACTAAGTATACTATATGCCTTTATTTTCCAAGTGAAAGGAATAGATGATCCCCTCAGTTTTCTCAAGTCATTGCTCTTGCCCTCTATTTATCACTATTAAATTTTATTTCTTTTCTACAACCAGGATTTAGACTGCTTGGCCTTGAATTAGATGGGTCTAGATGGTACCATCTGCTGAATGCTCAACAGCTATTAAGATTCTTAGGTTTTTACTATGTTTTTTTTTAACGTATTCATCTGACAAGGAAAAGAAAGCAAAAATGGTGTCCAGCATTATTAATTTCATCAGTTTGGCAACCAAAGCATGTTGGCATGGGTATGTTCCTTTCAGTGTAAAGACAGCTTTGTAGCTTGCCATGAGATCCTGCTTTATTATCAGAGATGCGTGAACGCACGTGTCACAGGCTGGAGATGTTAAAAAATCATAACCTGGTGGCCTGAGATGACCAAAACAGCAACTGTTGTAATGGTGTCTTGGCCATGGTCTTCTCCTGGAATGGCACGTAACTTCTCTGCTTCGTCTCAGAAATATTCGTTGTCTCTTGGTATTTCATCCTGTCCCTTTACCAGATCACCATGTTGACAGGAAAGATGTACAATCCTTTTTTAAGAAAAAATGAGAAGGGTCGGGCCCTGCTGCTGCAGCGCGTGTGGGTCCCAGCCACGCCGCTGCCCCTGGGGTGTCCCACTGCCAGCACCCGTCCTGCGCAGGCAGAGCCTCAGCCCTCACGCTGCAGCCTCGTCTTACAGACACCTCCCGTGTTGTTCAGCGCTGCCCTAATCACCAACACGGCATGGACAAAAAATTCCCGCCATTTCCTTGCTCCGCCGCTAACACGAGAGCAGTTCTTCCAGGGAAACCCGCAGGACCTTGCTGCCCAGCGCTGCCAACCCAGTGTGTCACCATCAGGTTCTTATTCCTCCTGCTTGGAGAGAAGCATTTATCAGATGGTTTTGAAACCTCGTTTTGCATTTAAAAGTGCAATAATTGGACCAAAGATGGTGCTTGTATATGCTTTCTTAAAAAAAACCCAAGTGAAGAAGATCTTAGGTGGGTGACTGAGCAAGTGTGGGAATTTGCTCTTAGATGGAACGAATCCAAAAACTAGCATCATGATCTGGGCTGTTTTGGGTGCTTTTCAGGCATTTGTTTGCATTGATATGATCAAACACTGGATTCAGAATGGCTGCTTTAAACTCAACAAAACGAACGCAGGGATTCACTGAGGGTGAATCCAAAATTGTGTCTGGAGCTTTGTGCCTCCTTTTTAACGAGACCTTTTCTGTGTTCACTTTTTAAATGATGACACCATACCGGGGGTTGTCGTTCAACAGATTGTTGGTTCTTTTAACAATTTGTTCAATGGAGGAGGAGGAGGAGGGAGTAG
Source organism: Trogon surrucura (assembly GCA_020746105.1). Classification (NCBI taxonomy): domain Eukaryota; kingdom Metazoa; phylum Chordata; class Aves; order Trogoniformes; family Trogonidae; genus Trogon; species Trogon surrucura. The sequence goes on from CM036629.1 coordinate 11,289,652, forward strand.
AGGCAGCTATATTTGTCACTACTGTTGTTCAGTAGAATAATTGATTTTTCCAGTTTGGCAACCAATTCTCATTTTCTGCTGCTTTATTATTCCCCCCTCTCCCTCTCCCCCCCCTTCATGTCTTCAACAAAAGACACTTTTCCCTTCCAATTCTTAATAGCAATTTGCAGTCTCAGCTTTCTTGGTTGAGGAAACTGAGTCCAAGAAGGCACTAATGATTTGCTTACTCGCTTTTGGGGAAGCACCCGCAGACTGAGCCTTACTGCATCTTTGGTGCTGGTCCAGCCGGGAGGAGTGGCCTCCTCAAACTGCCCTGCTCTGTGAGCATCCACACCTTTCTACACCTACATAAGGCTTCTTTTGCTCCGTAGCCTTAGCAGTTGATTTTTTTATTATTTTTTTTTTTTAAATGAAAGGAAACATGGAGTTGTTGCACCCTCAGGGAAGATCTTCGTGCTGTATGTGTTTGTCATAGCGGATGAACTGCCCATGCCTTGCTCCTCTAGCTGTAAGGCTCCATGCTTTGATAATATGTGGTTTTGGCCAGGGCAGTAACCATTGGCCGTGAGTCAGCTGGAGGGTGTTGTCTGGGTAGAGAGGAGTATTTAGTGGTTTTGTAAGCTTTTTACTAATTTCAGTAGTTCTTCAGTTTTAATTTTTTTTTAATACCTGTTTATCTACTGATAAGATCTCTTCATGTCCAGGATTCTGATGGAGTTATTCCTGAGTGAGATACCTGCAGGACTTGCACTGCACAATCCCAGGGACCCCCTCTTTGCATCAAACAGCAATAAAAAGGCTGCACATGGGGCCCCCAGCAGCATCTTGCAGGGATGAGTGTAGCCAGTTGCCGCCGAAATTACTCCTTAAAATCCTGTTAGCTTTTGGTATTTGGGCTCAATGTTGCAAGGACTGTTTTTGAGAGCTGATAGGAGGTGGTCAGCCCTGAGTGTCCCAGCCCCTATGGTCAGGGGCAGCCCCATGTGCCGGTGGCATGGGCAGAGGGGAAGCTGAGCTGAGCGTTGACTGTGCTCAAAAGAGGAACCCAACGGGACAGGGTCGATAGTATTTGTCAGACTGAGGAGCCTGCGTCTCGCCCCTCGAACCCAAACTTTTGTGCAGAGGTGCAGGGCTGTGTGTTGGAAATGGGTCAACGGAGCAACGTTGGAGGAGATGATGCAAATGCTGCGCCTCTATTAGAGCAAGATGCTACGTTTTTAAATTATTATTAAGAATTATCCCTGCTGGAGGCAGCACTCCACATGATATGCTGGCTAGGATTTTTTTTTTTTTTTAACCTCTTTTTGGAGGTGGGAGGTGGTTTCCCGGACTCTTGCCTTTGGTTCCTGTGGCATCCAAGTGCCGCCCTGGGGAAACAGCTCCCTGGCCCGGGGCGTGTGGGAGGTTTGTGCCTATGCTCCGAGGGACTTGTGTGTATATTTGCTGCCAAATTTTGAAAGCCCTCTTAATGTAAACATGTACAGGGCTCTCCAAAAAAAGGCCTAAAAGCTCCAATATAGAACTACATTTGCATGGTAAACTTAACGTATTTAATATATTGCCAGTAATTGATTTAATGTATAAGTAAAACTAACTATGCATAAATTAGTAAAATACTTGTGAAAGTGCAGTAGTTGTCCTGATTTGAGTGAATGAGGTGGTTAAGGCTTCTGTTTACTAGCTTTGTTAAGCATGAATGTCTAACATTTAAATTTCAGCAATTTCCTCAGCACCAGCCCTCTAAGAGTAGTCAAAAACATGACTGAATTTTGCAAGTTACTGTAATTTGTAGAAGACTTTTTCCAAAGCTTTTTTTCCCGTCTTTTCCTCTCCTTTTTGATTATTGCAAATTTGGTATAATAATTTTAGCTAGTTTGAGTATTAGAAAGGTGAACATGCATCATTAACAATAGGATTTTATGAACATTTTTATAATATTATGTAATATTTAAATTTATGTTGTTTTTTTTTTTTCAATTTGACATGTAGTAATTAATTTTGTCTTACTGACAGATGATTCTCAATGACTGATTTTCAAGAAAAAATCCAGACAGGTATTTTAACCCTTTGTTTTCATTCTAGACACCTTGCATTCATGGGTCTGGTTGTAATTAAGGGGCACTGTGATAGGCTCTGTTGTAAATTAAAATTTAGTGCTATTCATATAGAGCTGCATCGTCATGACAATCTTTTTCTGGATGGGTGGTGGGAGAGTAGACCAAGGCAATGCCTGCTTTGCTCTGAACAAAACAGACCTAAACCATCCTGTCCTGTTTGGGGTAACCAGTAAGGGAGCATGCTGGCGGGCAGCCCCCACCTCCTCCCTGCAAGAGCCTCTGAATCTCCCTTGTGTCCCTGGAATGAAGGAGCGTGATGGTGACATTTAGGTGCAAAACGGGAAAGACGTAACCTGTGTACCCTGTTACGACGGGAAGATGATGTCCCAAGCTGAGGGGAAGGAGGACAGGTGCAGAGCAGCCAGGACACAGCCGCTGTGGGACAGAGCCCTTGTCCTGCTGCTCGAGTGCCGTGAACTCACCTCCGCCTCCCTCCTTCACCCTCTCTTTTCTCGCTGTTGATCCACCTCTTAGTCCTGTGAGCTGTATTACTAGCATTTATTATGCTGTGCTTGCAGAGGGTGACATTGTCGTTAGGTGTCTCTTGGGGCTTCCAGTACAAAAGCATTGGGTTTAAGGCTATTCCCTGAAGGTACGTGCCTGGATTATGTGGAGATAACTGTTCCCAAAGCAGGATCTCGTTTAGTTGCTGCTCCCTGGACTTGTCTGTACACTCTGTGCACGTGCAGGACCCCGGAGCTGAAAATAGCAGCTAGCACTGTCTGCGCAGAGTGCCACTTTTAGGGTGGTTTTGCATCATACGGACCCAGGACCTGGTTAAAATCGGTGAGAAATGCTTCATGGGCTTGAGGAAGGTTTTGACTGTAAGCAAACCTGAAAATTTGTAGGCTTGAGTATGTGGGGGGTTTGCATTTGTTTTTTCTTATTTTGATTGGTTGGCTTTTTTTTATGTTTTTGTGAGAGTTTTTTAGGGTGATGATGGTATTTGATTTTGTTTATGTCTTAAATATCTCCTTCGTCCCCATGTTGTTGCATCTCGTCCTTGCTTGCTTTCCACCCTTTTCTCCTGCTCCTGGCCCTATCTGCAAGGCAAGCCCTGCTTGTCTGCCTGCCTCATCTTCTAGAGGGTCCCAGCAGAAAGGCTTCTCTGCAAGGTATCGCTCCTTGCTTGAACTCCGTAAGCCATAAGAAGGGCCCCTGAAATTCAACTGTGTGGGATCTCCTCAGCAGTGAGCCCTGTGCTGCTGCATTGGGGCTGTTTTGCCAAAAACACTCAAGAGTAAAAGTGCATTACGGGGTAGGCATAAGGGCTGTGCTATCAATTACAGACAGCTGTAGATACCAGTCTATCACTCGTACTGTGGCTGTACTGTTGCACAGAAATCCCATTTGTTTCTGTGATAGTTCAAGCAGTAGAATTTCTAGCCTCATATATCTAGTAACTTCATGCTGGGTTTCTAAGACCTACTATGAAGGAAACAACATCATCAGGAGTATTCCCTTGAAACACATTTTTTTATATGTATTTTTTTTTTGCTTAGGAATTAACAAAAACCCCATCAAAGCAGATTATAAGCGAGTTAGGTGCGGTTGCAAATCCGCTGCGGCAATTGAGCCGCGGGGCTCCCCTGCAGCCCCAAGGCGTGGGGTGGGTCTTTGTGCAGCCTCTGGTACCTCTCAGTTGCTCACTTTCACATGTTACATACATGCAAATTTGGAGAGTTGTGCTAGCTTACACTGCTTACCTGGCCCATGAGACAAATGGAACTGTCTTTATTTTAATATCTCACTTGCATAACAGTTGATATAGTTTTAAAATATAGAGGATGAAAAACCAGGGACATCATTTCACTGTTTGCCTTTTCTTCTGAGTGAGTCATGCTGTAATGTTTTTCCACAGGTTGCTAATTCTGCCCTGGGTTGCTTGTGACATTGACTATCATCTCTGTGTAAAGAAATTCCACTTAAATTCCATTAGTGCCTGTTTTTTCTTAGCTTCGGCTTGTGCCCACTTGTTGTTAGATACGGCTGTAACTTGAGGCTACTTCTGCAGTTGTGTATTCCCTACCTCAGCCTTTAAAGAATACTGATCTGCCTTGGGTTTGACTCCTTGGGATCATTTTGTCACTCAGGTTTTTGGATGTTCTGTATCATAAAGATAGCCAAGGTTAGGGTACTGTCTTCCAAATATTTCCTAGTTATCCTATTACATGCTACAATAATGGTTTCTGCACAGTTTAGCTGGTGCCTCAGTTTAGAAATTCCAGAAATATCCCTGCTTTTTATGCTGACGTTAGGTCTCAGGCTTAAGATTTTTTTAGAGTTTTATTTCTAATTATTCATTACACTTCTGCCCCTTCCGTCTCCGCCTAGGAGAACTGCAATTGGCACCTGACTGTTGTTCTTACCGTGATGTTACTTGGCTTTTTCTTTATTGAATCTCATCCCATCATTTTCCCTCCTCACTAAAAGGCAGGCTGGATTTTTTTTTTATTTATACATTGTCCCTTCATCTGCATTGTCTGCAGCTTCTCCTCCATTTTCTACTTTGAATAAATTTCACCCCTTTTTTGCATGCCATTGAAATAGAAGCGGAATAAAATCAGCTTCTCTAGTGCTCTTTGGGACAGGCCAGCTATCACCTCTTGATGTTGGCGTGCAGAGCGCCGAGTCCTCGTACGCTGCCTGGTTTGTTGTGCATTATTTAGCTCATCCTCTCATCAGAACTTACAACATTGTAGCCTGGTAGGGGATTGTGTGGTATTACCTTTCAGAGTCCAGGTAAATCGTGTTCATGGCTTCCTCCAGTCGTTTTTGAGGATTTTTGCGGTTATTTTTTTCCGAATATTCTATTAGCTTTGTTACGTATGATCTCCCTTTTGTGAATCCATGCTGAATATCTTTAATTAAATCATAACTTTCCGTATTTTGTCCCTGATTAGTGTTTCCAATATCTTTCCCACTGCTGAAATCAGGCTGACTGGTGTTTAATTTCCCTGAGCTTCCCTAGAGCTGCTGTTATATATAGGTGTTACACTAGTCCTCCCATCCACGGGTACCTCCCCTGCTTCCAAAGATATTCCACAGGTATTTGCTAAAGCGTCCTCTTCCTTCTGCCTTTTCCTTCCAAATTCTGGCAGTCATCCCATCTTCAGTAGCTGTTTTTTGGACTTTAGCTACTTGAAGAAGTGTGTTTTTGCAGCTTCACCTTAATTTCATTTACTCGTCTTTCTCATTCTTGGTAGCTACTCCAGGCATTGGTGTTTGCACCTTGTGCCTTAGCCACAGATATCCTGCTTGGAGCCCCAGTTGGGTGATTTACTTGTGCCAGTTTCTCCGTGTGCATCCCAGTCGTTGACAAACCAATAAACCACGCTTGATGTTCAGAGGCTGAGGCCAGAGTCCTGTCCTCAGACCATCCTTCCTCCTCAATCTTACGCTTGCTATTTTGGATTCCCCAAGGCAGAGATTGCTTCTTTGACCCTTTATGTGTTTTTGACAGTCCGCATGTGTATTTTCTGCTGATATGAACTCAGCTTTGAACACTTGCCATTTCCGTATGGAGTTGTTTCCTCCGCTCCTTTATTCCATTCAGGGTCTGCTCCTCCTCTCATTGAAGTCAGCTGGGAGTTTTGCCATTGCCTTCCTCGAGAGCAGCAGCAAGCCCGCGATTCACTGACACTTTAAGCGTGTTCTCAAAAATTAACCCTGCTGAAATTGAACATCGATATTGAGCTTTACATTTTAGTTGTAAATCCAACTCGAGCTCCTTGAGCGCTGCTTCTGTTTGAAGAATGGCTACTATGAAGAAGCCCATTAATTTTAATGTTACTTTCCGTGGTTAGATTTGGGTCGTAACATTTCCACTGTTATGGATGCGAACACAACATCAATAGAAAAACTCACGTTTCCTGGACACTGCACCGGATGCACCAAAATCTGTTTGTCGTTCTTCCCTTTCCTTGGGACGCTTGTACAAAACCGACTCAAACAGTGTTTAAATCTTTGGAAAAAAAGACATAGTCAAATGATAAGAGAAAATAAGGTTAAGTACAGGTTTGCATGGGGGATTGTTTGTTTTTTTTGAAGTAGTGTGAAAACTTTTTCTTTTACGTTTCCCTTGTTAATAATGCTGAGAGCTACATGCCTCTGTCCCCACAAACTGTCGTGGAAACAAGCCCACAGGACCCGTGACTTCAACCAGAAAGCTGCTGCTCTGTCCTTAGCTCACCCCACTGTGATGAAGGCTGGTACCACAGATGGTATGTGAGCTCACACTTACTTCTCTGAGACCATGGAAACCCGAGTATGATGGAATACATCAGGGATGGAGTGGCAGACTTGATTGCGAATATTTTTTGCTAAAGTCAGGCACTGAATGTTACTGTAATGACATTTTATATCTTTCCTTCTATATTCTAGCAGAGAGAGCCACAGGTGTTCCACTGGAATTACTCACACATTTATAGAATTGGACATTCTGTCATTAAATGGACTTAAAACTAAAAAGCCTTTGTCTGCGAAAGGTGACCAATAGAAAGGGACTTTGGATTATCTGATATCCCATAACTTAATCATATGGCTCTTAAGAGTAGGGCATAAGCAGCTGTGGCTCGCTAATATGCATGCAATATGTGTAAAGTGATATGCTTTAATTCTAAACTTGTTTTTAGCAGGAAGAAAAAAGCATTTAGATGAGGAACATTAAGATTCAGCATTAACCATTTTTTTCCTCGGGGCAAAATTATTCATCACCTGATATTTATTAAGGCAGCATTTTTATTTTATTGCTCTGTACTGTAAAGAGTCTTTCCAAACATTCTCAAAGTTGTGTGGGGAAGTTTTATGGGCAGATTTGCAGGCAGTATTTAAAGTGGTTTGCAAAGTCAATGAATTTGAGGAAGATATTTTCCTTTTCCTAAACAGTCATGTTGTCAAATCTCACAGTGCAAATAAGAGAGATAAGCAGTCATTTAATTTATTATTTAATTTCAATTTTTATCTGTCCTCCCACATTATATAAACTTGATTTCTGTATTGTAGCCTTAATTGTTAGTTTGTGTTGGTTTAATCTCACTTATTTAAGTATGTTTGCTTTAATAATATTTAAAAAAACCAAGACAAAGAAACTGTAGATTAGAGACTTTATTTTCAGGGTAAAATGATACGGATAAGTGAGCGTCAACTGACCAGAAATTATTTGCTTCTGTCTGTTAGACACGTAATGGAGTCATTTAACTAGTCAAATTAGGAGCTGTAGAAATGCACCATGCTTCATTACTGAGTTCGAATGGGCACCATTTTACATTTACGTCAAAAATTATCTCATAGCAAATTAATGTTTTCATTGTGCGGGGAAGCCGGAGCTGTGCAGTATCAGCACCACCTAGAGGAATGCACACAGATGGCTTAGAAATGTTTGTCAAGTAAAAAAACTGAGAGGAATAGGTTCTCTTTAAAAAGCAATGTATTTCAAACAAACCTCTGCCTTCCCCAAAATAGCCCTGGAAGGTTTGTTTGCTTTGCTCGCTTTGGCCACACGCATCCTGCACCATCCCTGCGTTAGTGGGACGCAAACTTGTGACTGTTTGTGGCACATTTCAGGTTGGCTCTTCTGTAAAATCCTTCAGTGTCCACACCACTAGTTGTATACTTCTAAAGCAAAAAAAAGATGCTATTAAAAGTCAGAATATCACTTGAAAAACCCAGAGAATGAATTCCCTGGCCAAGCAGGAAGAACTTTCAGGGAACGTTATAGAGGCTATTTTTTCCTTGAGATTTCCTGAAAAGCCAAAGAGAAAGAAGTTATTATCTAACAAATTGCATATTTAGTTCATGCAAGGAAACAGCTAGTGCCTTCAAGTGTAAGAAAAGACAAGAGTGAGACAAAAGTGAGGCAAGTGGATAGAGTTCCAGCTTGGAAAAGTTATAGCAGTGAATAGCTATGATGCAGGAACTGAAAAATGGTAACAGAACACTAGTAGCAATAATGGAAATTGGACAGTAAGCTGTTTAAAGCAGGGAGTGGTTTTGGGTGCTCGACATTTACTATCCGGAAGGACCATTTGTTGTACAGGAAGTAGTATAAAATGTAATAAAAATCTAATAAAATCGGGCTTCTCTGGGGCAGGAGGTGCTCATGGGTGGGGCCCTGGCCCACTCTGGCAGCTTTTTGATCAGTGCCAGGGCACAGCAGGCACCAGTCCTGGCATCAGACAACTAGATGACTTGCAAGGCAGGAAATTTTCATTCCTAAAAGTTTTGTGAGGAAAGACTGTGGAGGCTAAGTGCCCTTGGCTGCATGGTTTAGTGTTTCAGTACAACTCCTGAAATTTTGGAAGGGGGGAAAAAAAATAAGGATAAAAAAAAAAAAGGAAAAAGGAGGGGTGGGGGGGAAGGAAAATTCCAAGTGGTTAGTGAGACCTGACACAATACTGTTCCAGCAGGTAGGGTGTGGGCAGGGTCCCGAGTCCTCTCAGCTCCTGCCACTAACCACGGCCTCGGGAACCTACAGCAGAGCAGCGATCCAGGACGGACCATTGCGGTCACCCAGTCCAGGCTTAGCTCTACATGTGCCAAAAAGTATCCCCTGGTAATCTTTCAGGGAAAGGGTTTTCTTGCACATGCAAATGCAAGGCAACCGTGAACAGGAATTTGCAGGATTTGAGCCTTGGATATGATTCGCATTAAATATATTTATAAAATCGACCAGAATATCTAAACGTGTTTTCCAATATTATTAAATGTTGTGCGTGCATAACTGAATTAATTCTCCATATTAATATTCTTAGAAGACATTTATAGAACAAAACAATAACATCCAAAAAGTATTTTGACACAAAGCACAGGAGCTGGAGACAAAGATGAGCTGAGAGGGGGAAGTGGACCAGAATTCATTTAGAATTACACTTATCTCTGGAGCAAATGATCAGTCATTAATTAAAATGCTGCTGCCAATTGTAGTTAGAAGACAAAGATTCTTCATAATTGTGTCAAGTGTGTAATTTTTGTTAGTATACTATTATTTTTTCATATTTCAATGAGATGCTCTTCAAGATCCCTTTGAAAAATCAAGTAATTGCTTGTGATATTAGTTCATGGCTAAGTACAGCATCTTAAATACATACTGTGCTGTAAGTTCAAGAATGTGACGGTGACTTTAGGGCCATGGTTATGATAATGCCAAATTGGTAGACATAGAACATGCCTGTGAGCAAGTTTTCTTTTGTTCTAGACAAAGCTTTTTTTTTTTTTTTTTTTAATGGCTTAAGCTCAATGCAGAAAAGGATTTCTTTGAAACAGCAAAGAAAAAAATGTTAAGAGCCTTGCTTACAAGTACCCTGGTATTTTCTTTTTTTTTTTTTCTTTTTTTTACATTTTTTTTTTAACTGTAGAAGCACTTTACCTATTATCATGAATCTTGTCTGCTGAGATAGTTCAGCCTTCATGTTATGTTTACCAAGGCCAGACTAGAGGATCAAATAATTTATAACCATTCCTGTTGGGTTTTATGTAATAACTTTGGAACTCATATAAAGTAATGATCCACAAACTCTTTTAATGTTCATTATAAAATATGAAATATTTCTCAGAACCATTGCAATTATGTGACCAGACATAACTGTTTCACACATGAGTAAATACAGGGAGGTTTAACATAACTTTATTATCTTCCTGTCTTTTCCTCTCATTGATGTGATAATACTGTTTTAATATTTTTCTAAAGAAAAGTTAAGTAATTTCAGAATCTCTATTGAGGCCTAGTTTATTGGTTTTTGTAATAGAGTACTCAAGAATAATTGTATTTATGATTAGACTGATAGTAGTAAATGTTGTTGTGCTGAATAGGGGTAAAATACCCTGAAAGCTTTATATTATTATAAGAATATATACACATACATCAGTAAGAAGAAATTATTAATATCTGTCTGTCTGTCTATGCATTTATATTATGCTCATCACAGAATCGGTGCACCTTCTCTGGAGACTTTCTGGGGTTAGCAGTTATTAAAATGTCGGTAGATATAGGTTGGCAAAGCTCATTAAGACTACAGAAAAAAACCCTACACATCCCAGGTCCTTGCCTAATACTTAGAGGTGGCCTTTAATTTCCCCCTTTTCCTCTGCTCTTCTTGGACTTAGAGAAGACAGAAGGCAGAGCCTGCCACAACCTGAACTCTCTGCTGAAGCTGCCTGACCAGCCCCCGGGCTGGGGACTTTCGGAAGGTTTTCCCCATTCAGGCTAGGAGAGAAGCCTCAGGACTCGGGTAGCTCTGAGGCTTTTCACATCTGTGCTGTCCCTATCACATCTGTGCTGTCCCTATCACATCTGTACAGGAGTGATAGATTCGCAAGCCTGTCTCTGAGATCCTGCCTGCAGGAAGGGGAGAAGGGTGAATGTGTGTGTTCGAACTGGAAAATATACTATGCAATTTTTATTTTACCAACAAAAATTGGTGATATAAAGTAATGAAATTGTGGTCTTCTGGCTCTGGTGTTTCCCCAGCCAGCTTCCCTCCACCCAGAAGGATGAGGAGTTGTCAAGCTCCCTCTGGCCACAGTCTTCCTGCCACAATAAATGGAGATGGCACGAGCACAGAGCAGGTTTGGCAGCAGAGCTCAGGCTGGTTCAGTGAAGCTGAGACCTGCTGACAGACCTCAGACATTTTTCTGTTTGGCCTTTCTCAGACCAAGAAAATGGTCTAACGTGGTACCATGGAGGGACTTCACACCTCCGTGGACTTCCAAAGCACTCAAACGTTAAATTTCTTCACTTTAACCACCCCACTCACTTCTGTTGCAGGCTTTGTGCAGGGAGGGGTGATTTTTCATGCATTAAGAGAACTGAATCCAGAAATGTTATTTTCATGAGTCAGGGATAACCTGCAAGATGCTAGGTTGCTAGGTGCTGAAGCAAAGCAGAACCATGAATCTGTTATATGTGGTCATTCTTAATCAGAGAAATTCATTATTTTCATAGAGTTCCTCTGTTGTCTGGAATATTTGTAGGGCAGTCTGTTCTCTTTTAAATTAAAATGTTTCTTCTTCATAAAATGCTGGTGCATTGAAGAATGAGTTCAGTTGTATTCAGCAGTGGCAAGATGTGGTGTAACTAATAATATGATGACAGGTATAGTCTGTGCAGAAAATGCACTAAGACTGGGTCTCCATTTTCATATTTGAGATTAGTTTTGCACAATTTTAAATGTGAAAGTGTTTTGTGGTGGATGGTTTTCTCAGAAAAATTTTAAGTTTTGAAATTCAAGGGTCATTTTTTTCTTCAGTAATCTATGGATTTTTAGGCAATCTATGGATTTTTAGGAAATGTTTTTATCATTTCCTAAGGCATGTTTTTGTCCAGGTAGAGTTACAATAGTTAATTTATTTGACACTGAAAACTGGAGTTCCGCTTGCCTTAGGAAAGTATGAAAAAATCAAAATCAGATTGTGAAAGATTTTACTTTGCACACGGTAGAATGTAGCTCAACAGAGGATAAAGTTCCACATTTGCAAAGTCAGAAGGATGATCTCCTAAAGACAAAGGTTTAGAAAAAGCACTCTTCTTTTGTCCCATACCTTTTCTCTCCAGAGTTCAAAGACTGGGTAGATCCATAGTGTAGATGCTACTTTTCATCTTGTGATATTTGCTGGATATTCACACTCAGAATTCAATTTAAACATTTTTTACAGAAACACGTGCAATTCAGTTAACCAGGGATGGATTTTTTCACTTTGCACACTTGACCTGGGGATGCTGTACCCAGATTTAAAAAAAAAAAAAAAAAAAAGATTTAAACATGTTGAGAGCAAGTATCTATTATAAAATTCCTAGCATGAGCCTGAGCTGATGCTCTAGAAATGAGTAGCAGTCCAATAAAGTGTATTTGCATGCATTCTTCAACATAAACAAATCAAATCTGTGTTTTCAGATAGGTTTCACTTTGTGTTTTGGAACTGCTATGCGCTGAAAATTCAAGGCGTGTATGAATTAGTTCAAGAGACAATCTGATAATTTTTTGGAACCTGGAACAACTCATAAAAACCTGTATTCTAAACTTGCCTGTAATGATAAATGGACTTACAATGAGCATGTTACATGTGCACTTTTAGCATATGATCAGAGATGTCTTAGTTTAATATAGCGTTTTCTCTGTGATATTACGAGTTAGAAAAGCTATTTTCAGTCCTGTCAGCATAAAAACTGCACAGCAGGAGGTGAAACACATGAAGCAGTTTCCAGGCCTCTTAACATACACAATTCATGCAGTTGAAAAGGTTTTGATAGCTTAACTCTTCTTCTTTTTTTTCCTTTGTTTTTCTTTTTTTCCCTTTTTCCTTTCTCTTTTTTCCCCTCTTTTTTCTTTTTTAATTCAGTTTGGGGTTTTTTTCCTCCTTTTCCCCCCCCTTGTTGGAAACCTTGATTCTTTTTACTTATTATCTTGAGACATCGAGACTTTTTTTCTGGAGAAAAAAAATTTCCTTAATTATTCCCCACCCTCAGACAAAGTTAAACCAGCCTTTTCTGTTTTATTAGTGATCAGGTAAGAGATTATATCAGAGGTGAGAGAGGCTGTACGTAGTTAAGAGCGCAGCGTGACGAGACCACATGGGTTGAGATTACAGCGAGCATTATCCCTGAGGCAGCCGTGCCCAGGTACCTGTTTCTCTGCCACAGAACTGTGGAGCAAGAGCACTGAAGTTAAGAGCTTGTGGCCCCGAGGTAGAGGTCCCACCCGGTAACGTTGATGCAGATGGAGGCTGTGCATGTGGCTCCTGTAAGGGAGCGTTGTAGCACAAGAAGTCTGGTTTGTTTTTTTCTTCTTTTTTCTTTCTCTCTTTCCTTTGACTCAGTGCAGGAGGAAGGAGAAGGAGGCATTTCTTCACCTGGCTTTGCAAAATGTCTTCAGCTGCCTTCTTGGGTGAGCTCCCAACCTCCCCCTCCCTCCTGATTCAGCTTTCTTACCAACCCAAACGCCCTTCTCACGGAAGGGTGCTGCTGTTTCCAGGATTTTGCTTCAGGGTTTGTCTCCACCTCAACCTTTCCTTATCCTGCCAGCAAAGGGGAGCCCCTTTCAAGGAAAGGCAGGAGCTAATCATCCCCGTGACCCCTGCTCCCTGTTCCCCACCTCTGCTAATAGGACTCAGCTGTCTTTCCCCTGAATCTGAATGCAAGAGTTAACAGCTGATCCTGGGATGATTTATCAGGAGAGCCCCACATTTCTATGTGGCTTTTTAAGTGTGCCACCACATTTCAGGATCACTGAAAAGGGCAGGTAGGTCCAATGACCTACTTACGTGGGACCAGTGACTATGACTAACATCTGTGTAGTGATGAAAATGCTACGACCTGTATAATGCAGTGAGTTTTTTCTCTCCATGTTTGTTTTTTTTTTTGAGATTTTTACAGAAATAGTGCTGATTTTGTGAAATACTCTATAAACTTTTGCGAAGTCTGGATAATATTGTAGGGTGTATAAGTTTACTGAGCCATAAAAGTATCTGACCTGCTTCAGAAGTGTAGGTAGACAATGTCGGTGTTGTGCTGTCTCCTAGGACTTAGCTTATAATGTTATCTTTGGTCATACTCAAAAGAAAGCTAATTTATGGGCTTTCAAATCAGGACTAATTAATATAAAATATTCTTATTTTATATGATAAATTCCTTTGTAAAGAATTTTAATACTGTGTCTTTCTGAATAATTCTCTCCGTAGTGTGGGATGTGAATATAGAATGATTTTTAAGAAAAAAAAAAAGAATTTTTGAGTACGTTTGAAGCACTGAGCATAAATATAGAGTATTAACTTCCTTTTTTGAAGTGTATTGTTCATAGTCTTCCTTTGTCTATTAATATTATCTTGCATATGAAATCTGAAATCTGCTGTCTTTAGACCTCGGTGTTCTTTCACGGTGGATGTACATGGAATTGTTGACTGTCAATACTGTTGAGCATACAACCAGCACACTAAGGTTAGCTTGCCCGCGACATTGTCTCTTGAGATTCAAAGGATGTCATTCCTGTCTAAGTGGTAGAGCGATAATACATCTGCACTCCCTGTCTGTGACACCTCGCTGTCATGTGGCTTTGTCAATGGACAGCAATGCCTGTCACTTTGTTATGAGGCCTGACATAAAGTGTACATCACCCTTGACATACTATAAAGTGCGGTGTGTAGAGAGGGTTATGCCTGGTGTCTGTGGAGTCTAAGTGTTCTGTTTTGAAAGCTCATATTAAATAATAATATCCTTGGAGGGCCAGATTCTGCTCTCAGAGGTACTGTTGAAAAACCCACAGTAGCTTCATAGACCTGGGAGCACCTAATTCTGCCTAGCTCGGGCTTCAGTGGAGTGGAAGGGTAAAAGAATAAAGCATTAAGTGATGAATTTCATCCAAAAGTGTTGACTTTAAGGTCAAAGAGCATGGTTTATGAGATTTTAGTGTTCGGTGGCCCATGCATGTCTTGTCCTGTGTCTGGCACTGCTGCTCTAAGGCAGGGGGAGGGTGTTGGGAGAATACAGTGGAGTTACTTAAAGTTTGGACTGATTTAGTTTGAATCCCATTGTCTTGGAGAGGATAATTCATACACAGTTTTGAGCACATCAAGGGTTAGGTGTAGCTGGTACTCAGATTTAGAAAAGGAAACCGTAATTTTTTGATTTCTTTTCAGTCTTCCTCAAGCCTCATGATACTTACCTCCACTGAAACACATCCCTCAGCGGACACATTCACAAAAATAAGATTTTATTGGTCAATGAGAATGTGATTTTCCTTATCACCATGTGCTGTAATCTGAGGCACCGATCAAATGCATTTGAAATTTTGTCTCAGTGACTTAGTACCTTTATTATACACCATGTATAACATTGCCATTTATGTGAGAGAAGGCTTCAAGTTTTGAAGTGAGCGTGGAGCTGTACCCTAAAGGATAGGGGGCTTTGTGTCTGGGCTGTTTAAGCAGTGTTTTATGGTAGTTATGCAGAAGTCTTGGAGACGGATGCAGGATAGAGTTGAAAGCCTTTATGTCCAGCAGAAGAGTAGTGAGGTTTTGTAATTTCTTAGCATCTTCAGAGAAATTCAGCCTGTTTTAACAAGTCTTATCCAGCCTTATTTAGCTCATCGGTTACTAGATGCAGGGACTCTTGTATATATATCTGTGTCTGTCTATCTACCTCTAAATAATGTCTGTACACAGTATATGACAAAACAATGTTCTAATGGAGAACATAGGTGTTATTGCTAAATAAATTTAAAATAATATTAATACTATTAAAGAGTTAACAGTATTTTGTTTTCCAGACAGCTCTGAAGACCTGATTCTATCTGATTTATTATTTAGTCAGCTTTAAAATGCCCAAGATCCCAAAGATCCTCTTGGCTGTTGCTGTAGAGGTGGGACTTTTATGAACGTGTTTGTATTTTGATACGAAATAGTACTTTGTTAGAACATATTAGCAGCATACTTTGCTTTTTTATTTCCAAGGGCCGTCTTTTCACTTAACTGTTGTTAAGTTCAGAGTTTATCAGCATGGTTAGTATCGGTTAACCTTTATTGCTACAAATATTGCATGTTCTGTCTACATAACTGCCATCTGGAGACGAAGTCTGAGTATTTTAGCAAGGTGTTTATCAGGCTGAAGTCTGTGCTGAAATTGGCTGAATTGGTAATATGGATTTCTGGGCTGGCTTCTGATAGTCCTGTGGTGAAAAAAACCTGTATATTGATTCTCACCAGGGACTATATTGTTAAAATATATAAATGTAAAAATTGACTTAGGGAGTAAAAAATAAATGATAGCTATAAATCAGGGATAGCTGATAAACAAATAAATATCTATCACTATTATATCTCCATATTTCCCAAAGATATCTGAAGAGCACTTAATTGTAACTGAGTAATCAATTATTCAATTAACCTTCTTCTCATCGAATATATATTTGATATAACTTTTTGAAGCTTGGGCTCTAAAAGGTTTATATTGATTGCAGGTTTCAAGGCCATATGTTTCATTTATTGGATTTGTGCAGTCAACATTGACATCCTAAGTCCGCTAGAATATGTAAATATTTGAATGTAATGAGTTTTGAAGACTGTTGGAGTTATGCAGTTAGTTTTCATTACTTTTTAAAACTACCATCTCTTGTGATTAAGAAGTTCACCTTAGCAGAACACATGTCATTTAAATACATCGGTTATTCAGAAGACATTAGGGACATAGCTTGTTTTATGTTCTGGCTATGAACTTTCATAGATTCATCTCGCACTGCTTTGAATGGAGCTGACTGGGAAGCCTTTCAGCATTTTGTGGTAAAACTACACAAATTTGGGGAGTTCTTCAAATGGAATTATTTCATGAGAGCACTTTTTGATTTTGCAGTAGTCCAGCTGCCATGCTGGCGGGAACCTTGGCAGGGTCTGGGCGTGACCATCCCCCACCTGTACGGAGACTCTGGATGTGTTTGTACAGAGTTTCAGAATGGATGCATTCCTCTCCAGCCATCCTTGGAGTTTGCTGTCATTTTCTAGTTCTAGTTTCTTGAGGCTGTTTCTGTCAGTTGATGAAATGGGCACATGGGGATGGGTCGGGCAAATAGGAAAGTCTCATGTTCCCTGAACGGGTGTTTAAAATACTCTCATTGCTTGTACATCCAAGCAACTGGTTTCAACAATTACCCAGCTCCAGTAGTTTAGTGCAGTAGTAAGGGACAGCAAAATTCTGCTTTCGCAGAAAGTGGGAAAGTGGAATGTGGTGAGTTTAACACCTGTGTTCCCATGAGAACCACCTGATCTGGATCTCCAGATACAAAGGAGGGTAGAAAGGGCTTTCCCTCCCCTGCTGCCCCCCAGGACCACCTTTCCTCCCAGGAACTGAGCTATGACTCTTCTGGGTGAGCCTCTGCCAGCAGCTGACGTGGGCTGCCTTGCGTGAGCAAGCCTGGTCCCTCTCTGTGGTGCTGGGTTTCACTTGTGTGCTGTGAGCCTCCAAGTCAAAGGCAAGAGGAAAAGACCAGCAGATTTTTTGTTACATTGGGCAATAGTTGTTTATTTATTCCTTTATTCCAATGTGTGATGATGTAACGGATTTCTTAAGTAAGACTTATTAAATTTTAGATTTAATCAAGTAGGAAGAAATAACTGTGCAAAGAAAATCCATATGTTATGTGATCTTAAATGGTCATCAGACTCTCAGGGTGAGAGGACCCATCCATTAAGGATGCGATTTACCGTGTCTCTTCACTTTGCCTTTTTTTTGTGCAGATAGATTGATTTGTAAGCATGTGAGGGACATATTGTTAAGTAACAATGATTTATGTAGATGCAAAACCCCTGCAGCTCTGTGGAAAGTTGCTAAATTCTTTCTAATGGTCTCTGGCTATATCAAAAGAAAAGAGCTGTAATGGGTTAATAATATTCTGTCGGTCTTCAAAATTTGTTTGATATAGCAGTGCACCGAAATACTCGTTTCTGGCAACTCTCTTGACAACCTTTTGATATTTAGATTTTTTGTGTGTGTGCTTCAGTGTGTAATAGATTAACTTGGCTCTGTGGAAAAGGTCTTTATAGAATCCTTAACTGTTGCACTCATTATTGAATAAACAGCACTTTCTTCATGGGAAAAAAACAAAAACAAAAACTGCATATTTTTTCCTTTTTAAAAATGCATTCATAATCTAGATATTAGCAAACTTTTTTTTTCCCCTCTCCTGAAAAATATCATAAACAGTCTTGGTTTGACCTTGTTAATGCAGGACCACTTTAGTAATCTGTGCCTAATGATTTTTTACATTAAACCACAGCTTGTGTTGGACCCTTGTGTGTCACAGTAATTTAAGAACAGTCATTTTGCACATTCCGATCCCATTATGTTACATTGTTACTGAATAAAGACTGGTATTATGTTGCTCCTATAAAGGGCAGAAGTGGCCTGAATTTTATCTGCTGAACGAATCAATCTGGATTATGTCAGCTGAAAAGAATTGTGAACTGCAGCCTCCAGCAGATGGGGAGATTTTAAAAATGTATCTGTTTGGTTGTGAATACATCAGCTAAGATAATACCTTGTGGTGACTGAAAAGTAGTTTTTCTCTCTTTTTTTTCAATGAAGACTGTACCAATTATCATTTCAACATAAAGTATTAGGAGATCAATTGGGAACTGAATGCCATTTCCTAATGTTAATACAGTGTTTTATTTAAGCTGCCTTGACAGGCTGTCTAGGCTGTGGGAAAAAGACTGAGCAAATAATGAGTAAAGGGTTTAGAAAAAAGACAGAGGGTGGAGCTTGGCAAACGATGTGAGCTATTCATCAACAACTCAACAAGGATGATGGAAATAATAAGTACTCCTTAAAGAAAAGGGGAAAGGATTTTTTTTAAAGAAACAGTTTCCTTTTAAAAAAATATTTAACTTTAACTTTGTATTACTTTCTGATTAGCTGATTTTAAACTTCCTGAAATCAGCAAAAGCTTCCCTTTGAAATGGATAGTACGGGTTTAAACAGCGCATTCTTTAGCAATCAGTTATATATAAAAAAAGAACCAGTGTCTAATTTCCTGTTCACTCGCGCAAATTTCTTACCATGTGGCATTGTCATTTAATATCTAAAGTACATTAATGCATTTCTATAATGCCAAAACCTTCAGACAAATCCCCTGTGTGAAATAATTTGTGTGAACTTTGAACTAACCATGAATAAAATCAAGATCTTATTATGTCCTTTATTTATATGGTACAGAAAAGCTTTGAAACTTAATACTAGCACCAACACGATATGCACATTCACAGTGATGCTTTTTAAAAAAGAAGAAAAAAAACCACCCAACTTTCCTACATTTTTGTGGGTTTTGCCCACTCTTCAGATACTGTTACATTACTTCTGAAAATATTTTTCTTAGAAATCAATAGACTATTCTAATATTATTGTGTTCTGAGTTGCTAAGATTTCCATTCAGCAGATATAATTCCGCCATCTGTAAAGTTCTAGATTTTATAATACTTATAAGCTGTTTTTAATCTATTTTTACTGCCATGTTCTGTCCTGAAATGTCAGAGAGTGCAGACTAGGTCTCGGAATTAACATGACAGTTAAGAAACTTGGCAAGGTTTTACAGCAGATTGTGACATTAACAAAGTACAAAGGAGAATGGGGAAATTAACGTTAATGTATGCTTGCAGACACTATAAAAATCTATATGTCCATGATCGGGGAACTAAAAATAAGGATGTTTTTTATGTTGATGCCATGAAATACAGAGCTTTACTGTGAAAAGAAATTTCCATATGAAAAGCAACTTACTAAAAAGTAATGCTGTAATCCCTCCTCTGGATTGAACAACAGGTTTATGTATCCTAGGTCAAGTAGGCATATGGCTGGGTTTTGCTTTTCAATTTTGTTTTAGGCTTTTTTTTGAATCTATGATGAAACTGCTTTGAATGCACCAATATTGTTTTTCAACAGCTGCAAAAGATACAGTATGATAGATGTCCTGATAAAATGGTAGCAGTTATTAAAATTCACAGATTGCACAGTAAATCACAAGTCCATCCTTTCTCACAGCAAGAAGCTAAAATGTGTGTTCGTAGTTCGTGGTGGGCTCTGCTTCAGGTGTTGCACAGCCTCAGCCTCTGAGCCACCCGGTGTCACGCTCGGTGTCATCCCAGTCTGCTGGGTCCAGCCCAGCTGGTGTGGCTCGGCTGGGGTTTCTCTGAATTCGTGTCCCTTTCCTGTAACCAGTCTGAAGTCCAGGGCACGGGACAAAAACCTGCTGTAATAACTGGGGAAAGCCAGCAGCTGTTGCACAGGGGTAAAGGAAGAGATGACTCGGGTAAATTGGTGAAAGTTACAGGAATAACACTACTTTCTGTTTTAAAAGGTTTTGGCCTTTGGTCTTTCGGTTGTGGGGTTGTTTTGTTTGCTTGTTCTTTTTGTGTGTGTGTCTGAGTTTTTTAAGCTCTAAGTTACTCAAAGCCCTATTCAGCCCAGGTCTGGGAGGGCTGGCGGCTGAGGCTTTCCAGGCTCCTGCAGCTTGGCACCACCAGCATCTAATCCCTGATACCACAGACAAAACCATCTCTTTTCATCACCACTGATACCGTGCCATTGCTTTGTCGGTCCCTGGCCATAGAACATGCAGAGGCAGCTCCTCTCGCTGCCTGGGGACAGTGGCATGTGGGAGACCGAGGGACACCTGCGCTTGCCCCAGGGCTGGGCTGGGTCCCTGCTGCTTTACGACAAGTGGCAGAAGCTGGTGGCGTTTTGGCTTGCATTGTCTTCATGTTGATATTACCCATGGGTTCAGCAGACCAGGGGAAAAAAAAAACCCCTAAACTTGTTTACTGATGCCCTTCCTTAGGACACGCTGTGCGACAGCCTTTTAGCAGCGTGATGTACAGCAGAGGCACGAGCTGCCATCGGTGAGTGGCAAAGTGCAGCCAAGTTTGCTATTCCAGACATGGCCATTTTTCACACCGAGTCATGCTTCTGAAACATTTTGTATATTTGAAAGTCAACCAATAGCCCGTGTGCATTCCCTTACACAGCCTCTCTGCCTCAGTCACCGACTGCACCACGCGGGCGCAGGTGCCGGTTGCAGGGACAGCAGCAGCGTTCCCTTGTGTGAGCGCGCACAGTCTGATGCAATGCAAACATTAATCTCTCGGCTACAAAGGAACAGCATGGATCCATCTGTTACTTTCTTTGCTCTTAATCAAGTTGGGGAGGGAGCAAAAGTTCATGTAGCAAATGTGGGTATGCACTAGATTGGGACCTGAGCCGTAAAGCTGAGACCAAATTTAGAGGCGATAGGATTTTTGGAGGTCTATGAGTCCAGGGTTGCATATCCTTTTGTATCTTTTCTTTCACCAAATTTGGAAGTGGAAATTGAATTCTGGGATGTGGTATTGGCCCACTCTGCTCTGTAACCCACAATGCTGAGTGCAGACTGCTGTCCCTATTATGATTGTGCTAACAATTGACTTTTTGGTTTGGCTGTCTTGCAGAAAAAAAAAATCAATCTCTACCAATAAGTATTTATTTTTCCAGTTTGCTTAATCATACAAAACATAGAAAATACTGTGTTTTGTATCAAATGAGGCAATTCTAGGGAGTGGGGAAAAAAAGCAAAAGGGAAAACAGAAAAGCCATGCGGGGCCAGACTGTCAGAAAGGCAGAGAAGGAGATGACAGCCCTTTTATCCTCCAGTTGAGCAACTAGAAAACTTATCCAGGATGCAGGAGGCCTGGCCTGAATTCACTGCTCTGCTGAGGAGAGAGTAACCCACATCTTGGGTGTGTATTCCTGCCAGATAGCTGCTCACTGAAAGAAGAGTCCCTCCCCACTGCCTTTGCTCACTTAGTACTCATCCCTAATGGATGCAGCATTTGATTCCCTTCCTCTTTGAAGCAGCTTATTTTTAAAATACTGGATAAAAACTTGTTTTTCATAAGGAAGTATTGCTGCTTTGAGCAAGAGATGACCCAGTCACGGCCATGACCACAGTGATGTCTGCTGTTAGCGAGGTCACTGTTTATTAAACACATTTTGCCTGTTTCTGGTAACCAGAGTTTTTGAAAGCAGATGAGGCAAAACAGATTTATTTTTAAAAATAGAAGTATTTCTAGATAGCGCGTATCTGGAATCCTTTTTTCAGGCTCTTAGTCTGTATCCTGTATTCAGATAATCATTCAATCACATCATCTTGAGAAACATAAATGCATGTTTATGTGCTGGTTTGGGTGCCCAATTATGGGTAGGAGCAGCTTGGCAATGTACTTCCTGAATCGCTCCTTCTTGCTGGTTTCTCTCTCCACTATAAGCACGTTGCCCTCTCCCTGGTGTGTTCCGTGCCCCCTCACCCCAGCTCCGTGCTGTTTTAGTTTTACCAAAGAGCATCGAGCACTTACTCACTGTTGAGCTCTGGCAGGGTTGGTCGCACAGGGACCACAAAGCGTGTCCTTGTCCGAGGTGTGCTCTCAGTAGCCAGGAGTGTCAAACAATGTCGATGTGCACTGACAAAGGCTCCTGAGTGGTAAGGGTACAGCGTGCCTCAGAGCTGTCCCCTGTCAGCCCTCGTTTCCCACAAGTTTCTCTGTTGGAGTGGAAAGCAATTCTGTTGGCCTGGGTGAAAAATTAGGAACTACTTCAATGATATGTTTCTCCATAAGGTAAACTGAATTTCCATATCAATGGCTGTGATCTCATTGCACTGTTTCTTCTGATTCCTTACCGAGGGAGATGTCCTATTTCTTGAGATTGCGTATGTTCAGGATTTCACATGCTGTGTGCACACACGTCCACCTACCTGGACAGCTTTTCTTCAGCTCCGACTTCTTAATGCACGTTTGAAGAAACACGCTTTTTGTAATCATTTGTGGAACTGTACTCCGCTTACCTTGAGTAGACTAGTGATAAGTAAGAGAAGAATAACATAATGATTGCTACACCCCAGGGATTTTATCTATTAATTTATTCTCCATTCTTTCAGTTCCATAAGATATGAGCCACCTGGAGCTAGTCCCCTACTCCTACATGTGTACCTAGTATTTGACAATGAGATGACCTGCCTAAGGTTACTGCTTTCTGAATATTTATGCCTGTGGCATTGCTTACAAGTTTCATATGTATCCTTCTCTTGAAGGCTTGCAAATGAAACACTAAATGAGGGGGTCTTCAGCCTTAACACGGGAACAGATAGTCCAAGAGATATTTAAAAACCTGATGTTCCTTTCTGTAATGAAATAAAATGGAAAAGTGTGATTGCATTTCATACTGTGGATAAAACTATTCGAGGTGCCCCTGTCTAGCAGAGGAAACCTTGTGAATGTATTTCTGGGTTCCTCATAGGTCCCTGCAATGAGGAGTGAGAAGAACACAATTGGTTGAGAAGACTCCCCCATTGTTAGCTGAGGCACCAGGGATTGAAAACTTCTTGCCTGGCATATTCATGTGCTTCCCTGCCCTGTGGTTGTGGAGACTTTGTGGGTCTGTGGGAATGTTTCATGCTTTGTCTTTCCAAACAAATAAATTACATTCATGAGATGGCAGTTTTATAAGTTTTCTTTCTTGTGTAACTTGAACATTTTGGTTCCTTCTTTTCATTACAATGCAGAGCTCTCTGAATGCTAATGTACATGAAATTTATATGATGCACACAAAATCATATCACGTGCACTTTGTGGTTAGAGTGGACTTGTAAGAAAGGGCACACAGTATTCCAGCTGTAGAATATGAGAGGTTTTCTTAGAAACTGGAGTTACTCTGACTTTGGTGTGGTTCCCATGACTTCAAATGTACTGAGCTGCTTAGCCTGGTAGCTTCCCCTTTGAAAGATACACATTCCTCATAGCCACTTATCCATCTTTTGTTGTTTAGCAATAGTTCTATGTCTGAAGGAAGAATTATGTATCTACTTTTTGTAAGGCATACTTCTCTGGCTATATGCATTTGGAGTGATATCCAACAAGCTTTTAAACGAATTCAGCTGTGGATTTTTTTTTTTTTTTTTAAGAAACATAATCACATCAAAAAAGTTGTGTTTTCTGCAGCATGTTTTGCTACATTTCCGCTTCTGAGTTTTACAACTCTCTCATCTTCATACAAAACAGTTTTTAGAAAGGTATGTTCAAGAGAGGAACCTTTACCACAATATTGGAGTTTAAACCTCCCCAACATTCAGCATAGAGCTGTTTATATGTATCTGATTATCAAGTACCTTCCTTGACATTGTAGGTCCTGATTTTAACCGGATTTATTGCCAGTAGGTGCTGTAAGATATTTTATGGGTATCATAGTTCCGTTTTCTGCTCTTCCCTGATGATACTTTGGTGATTTTATTCAAGATGAAGGTTGTGTGGCAGTAGCTAGTTTGAGCTGAACTGTAGGTAAGTCCTGTCCCTGCGTTCCTGGTGAAGTCGGTGCTGAGGGGAGCCAGCTCCGGGCTCAACATCGCGACCGGCTTCAGGGCGCTCGGCAAATAGCTGGGAATTTCGAGAGAAGCCACGAGAGGGAGCTCGGAACCCACAAACAAGGAGCAACGCCACCTTTTTTTTTCTTTTTTTTTTTTTTTTTTTTTAACCTAAGGTCTCTTAAAAGTGGAAGCTCACCTATTGCTGCAGATGCGCAGGCAAGGCCATGTCCCCCCTGGGAAGGACTCGCCTTACTTCAGCTAGATGGGGGTGAACTGGGTGTGGAGCACAGGAGGTGTGAAGTGCCTGGGCTGTCACTGCAGCTCAGGAAGAGAGGAAACAGCCTCCCAGTACACAAGTCTTGAGGAGTGATCTGCTTTGCACAGTGTGCACCTCAGACTCTCATGTCTTGAAGGCTTTTTGTCCCAAGTAATTTATGAGGAGCTGGGATAAATGATAATTTTCTTTTCGGCAATGTCTATGCTTCGCGCTTGAATAACAGATTAACCACTACAGCCAGCTATCACTGTCCCATTCCCTTCTCCCTACTGCAAGTCTAGGAAGGTGCTTCCTCTTCAGTTGTTTCAAACTGACCTTTCCCTGTCCTACCTTCTGCTCTCGCCCTTGCAGCAGCTCCCAGCTTGGGGCAACGTTATGCTCAGGGTTCACTCTCTGTGGGGCCACAAAGGTTTACATCAAGATAATGTTGTAGTGAATTGTGCCCTCAGTCCATTGAGAAAGTTGCTTTCCTCCAAGCCATACTCAATCTAGTTCATGTTTCTTCAATGAAAGAGCTTAATTTCAATTTACAATTCACATCTAGACACTTTGCTATCACACTGAGACTTCCTACAAGGCATCCGGTAATGTTGCTATCATTTGCATTGCTCTAACAAAAAAATAATTCCATCTGTCTTCCCAACTCCATAAAACTCCAAACAAATAGCAAATACTATGGATGTCTGAACACACAATAGCATGTCGTTTTTCTTCCAGCATTAGTGTAGGTTGCAGACATTAAACTGCTTCTTTTCTGAAGGGTTTGAAAGACTGTTAACATTATTCAAATTAAATTCAATACTGATGTAAGTTAGTGCAGTTGGAATCATACACAAAGTACGATGTCTCATCTTCCTGTCAAGAGCTGAGCTCATCCCTGCACACCAGCCAGCTCGGCTTCAGGTGCTCTTTGTAAACCCAGAGCCGCCTCAGGCAAGCAATGATGCTCTTTTCCTTGATGTCCCCCTTCCCCGCCATGAGCAATTTTTCTGGTGCACAGCAAGGTCGTGGTATTACAGTTCCCTCACTTGTTTTTCCCTCCCTGTTCATCCTGTTTTCCCTCCCAACTTGAGGGTGCGTTGCTATATGTTTCTAGTAGAGGCATATGGTGTCAAATACATAATCTACGCTTGCTAAAATTGCAGCCCCGCAGGTTTTCTTTGACTCCTTGTCCCAGCGCTGTTGGGGCTGAACATCTGGATACATAAACCGGTGCAGCTTGGGTGACCAGAGTCCCACCAAGTGCCACTGTAGATCGTGATGCTAATGCTACTTTCTTGTAGGTAGTATGAAGAAAAAATATCTTACTCCTGATGTAAATTTGACTTCCACCAGATCCTGTGCTTAGGACTCAAGTGTATCGGTGAAATACAAAACAGTACTCTAGATTCATGTTATTTTTTGCAGTAACTCAGAGCATCCAGACCCACTGATGTGTGTCATCAGAGTGTCACTGATGTGCAGTAACTTCGTCAATAGTATTTTCCACTTCAGAATGTGGAAAAAAAAAATGATTCCTGCCATCTTTGCTGTGAAAGTCCTGTATGTTTATCTTAACCACTACCTAACACCGTGGTGGTGCCACATTCAAAGCTACCGCAGATTTTTCTAGGTGAAAAGTAATGATCCACGCATCTTAAAGCAGGATTATGTACTGGGTGTGCATTTTCCTTCTGCTCTGGTGTTGGTTGTAGTTTGAGAAATAGGCATATTCATCCTTGGAGTACAGGATGCCTTAATGCCTTGGGGGACACTGCCTTAATTGGCCCATTGGATGCAACTCTGACCTGGAGCTCCTCTTGCCACGGGCTCATCCCTGTGGAGAAGGGCAGAAGCGCAGAGCGCATGCTGGGCTACTAGTAGCCATTGCAGTGTAACTGTTCAAACCTGTTAGGATCTCAGGTTTGGTTTATGTCTGTCTCTCTTTCCAAAGGAGAAAACTCTCCTGAGTTTTCAGCTGGCAATGTATGAAGGGTCAGTGTGACCCCAGCATGGCTCTGTTGCCAAAATCCTTGTGAAAGGATCAAGTTCATTTTTTATTTCAAACCCATTGTCCATCTTGTTGGTTTGCACAAAAGCTATTCAGTATGAGGGGTAGTGTATTTTTAGTAAATGAGTTGTTTGCAGGACATTTTTCCTTACTTGTTTATTCAATTCGCTCAAATTATTTTGCTTAGCAACGTAGCTGACTTGCCACAACACAATGTTATACCTTTGGCAGGACTAAATATTTGGTGTCAGTCATCACAAATATGCCTCATAGCATTCAGCTGGGAAAAGAAGTTTTGGTAGAGAGTTGGCAACGGTGGATCTGCTGGGGAATGGGCAAGAAGGGGAGATATGGTGCTGCATTCTGCCCAGGTGCTACATCCCACCTGGCTGCACACCCCGGGGACAGCAATGACAGAGGCATTTGGGATTTCTGCTGGTTCCACTGGGACAAGGCTATGTCCCAGAGGCAGTGTCAGTGTACAGGGCCCGCAGCATGCATCACGTACGCAGCACAGCAAGAGGTGGGCATGTTCTCTGCGTACCTCGAGTGCTGCAGTCCTTGATGAACTGCATTTTCTCCTCCTGACACATTAAAAGCATTGGTTCTGTATATTTATCATAAGAAGGTTATGTATTCATATCATATGGAGCTTACCACAGCACTTCAGACACAGTTTGAACTGAAGTGGGTTATTTTCTTTGCTTTTGCAATTAATCTCAAGAAGCCCCTGTTTTCTGGGGGTGAGGCCACAATTCAGATTCCATTTATACTAATTATGTACTCACTCGGTTCTTGGCCTCCTTAAAGCACAAAAGTAGAAGAGAAAGGAAAAAAAAATGGATGGGTTTAGTCTGATTTATGAAAACATGCAGAAGTTTGAGCACTTCAGCAGATCTTATTTGTAGAGGCTGGAACAGCTGCGTCTGGGACAAGGCTGACAATCTCGCTGCATCAGGCTTTCTCCTGGCATATCTGTAGCTCGCTGCTCACGGCATCCCTGACCCGCACCCAAACAAGCAGCCTTTTGGACACTTTGCTGTTGGTCCCATTCAGTAGAGTTCATTAAGGAATTTTCAATGACTTTGTTTTTTCATCTGAAATCCAAGTCTGTTAAACAACTTTTTTCCCTTGACTGATTGTGGTGGGGAAATCCACTTAGGTTGAACTGCTGAGTTTGAAAAAACTGGGATTGATGTTGAAAGAATTGTTGAAATTCTGCACGTTTCTTTTGAACAAAACCCTGTTTTTTTTCAGTTCAGGGCAGTAAATTTTCAACCTGTTATTCAAAACTGTTACAAGTAAGCAATATAAAAAATCTGAAGATATAAAAAAATCTACATGGAGTTTTTTTTTAAAAGTAGGTTTTGAACTTGCTTGTTTCACATACTGCTGGTTTGCAACATTCTTGATTGAGAGCTTGAGATTCTCTTTGAGGGGAAAATGTAATGCGAAAGTTAACTTCACAGAAAGTATGGACTTTTATAATAAAAATATTAGCAAGTTAATTTGAATAGAGGCTTGAGGATAGATTAAAATATAATGGACATACTAAGAGACCACTGACAATGGTTTTCCTGAGCAATTATGAATCTATAATCCTAAATAGTGGTACTTTGGAGAAAAGGACAGAAAGAGAGAAAATTAGTGTGTTTTAAAAAGTGAACATAATATGCAGAGTAGTAACACAAAGTAATTTCCTCCTTGGGAGGCTTCACCACTTGTGTATAGCGCCAGCCAGCCAGGCTTCCCCTGTCAACTTCTGCAGGGACTTTGGGTTAACACTTTGCCATTTGCAGTTGTGAACCCCAGACAAATACTCATTAGAGCACAGATTATGGTTTCAATTGCTGCAGTGACATAAGGCCACCCCTTCCAGAAGTCATCAGTGAGAGCAGAGAAAGGTAATTATTGATTACTGGAAAGAATAAGGCTGGCAAAAGGTGGCCCTGATTGGATGAGTTGGCCAGAAGGAGAAAGGAACAGACGGGCTCAGCCAGCTTAACTGCAGCCGTTGTCGGGAATGACACTGCTGTGGTGGAGCAGCTGGGCACGGGGGCTATAGGATTCACTTAAGGCTTTCGGCAGCTCGAGGGAAACCTTGAGCCTGTACAGGCAGAGGAACGTGCCTTTCTGCGTGTATAAGTGCTCCAAGCCAGGGCATGAAAACTAGACATTTAGGTAATAACTGACCATTTTTCACGTGAGCAGACTTTCCCAGCCTTACAAAAATAGTCTTTGAGAGCTTCATTTGAGCATGAGCGATTCTAGCTCCACCTAAAATAAACTTATGTGCCACAAATGCACAGTATTTGTGAGAATCAATCCTGAGCTCTGATTTCTGCAATATTCTAACCCAGATGCCAGTGTTCCCCTCACATTTCCATGCCTATCCAGTGAGAGGACTCCCAGCCCCAATCAGTTACACATCAAGAAAGAATTTGCACCTTATCGCTGAGATCGAGTTTTGTCCTGGGCAATGCTTGTGCAAAGGAGATCCATTCAGCAAGGGTGCCAAGCAAGCGTGAGGACAAGCCTCCTCTGTGTTCATATCATGGGGACATTTGTATGGCATTTATCTTCCCACACTTGTCCACCAGCTTCCTTACTTTGAATAGGTAATAGAAAGCTCAAAATCTATGTTTGTTTATTTATTTGTTTATTTGAAGCTGTCTCTTCTGGGTACTTTAGGCAGCATACTCTGGTCTATGTGGTACAAAGGAAATTTTGAACTTCCTTGCGACATTTTATGGACCCAGTGGAATAAAATCTGCACTTCTAGAGGCCAGAGGTTTTTGCAGCTCGACCTTACTAAGTAACACATGTAAGGACTGGGGGTTGCTTGGGGTCACTGCTCAGAGAAGGGCTGTCCTGCTTCATATGTTCGCCATTTCCATGGCTTCTACCTGGGAAATTCACTCTGCTGTTAATGTTCCCTTTGTACTAGGTGATATTTCAGCTTTTTGATGGAAGGAATCATTGTTGAAGCAACTTCAAATAAAAGAGACTTTCTAGGTCCAGGGCATTCATGCCTAATCAAGACAGTAAACAGGTCATTTTTTAAAATGGTGGCCTTATTGTCGTGGACATAATTTTGTGCTCTATGCTAGCTTGAATATTTGAGTATTTTCAATTAGAAAATCAGAGCGCAACCTCAGTGCGCTGGGATTATACCCACCCAAGGGTTCCGTTTACACCTGTGGGTACTGAGCCAAGGTGAAACCAGTCACACATCTCTACCTCAAAACCTGCCCAGATAGGTGGGTTAGAATATTATAAACTGAGATAGGCCAACATTCAAGGCTTTTCTCTTAGGTTGTCATTTTATGTTAATTGAATGCCTGTGTTAATCTAATAGAGTTTAGATTTATGGTGGGTTCTATACCATGTCATATTTTAATCAATACATATTCCAACATTTAGATGGACAGATGAGAAAATCTGCCTCATCTCTGCACTTCTGTTCTATCAGCTGTCAATAATTCCTAATTTGAATCCTTCAAATGATCAGATTTATGGGTTTCAGTATATTGCATTAATCACAGAAATTAACTTTTGGGGAAAATGATGTTAAAGGTCATACGGAGTCTTGAAGGAGCAGTAACTGTGTCTGTCTTGCAAACACGTTTGCAGCATCTCTAAGATAAACTGCATTAGAATATTTATCTGCATGAATCCTGCTGATTGTTCCTTATGTCTTAGGTCACTATGTGCTGGTGAGGAGATAACACTTGAAAGAAAGGGTTGCTGAAATCCACAGATTTAAGAAGACAGATGGGATGCTGGGTTTTTTGTCTTCAGCAGGGCATAGACAGGTCCAGCAGTGTTTCACTTGAATGGGTTTATTGAGCCAAAACTCTGGAAAATTTATTTTGTTGAAGGTGGTTCATACTTTTATGTCAAGCTCATGTGTGCTTTCCTGGGAAAGTTCACAGCAGAAAGTGTGATCACAGAGGCCAGGGGACAGGAGGGGCAGAGCAAAGGGTAAACACAAGCCCTGACGCTTAGGCTCTGGCTTAGGGCTATGGTCTTGGACCTCAACCAACACCTGACCCCACTGCTACCGAGGGTTTTTTGTCATTTGTCTGGGCCCAGCTGGGGCTGGTGGTGTCCCTATGGAGGATGGAGCCAACAAGACCCTCTGATAGGGCACAGCATGGTGACTCCTGCCTGCTGGTCCCCACCCTGTTGGTAGAGAGATGGTGAGGAGGACACATCTCAGCAGCGCTTTCCCCCCGCTCTGCTGGCAGTGTGCACCAAGCCCTGCCGTGAGAGCAGCCAACCTCTGTCCTCGCCATGCGGGACAGCCTTGGGAAAGGTGGGGGAGGCTCGGACACTGTCCGCCAGCCCATTGTGTGGAGTAAGAGCTTCAGCTGGGTGCTTTGAGCGGCTACTGATAATTTGCCATGCAGCAAAAAAGGCAAATATTGCAAATGTGATGTCTCCACACGCCTCTCTGGGGGCTGCTGGGGCTGAAGGACCGTCCATAGATGCCTGGTGTCACAGAGCAGTGTGCTGTCATTAGACACCCAGTTGCTCTGTGGGGTCTGTTTTAAATTGCACATGAATTATCCTTAATGTTTTTGTAATGTCTCACGGTATGACAGCAAGAAATTGTTTTCTTTGTGAATGGACATATGCTTTAAATTGGGGATACACTAAAGGGACAAAAAACCCAAACAGACACATATCTTGCCCTGTGGAGAGTTAGACATTCTGATTTTCCCTGTTCCTGTGGAATCATGATGTTTGTGAGGAAGAGTGAGAAAGCTTTGTGTCTCTTTCTTTCACAAACACTTAGAAAACTTCCACTGATTTCAGTGCGGCTGGATGGTGGCAGCAGAGGCTCTCAGCCACCAGCATGAAGCAGGGAGCAGTGTCACCTCCTGGTGCCACCACCCAGCCAAGACACCAGCAGCTCACAGGGAGGACAGACCCTGACACCCCGAACATCGTGTCCACCACGTGTGTGCCTATCATCAGACTCCAAAGCGCCACAGCTTTTTCTCTGTCTTTTAAAATTCTTGATTTAGAAATTAGAAAAACCACAGTGAAATATATCCTTTATTTTTTTAAAAATAGAGAAGCCTACCTTTATCTCTGTTTTCTTCTGATCTGGATGTGAAGGGCATTTATATTGTAACTCTCTCCCGTCTGGAAAGCTTCGAGGTATAATTTGTAATTAAAATATTTGCTGTTGTTTTTTGGAAGTTTGCCACAGTTGGTAGTTTTGTACTTCAGGGATCTGGGGCTCCTGTGGCCCCTCCCTGTCCTGCCACGGACTCACTGTGATGATGCCCATCCCTGGGGTGATGGACCATATCAGGGCACTGCTTCTTTCTTCCCAGGCTGAGAGCATGCAATGGAATTAACTTCCAAGACATTGAAATAATAATTGGAAAGCCAGCAGCAGTTTGTGAGCTCCCTGGAATTTTCATATAACCTTTTCTATCTATCTTGAGATCAACTGCTGATTCCAATTGGCTTCACCAAAGTAAACCAGAAATAACTTTGTTGATTTAGCTGGATCTGTTCTAGAGCTAAATGGAAAGCCACAGCTCACAAGTCTTCCATCCGCAAGAAGCCAGAGTGATACTAGAAATGGCTAGTTTTGCAGATATTAATTAATATTTGTGAAGTTCTTTCTAAGCTTGGAACAAAGAACAAAATTCATTGTATTATGAATAAGCAAACTGAAGAGAACAACCATAAAATTGCAGAGAATTGACTGCAGAACCTAACGAGGCCTCTGCATCTTTAATTTATATGTTTCTGTTTACCACAAGCATGTGCTAAGAAAACATACACAGAAGAGGAAAGGTCTTGTCCTTTCTAACAGACAGTTTCTTCTCCATATACATTTGTATTCATGCAAATCCATTATAAACACAGTGTTATCTGAAATACAGTTAATAAATGAAGGTAGCACAAATGTGATTTTAAATCAGTTTAATAAAATTAGTCATGTAGATTTTAAATCATTTTTACAGTTGATTTAACATTTGTGACTGGTTTATAGATTATGATATAGGATAGTGTTTGCATCCTTGCAATTTTATTCCAATTTAGAAACAGTACAAATATTAATTTTTGCTTCAATAACAGAGCCTTTGAGAATTAAACTTGTCTTTTCTCAACACACATTTTATGAGAATGCTTTAAATATGATTTTTAATATTTTTGAGGAGTTTATTGCACATAAAGTTCTTTTAACTAGGACTTAACTGGAATCTGTTCACAAAAGTTTCTTGCCAGACATATGTAAATGTTTTCTATGGTTAACTTAGTGGCGTGAAATACGTAAGAATTGTTCTTCATAATATGAGACATTTTGTAGAAGTAATAAACAATTGCAACAAACTCCACATACCCAAAAGGAGGGAAATATCCCGAACAGAAGTAGTAATGATGAGTCTGTTTTTAAAAGATGGCAGTATTGTGATAAATCCCCAAACTTCATGTGATTTCAAGGAAGGAGCTAAACAAAAAACCTTATTTACAGATCTTGCAAGGGTTCAGACTACTATTCCATAGAAGTGTAATTCACTATAGGTGTGCTAATGGAGCATTTGTCTCCAAAGCATCAGCTTCACATTTGGAAGCAGCTGGTAGGAAAGAAAACGTTTGCAGCTTTTGCCAGTTCCTCATACGAACCAGTTCTTCCTGCAAAAGGAGTTTGTGAGGTGCCTCCTCATTTCAGGTAGAGAGAAGCCCATGCGCCCAGGGTCAGTGCGGTGATGAACGATGGCCTTGGGACAGTTGGTCGGGATGAGCAGAGGCGCCAGGATGGGCGCTGCGAGGCTCCCACCCCTGAGAATGGGCCCAGGGAGCCTCTGGAATTGTATTTATCAAGCGATAAAAATCCAAGATAAAACAGAGAGTAAAAGGTGTCATTCCATAAGGACTTTTCTTATCTTGTCTTTTGTGTGTGGTTCATGCCAAGGTAACCTCTAAAGCATTAAAGCAGCAGCAATGCTGGCCTCCGGGGTGGCAGGGCCACCATGTCTGGGGTCTCTCCTCATCCTCATTGCCCATCACGGGTGAAGCAGCTGGTGGTGCCGTGCCAGGGCTGGCTGCTGGCCGGCTCCCACGCTGTGCCACCTCCTGGGGGAAAGCAGGGCCACGCCAGGCTGGCAAAAAGCTCCAGGGCAAAGCTGATCCCCTGATGCGCACTGAGTCAGGTGGTTCTCAACTGCCATCTCTGATGATCCATATTGCCTTTTGAACAAAGCTACACTGTATGATGTTTAAGCGTTTTCTGTAGGGAAAACCAAATGGGTCATGGCTATTTGGTGTGGTAAGTTTCTCGTGCTCAGAGCAGGTGAGCAAATGTTACTGTATCTCATTGCTAAATGCATAAGAAAATACTAGTTTTGAATTAATATCGTAGATTGTACAGTGGAGAAAAATAATCATGTGACTTACCCAGTTGTAACAAAGTCAGAGACTTTGTCTGGTTCATAGATCAGTGACCTTCAAGTGAGATGGAGAAGTTGGCCATCTCTCTGCCTGCACTTTCTGAACTGAGCAGATGCAGTGAGGTCCTTGAAGGCAAATGTTAACATTACTTTTTATTATGGCTGATGGAAAATGTGCTACTGTAACTGATTCTATGGAGGGGTTTTGTGTGGGATTTTTTCCAAACAATGGTTTTGATTCATTTACAAAGAATACTTTAGACTACTCAGAACTGCAGAACTGGAAAGTCACAGTTCAGAAGTGCTCCTGATGACGCTTGTGAGAGCCATTGTTTGGGTTGCTGTGACTTTGTTGCCCTCCAGGGCCTCCTTTCTGTAGCTGAGCTAGGTAGGGAGGAAGGAGATTTAGGTGTATCTGTGTCATTGCCAAGCTAAAGAAATCCAATATCATGATTCAGGTCCCTGCAAATCACAAACCTGACTCTCAAAACACAAGATTCAGGGAATAAATGCATTATAGTGGAGTTTTGATTTGGGTTTTTTTTGGACATGATGTTTAATTCCCTCATCTACACAGTGCATCCCAAGACAGGAACTTCTCACAGATATATCAAATATATCCAGAGAGGTAATTTGGTATGCCAGGACCTCTCAATCTGCTTTCCCACATACACCATTTTTTTCTACTTGCCGCTTTTTCTCCTCTTGATTCAGTTTGTGGATCTGGTGCAAGCAAATATCCTGCCAATAATGAAAATACTCCCAAAAGAAGGCAACTCTGATCCCAGTCCTGGTGGTCCACATGTGGAAACTAGCCATTAGAAAGGAACTGGAAGCAATAAACACTAAACTATTGTTCTCGTGAGTCATCACAGAATACTTCTGAGCTGGAATTTCTGTTTCCAATAAGGTTTTCAGCTGGACATTTGGAGTCTGATTTTTCTACCAAAAAGCACAAAAAATTCCACAGAAAAAGACCCCCTCCCCTTCTTTTTACACTTCATGTTAATCAATCCCCAAGTGCATAGCACGCTTCCTTTAGCTAACATACAATCTCAGAAGAAATGGCATTTCATATTTTCAAGGAAAAAAAGAGCATGTGTCTGGATTTTATGGGTGTTGAGGTTGCCAAAGGAAAAAGTTGTCTTGTACAGGACCCTGGAAAACATATTAAAAGTAGATATTAATTCTTAATGTAACTATGCATCCTGCATTCAATCAAGAGCAGACTAAGTATGATAGTATTGGAAACTAAAGTGCAATTTGTTCGTTTGCCCAAAAAAGCAGGTAAACCATCACTAGAATTGTAATTGCCAACTGCTCAGAAGTCTGTATAATGCTTTTCACAGGAGCAAAAGCTGTTTTTAAGGCCTTTGAAGGAGAAACAGTTCGGATAGTGCAAGCCGACGAAGTAAACTTTGGTGATGGATAAGTAGTTTGCTTATCCATCCAACAAAATCCTTTTTGCTTTCATAGCTGATTAATGGGTAGAAACCTCACGATCCCAGGCTCAGACCTGATGGTTAGCAGCAAGTATGCAGGAACACAGAGGAATGTATTTCCCTTTCAGGCCAGTCAGCTGCCAGGGCCATCCCCGCACGGCCCCGGTGCTGGGCCGTCGGTCTGTCACCGCGCTTCTGGCACAGGCTGGATTTAGTAAGTAGGATATCAGCGCTGCGTGTCAGCTGCCGAACGTGGGCACCGAGTCCCTGCCTGCAGAGAGAGAGTTGGCGTTGTGGGAGCCATCCAAGGAGCCTTATGGCTTTTGAATCTTAGCAAGTAATTGATCCACTGCCTCCAACACATCCTCCTCGGATGCCACAGAGGAATCCTGGCTTCTGGCTCAATAGAGTAGGTCGCAAGGAAATAGACTGCATGAGGAGAATAATAATGTATGCACTTGCCTAACAGTTTTGGAAACATTCACTAATTAATTCTCATAATGCTCCTAAAAGATATGCTTCCAACATTACTAAGATGTAAAATGAGGCATGAAGCTCTTAAGAGATATCCACTGTGTCCCTGGGCGAATCAGGAGAAAGTTTGTAGAACTGAAATTAACGTTACAAGCAAAGAACAATTCTATCCAATAACTTCCCAAATGCAACCTTGTATCTGCCTGGTACAACGCACAATGAAAACCACTCAAAAAAACCTGTCCCATTTCCTTGCACGATCACACACCTCTCTGTAACTTTGTCCCATATCCTGGGGTGTGCAGCGCTGCAGGTGGGCTTTCCTCAGCACGAGATGGTAGCTGGGCCTTGTACCCTTTAGGAAATGGAAAAACATGTTAATGGTCAAAGCATTTTAATAAATAGACAAAAGTAGAGGCTTCAATTAAGTGTGGCTTTTATTAAGTTCTGGACGATGAACTTTCAGAAAGCTGGAAGTGAGGCAATCTTGTGACCTAAATAATTACTAGACTTCCTTCTGTCTGGGGAAAATAATGAAATAGATTAGCTCAGACTCATTTCATAAAGAATTAATGGTGGAAAACGTAATTAATGCCAATCGATAGATGTTTGTGAAAACAAATCTTGTCAAATTTAATGTGATTTTTTTCATAGGATTGCAAGTTGGTTTGGTAAAAGTAGCAAGCTTGGAGTGGTAGACTCCTGTATGGCTTTTGTCCTTCAGTAGTGTGACATTTTGATTACTGCAAGTAATCTGATGCCAAATTAGTGAATGATTCCAAATTAATATTGGAAAATTAATATATGATGCATATTGATTGGATTAAAAATGGTACATCTAGTAGAGAGCTCTTAAACTGGAAGCATGGCTGGTAAATTCAGTGCTCCATTAAATTCTGGAGCCTTAGGTCTTGCTCCTGACTCTGCCATCACCTCAGGGTGCGTAACCCCAGCAATGTCAGTCAGATTCAGTGCTTTACATTTCCAGTTGGCAAAATACCAATACTGAATCCAACTGCTTTCTGAAGACACTTCACAGTTTACTGATGAAAATCAGTATATACTATTATCAGCAGCAGTTAATGGTAGAGTCCTGAACTGTCCGGTTTTTGATCTTATGTGTGGTGGGTTTTGTTGTTTTGTTTTGTAGTGTGCACTTCTGTGCTGAGGAGCAGTAGGGAATATATACTTGAAGGTGATGCAGTTAGTTGGGGTTAACACAAACCGTGAAGGTCCCACCAGAGGCTGCTGAAGGTGGTGCTGCCTGTGCAGCTAACGTTGGTGTTGTGGCCACTTCCAGACAGAGTGTGAAATGGTTCAGAGAAGAGCTATGAAAATGTTCACAGGGTAGAAAGCATGCCTTGGAGTGTAAAGATCTCAGCGTCCATCATTAGTTTACTCAAGGAGTTTAGTTTCACAAGCAGTTGGAGCACCAAGTTTATGTCTCTTTGAAGAGCCATTTGATGGAAAAGAGTTCTGCCTGCTAGATAGTCAGCCGTTTGCACAAAGTAATGAGGATTTCAGCTGATTCTTCTTAGGTTATACTACATGAAGACGTATTTTTCTGAAAGTTATTGTCTAGTTCAGCCACAGCTCTTAGGCTCAAAGCACGGATTAATTCCGGGAAGTCCTCTAGACTGCATGAATTTGGAGGTCAGGAGGAGTGATCTCAGTGGTGCCTTCTGGCTTTATAATCCAGGAATTGAGTCAATTAGTGATGTGATTTACTTTTTTTTTTTTCTGTTTAATTCCAACCCTACCTTTACCCTTATTTGTCTCTTTTCTGTTCACTCAGTTATTTTTGTTATAGCAAAGTCTCTCCTTTGCAGGATGAAAGAAGAGCTCCATGTTTAATTTAAGGAGAGCTTTTTATCTGATAGTACTGGGGCCAAGATTTGGTCTCACATCAGTCATAGGACCACAAAAGAGTTTTGATGCTACAGATAGTTTTGACACAAATCTCTAATCTCATTTTCACCTCTGTGTGCTGCTGGCCAGGCGCGCTGCCGGGGGACCAGCGCTGCTGCCCACCGTGCTGTCCTGTGTGCCCTCTGGGGGGGCTGCTCTGCGGAAAGCCTGTGCTGGGTGAAGCTTCTTCCCTTCTGAAATGGGGAGTGGGAAACTCATGCCAGCACTTCAGTGCTGGTTCGCACGCAGCAAAGCAATGCGCCATGCTATTTTTATTGTTAAATACCTGATTTTTGAAGGGACTAGAACTAGGGGCAGCTGATAGCCAGGAGCTGATGGTGGGGCGAGCCCCAGAGTGGAGGCTGCCAGAGGCCCTGGGCAACATTGCTTGCTTCACGTTGTGTTTGCTGGAGGCAGGAGGGATGGAGTGGGGAGCAAAAGTGTGCTCTGAGCCCAAAGCTGTGGAGCGGGCTGGGAAGGCTGCAGAAGTCTCAGCTGTATGGCCGTACTTCCCTTGCCCCTACTCCTCCGCACGGGGAAAGACTGAAATTAGTCAGTCGGCTCCCGGAACAGCCCCTTTGCTGCACCTTCGATGCGGGAGGGGGCCCGTGCGCCCGCGCCACCACGCGCCGTCCCGCGCAGCCCCGCGCTGCACCGCGCCGTTGTGTCCTGGCGGTGTCGCTGCAGACCGCCCCGCCGCGCCGCCCGCGCAACGGGAGGGAACGGAACGGCCCCGGGCGGCTGCGGGGGCTCCCGGCTGCGGCCCCGGCCCAGCGAACCGGGCGGAGGTCGAGGTGCGCGTTGTTCCTTTTGGTCCAAACCGCGAGGGGACACACGGTAAAGCCGCCAGTGACCCGCCTTTGAATGAGGCGTTTGATATATATATATATATATTTTATTATTATTATTTTTTATTTATTTTTTTTTTTATGCGGAGGACCTGGGTAAATAATTATTTCTTGAGTTCGTCGCTTATTCTGCAGTCAGGCTCCGTTCACAGCCCGGCTTCCCTCTCCCTCCGCCCCCTCATTTTTAAGATCATTCCTGGTTAATTTTGTAAAGCAACTCTCAGGTGTTAATATTTATTTCCCGACGTTTAAAAGCTCTAGGGATAGTAAAAAAGTAAACTTTAGTGTTGAACGGCGGCCGTCGCATTGCCCAAACTGCTAGCCGGGTAAACCTGAGCCTCTTCATTTTCTACTGATAGAAGAATCTTAACGTTATGTGACAATAACTAAATCTTTTACTGTAAAACAAGTCAAACTCTCTTCTGGCGAGTTTTCAAAATTTCCTTAAAAACTTCAGCCTTGCATTGCTTCTTCAAGAAAAATTTTAATACTGCTTGCTGGAATTGTGTTCAGGCAAAACCAACCTAATTTTAAATGTAAGGTTTTTTTTTTCCTTTCTCTCTTTTATCGTTTTTATTAGTTTGCCTTCTAGTTCGTAAGAATACATAGTGTATCCTGACAGCAATTTGGAAAACAGAAGGGATATTGGCAGACATAAGAAATATTTGTTTCTTTGGATTCAATATAAATAATGAGATTTTTTTTTCAGATAATTTACACGTGCAGACAAGGGTGGAAAAAATTGTTCATAATTGTGTACCTCATTTACCCAAAGAGTGTGATTGTATGTGCAAATTAAACTACTGCATGCACATGCTAAATTAGATATTTGTGAGTGCAATTACTTAATTTGCATGTACAGATTAAGTTAGCCCAATTAATCACCATGATAGTCCAATTTTGCACAATTGTGAACCCACTGATAGGAGTAGAGTTGTTTTGCTGCAAATGCCGAAATAATGTTTCAGGGAGATCAGTTGAACTTGTGCACAAGTGAAGCACATGCTCTTGCAAAAAAAAAAACCTGACAAAATGCATCTTATGTCAGTTATCATCACTTTTGAGGATGTGTTATTTATGAAAACCGGTTATAGCTATACAATATTTGATCAATTGCTATTAAGACCCCTGCATTAGAACCGTGCTTCTCACATCTGGAGCTTTTGTTTGGGCTAATTAGGGTGATGATCATGGATTCAACCTGTCTTAAATCTCAGATGTATGAAGTGGGCAGATTAAGGACATTTGTTCATAATTAGGATTCCTAAATGGAAATCTGGGAAATGCTTCTTGGAATATTTATATCTTGTGCCAGCAGGGCTTCTTGTTGTGCACGTGCTGTATGTGAGATGAGTGTTGCATTTTTTGTACAAGTGCAGTTCGTTCCATGCATCCCTTTCAAACCTGCTCTAGCGTGTGTGTTCTCTGTGCAAGAGTAAGGGTGGAAGCCATCAACATTAAAAATCAGCTCAGTAAAAGGTACCGTATATCACATAGTATATATTCACTTCTTTGGAGACGTGCTCTTTGTCAACCAAATGGTGCCCCATGTAGCCCTGTGGACACATCCGGATACATCCCCACCTTCCCCGGGCATCAAGGTTGCCAACTGGAACCACTGTCACCCCTCAGTGCCTCTTGTGTCCAAGCTGTCCAATGCACGCTCAGGACTTTAAGGTTGCCATTACAAACATAAGCATTTGCAAGTATATTTAGGCTATTTCTCGCTGGTGTTGTGTTTTGTTTGGTTTTTTTACCCATCTATTATTTTGTTTAACATACGTAGCCAAAATCCTCCACTCTAAACATCTCTGATGATGAGTGGTACCTGCTGAGATTTAATGCTTTTAATGCTTATTACTGCAGACCACTTGTCCAATAGGAACTCGTGTGACGAGGCAGCTTTTTCCTTCCATCAGAGGTGACACAGCGCCTTTCTGACATGCCTTTTTTTTGTTGACATACCTCTTGTTATCCTGGAGCCAGGGAAAATACATGGGAAATTTTTCCGTGGGGCCAGATGAAGCCTGGTGCGTTGATATTTCAGCTGCTCCAAGGGTTGGCTGGACTCAGGTTGCCTACCTGGTTCTTCATGCTCACTCCTGCACGTGGAAGCTGGTGCTGTGGATGGCTCTTCCCTGGTTTGTTCCTGCCCCTGGTTAGCAGGTTTTGCCCTAGACAGACCTGTAAACCCAGTGCTGCGACGTGCTGGGCTGTCGCCAACGCAAAACGTGCAGTAAAACTGCAGAGCACGTGTGACCTGCATAACGCATGCGGGATTTTTAATTTTTTTTTAAAAAAAAAACCCCACAGAGCTGTTTTTGACCTGGTTTCATTCATTACTTTCCGGTGAGTGGGAAATGTGGCTCTAAACTGTGTGACTTTTGTTTCTCCAAGAGGACAAGGAGGGGGAAAGGGATGGGAAAGGAGAGTTATGGTTAAAGCGTGAAGAAGAAATATTTCTTCCAAAATATGATTTTTAGTATGTCAACATTTAAATGTGAATTGTTCTGATCAAATATTTACTGCTGTCGGGGGCTGTGTAGAACATTAATCTTAATTTGTTTTTCTTTTTCTCAAAAGCAATGGCTCCAACATAGCTAGGAGATCTGTGTCTTTAAAAATAAATAATGTAGCAGAACGGCATATTCTTTGGTATAGAAATGCTAGCCTGTGGCATCTTCTGCAACTACAAAGCAGTCTCGAGCAAACTTTCTTCCCTTTTTATTAATAATTCCCTAAATCAATGAAGAATCTTTAAAAGTTCCCCTTCACTTTGCTCCTGCATTCCTCGTAGCTCTGGCTCTTGCTCACGCTGGCTCATTCCCCAGCGCGTGTTATACATTTGGATAAATCTTTGCATGCGGTTTTGGAAGCGTTGGCTGCAGTCTGCTAATTCTATGTGCAAATACAAAGCGAGTTTTCTCGTTTCTGTTTTATTTTTTTGGCTAGCCCAGGGTTTTGTTTTTTTCCTGAAGGTGGCAGTGAAAGAAAAAAAATAACTCCCTTTGAAGATTTAGGAATTTTATTACAAAACAGATGGACAAGTACTCTATTTTACCCATTTCCCCTTGTGCCCATGAGCGCTGACAATGAAAACTACAGCTCCTATAAAGTGCTGATCAAATTGTGAAAAGGTGGCCTTTCCCAGCAGCCTGGCACACTCTAGCATTATCCCAGCTTATAAATAAACGGATGGGCTGAGCCACTTCGGCTTTTTTTTTTCCCCCCTCTTAGTCCTTACCAAGATAATTGAGGATCATAATGGTGGGAAAGGACTGCAGTCATCATTCGCTGCCTGTCAGGTATCAGTACTCATCTTCGTGTCATCCGTCACCATTGAACCACTCTGTCATCTTTCCCCAGCCTTCAGCGCCGCTCCTTCTCATCGTGTTCATTATCTCCGGCTCCGACCAAGCCCCCTCCCCCAGCCCCTGTAAATGCATCTTTGTGCGACTCTCAGTCTTCTGATTATGAATCGATGATCATGTGGTGTAAGAGAGATAGATGGCTTTTAGTTCCATCTTGTCTTCTCTAATTGTAAAATATTAGTTACATTAGACTGTGTCTTTTGATTAATGGAACTTATTTGGAGTGGCCTCTCCCAGCCCTCCCCCTTCCAAAGTCCTCCACTGACTTTTGAGAATTGAGTGATTTCACTTAAAGCAGACAAATAGGCCCTTCAGCAAGGAGATAGCTAAGCTCTAATATTGTGGGCAAAGCAAGCTCACAGAGCTCGAGTTGTGTGTGTGTGTGTGTGTGTCTGTGTGTTTTTAAAGAAAGGCTTCAACTCGGGCTAGACAAATACAGACCATTTATTAATGTACGTACAGCCGTGCTATTTTGCAAATCCAGCAATTCTTATAAAGCTGCAAAACAGGACATAAGGCTGAATGCCTTCTGAATTAAATTAATCTTAGATAGGAATTAAGAGCATCCTCGCTTTCACTTTGGATGAAACAGGTCAGTCCAGAACTTTGATGTATTAATGCCAGCATGAAGTGTTATCTTAATACTCTCTTTATACTTACAGGACATATCATCAGCCAAATGTCTCTTCCTTGTACATCTGACACTGCGAGACATTCGTCCTTTAATACAGAATTTATCTTATTTGGCACTATTTACCTAAACATGGTCTGTTGATAAAGTCCTTGCTGTACAAATGGAAAGGCGGTTGACTAAATCCCTTATTATAAATAATCACTGTCTATCTTTCAGTGTAAATTCAAGGACATGTTCACTTTCAAGCTATCAGTTCAATTAGAAAAGGTCTATTCACTGTCGATGTCTGTATCTCATGGAAATAGGGAAGCACAGTTAATAAACAAATCAAACTATTTTAAAAAATAGCACAGGGGATTATCAATTCTAGAGCCCCTGCTGATGGTGACACTGTCAGGACACGTGCTAAACAAAAATATATGCAAACAGTTTTCTCTAAATTTTTGCTACCTTTAGGATTTAAATCTGACTTTTGTGCCTCCCCCCCAATGCTCAAATCTTTAACATTATTTCGAAAGATGCTGCCTATAATGTGTCTTCTACATATTAAAATGTAAAGAATAAGCTTGTACAGGTATAAAATGGTACTTAAGCCTTATCCAATTGTCTTATTTTATTAAAGAATAAGTAAAACTGGTTTGAGGTTGTGAACAACTGTGTGTAGAGTAATGGCTTGGGACGAATGCCTGCCACAGAGCCGAGGAGCCGGAGTTGGGGCTCAGGGTCCTATGGGTGTCCTCACTTGTTCCAATTTTACTGTGATGACTGGGGCAGTTTCCTGTTTCCGGAAGTATTTTGCTATGATAGCCATGTGATTATAGAAAAACCTCTCTGTCTTTTTATAAGAAAGTAATTCTCTAGCCTTTAGAGTTATGGAAAATGCTTAAAAGGAATCCAGAAAGCTGGAAAAACTCCAAAAAGAAAGCCAAATTTTATTTTATTTTTTTTTAAGAATGTCATGATATTAATCACATTCTGTGGAATTTAAAGGAGCTTTTGCAGTGGCCTGGGTCTTGACACCCAGAGGCTCAGACTGGAAGAGCTCTGTATGCAAGGTCAGCCCTGCTCGCCTCCATCCTCATGCAGCTCCAGTCTTGTGCTTGTCTGAGATCAAAATTTGGCTCCTGATAGGTATTTCCATTCAGTATTTACCACCCTAGAAGGAGTGATTATATTTAATGGCAGAATTTCAGTTGACTTCTCAATATGTATTGAGTTGACCTTTAAGTTAAACCACAGATTAATTTTTTTTAGTTGTCTCTTTAAGTACATTTATAGACCTCTCTGTTCTGATTAGCATAATGGTAGATATCGAAAAGTTACCGGGGTCAGACTATTTGTTGAAATCGGAGGAATTGCACGGCTTCTCCAGAAGGCAAATATTTTGCCCCACTCTAGCCACTGTATACATTAGTTTTGTTGCAAAATGATTTTGCTTTATACACAGAGACACCCGAGTGGGTATCAGTTTGCTTGAAAGCCCAGAGCCTACCATTGATTTCATATAAGTAAACCTTCTCTCTGGAAGACGATGGAAGTCAATGAAGCTTACGTGAGATTGAGTGGCTCTCCCATAGGCAGCAAGTCTTGGAGCAAGACTTCGGTGTGCTGGGTACTGACAGCAAGGAACATTTGCCTCTTTGCTACGTGACATGCTGTGTTTGCCTTAAGTTCTTCAGAGATAAGTATGGATCACTTTTACTTTAAATTGTTCAACAATTACCCAAACACCCTAAATGGACACTTTGTGTCCCACTGCCCATCGAAACTTCCATATCTTGGGCTTCTACAATTTTATTCAAAATAAAATCATCTGCAGCACTGGGTCCTCTGTGTACTGATGGCCACAGAAGTTATTTTAAGGGGATTTTGGTTTAGTTTCCTTTAACATCTAGTGGATTTAGTGCATATTCATCACTACCCACTAGCTCCAGGTGACCCATAATGACGCCGGAATTACCACTCACCCAATTAGCAGCCGGTGGCCTCTCGCAGGCTGAGGTGGCTCCAGCCGGCAGGCGGGCAGTGGCTGTGCGGGCGCTGTGGGTGCCCCTCTGCAGGTGAGGGGCTGGTGGCCCCTTGTGCACTGAGCATTCTCAGGGCCCCCGGTCCCTCTCACAGCGGGAGCAAATACTACATAAAAATAAGTGCAAAAATAAATACAAAAGGAGCATGGATTCAAAATGAAAAAATGTAATGTGCCAGCTTTTAGCCTCAGGCAAATTTTCATGTCTCTTTTACGAATCTGTGTAAGTAAGGGTTAGACTGGGAGGCCCCAGCCTGGAGACAACTTGGGCTCGTGTGTTGTGTGAGCACGTGTGCATTCGCACACAAGTCTGTGGGATGACTTACAGGCTTTATGGTATGCATAACCTTCACCAATTTGCTGAATCAGGGCCTAAATACTGAAATATTCTTTAATAGTGCTGGCTCCACAATGAAACTCTAGAAGGCACATTTCCCTCTCAGTGTCTCTCCATAAGACTCATCAATGATAATGGAGTTACATTAGGCACATCTAAAGTTAATTATACAGTTACCTCCCTCTTGGCCCCTGTTTGTCAAAGAGAATATGATAAAAAAATAGATCCTCTGCCTTCTAACATCTATTTTT
Source organism: Trogon surrucura (assembly GCA_020746105.1). Taxonomy (NCBI): domain Eukaryota; kingdom Metazoa; phylum Chordata; class Aves; order Trogoniformes; family Trogonidae; genus Trogon; species Trogon surrucura. The sequence continues at coordinate 11,334,608 of CM036629.1, forward strand.
ATTTGGATTTTGATCTGCCATCTAGATGAAATACTAAAGGGCACACTAAGGAGACCTTAGGTAGGTGAGTCAAGATGTTTGTTAGCTGAGAGCCATCGTGGGAAATGTGTTAAGAAAACACACAGAAAAAAAAATCTATGGAAACAAAAACAAAAGAAATATTTAGGGCAGGTTGTTAGTAAATGGTAGCGAAGCTCTTCCTTTTTAAAATGAAGTGGGTGGCTTGTAGGGATGTTGATTTATTTCGGAGCATGGGTTTAGAGGTATGCTTCAACTGGAAAAAAATGCTAGTATTCACTAAGAACTCAGGATTTTATGATGTAAAGAGGACATTGAATGAAATAGTAGTTCTAGAAATATTTAAAAAAAGGTGCCTATTGAAAAAAAGTGATTTTTTTGTTTAGTTGGTTGACTTTTTTTTTTAATATGATCTCACAGTTAAATATAGTGAACCAAAATTCTCTCTACCAAATATAAGTCTCTGAATGTCTTGATTTTGGTACACATGCCTATTGCTGAGGGATGCCAGGTTTGTCTAGGGATCCAGTGGCTTTGACATACTGCAGTTTACAGTACCTGGAGCGTGCTCAGTTGCTAATGTGTTTTGCATGCAAGATCACTGTGCTTCAGCATGGCAGCTAAGAAAAATGTCATTTTATTTTTAATTGGAGCAGGATACAATATGGAAAAAAAATAATAAAAACCCCTATTCTTTGTTAGAGATTTGTTCCACAAGAGTCCAGTCAGAAACCTTCTAGTACTTAATAAAGTCAAATTCCTCGCTGAGCGTTCCCGCGAGCTCCCATGGAAGCCAGTGGGAGTTGCGCATGAGTACCGAGGGCAGCATTTTGCCCTTAGGATTGAATTTCCCAACTGACTATTCTTTTAGACTGTCTTTTGATTAACAATCTGTTTGCAGCAGGCTAAGGCCAGAGAGGCAGCGTATACCCCACTGTTCAAATCTGTGGCAAAATATTCAGCGGAGAGCTACTTAATAAAAATCAACTTGCTCCAATAGTCATTGAGAAATACCTCAACTGTTAGCAATCAATCGAGGGCTGAGTTGGGGGAAAAAAAAATACAAAAGGACATCAAAGAGGTTCTCATTCCCAGTCTATTGCTCTATTTAAGGGTCCTATAATTTGGTGAGGTTGTGTGCTAAATAATTTGTAAGCCTTCAGAACATCCAGGTTATTGTTTGTGGACAGATGGTGCATCACATTTTATTGCTTATTCCTTCTGTGGTTTCTCATATGCAGGACTGATGTGCACTCTGAAGTCTTTGTTTCCTTGCTAAAATCTCTAATCTAAAACAGGCAATCAAGCACACAGACAGTGCTTCAGAAAGCATAATCATAGTTTTAAAGGGGCGAAAAAAACATTTCGGCTGCAGTTAAGAAGCAGATGTGTTCCCTGAAAATGCAAAAGGTTATCAGAAGTATCAAAATAAGAGAATAGATACGGAATTTGGAGGCGCTGGGGAGAGCGTGTATTTTATTTCAGTACTGCAGGGTAGGTATGCCTTTTCCTAGGCTACCTGCTTTGTATCTGGCTCTCTATGGAGCCGGCGTAGTGAAAGCCTTCGGAGACCGGCTTTTGCTTCCACCTTTCCCCTGAGACTGGCAGTCTTTGTCTTTTACAGGCGAGGAGCAGCCGTGTTGTGATCCTGGAACCGCTGCTGCCCTGAAGAGTTAAATCATGTTGATATACAGGAAGGAAATGGAGTAGACTAACTCTACTCTTTTCTTCCTACGGATTTTTCTTTTTATTCTGAAGATAGAATTACTGTTTGTAAGCATCTGAAAGTCATTAGTGGCTCTGCAGTCTGTCAGGTGCCGACGCAAAAAACTGCTGAAACTGAACGGGTTCCTGTGCGGAGTGCTGGGAATTTGTCATGTGCTGATGAGCAGTTATAATAATATATGAGCAAATCACAAGCATTCTGCAAATTAATCAAATTTTTTTTCCCCTTCTCCCTTGTCTCTGGGAGAGTGGCTTTGCCGGCAGACGTAGGTGAAGCAGTTTTACTCACAGATGGTAGCTCTGGCATCAGATGGAATTTATATAACAGTAATTCTGATTTCCTGCCAAAGTAGCACTGAAAACACCAGGGAGATTGTACAAGACAAGTCATGTGGTTTTGCTGAGGTTGTTGTGGGAAGTTTAAGGGGGGAAATCTCAAATTTTCCTCTTTGCATTTATTGTTTTAGCCTGAAGGGCCAGAAATCGTACACCATTCTGCCATAGGCGAAATCCAACACATCTTTTTTTATGAATTGCGCTGAAAGAGTGCTTCCCAGCTGTTGAAGCTGCTGGCGGGGAGGGAGCCACATGACTCCTCATCCTTTCCCTTTCCGTACAAGGATTAAAGGAGGGAGGGTTCAAAAGGTTGCTGCACTACATGTCGGAGTGAGGCAGGGTCTCCCTTCCCAGGAAGCGATGCCATGTTCACTTAGGTTATACTCCCTCTGGCAGAACGAAATGGAGGGGGGGCTCGCGGCAGCGTCGGTAAACACAGCGGCACGGGCTCTTCCTCCTCATTAAAACGCGGCTTTTCCGAACGAGGTTACTCGGGTAGATTAAGGTTATTAGTTGCGTCTCTGCTGACATTTCCAGTTTGATCCGTAAAAAGCAGAAGCGTGGGGCTTTTTACCCGCTAAGGCGAAGTGTGCTCGGTGCACTTGTTTCACAGCCGAAACATGCACGGGTTTGGTGGCGGGGTCCAATCCTGAGCTCGTCCAGAGCAGCGCGGGTCCGATTAAACCATGGGCTTGTGACAGGGCTGCGAGGCCAGGGTCGGGCCCTGTGGCTTTTGAATCAGATCGCGCTTTTAAAAACAGAAGCAGTCTTCCCTAGAAAAATATTACGGTGCTTTTATAATAGCGGCATATTGAGTAATGCATGGGGCATAGCAAGACTGCTGTGACACTAAAGGGAAAAAATAGAGGCGAGCAGAACGGGAGAACTTTCAGGGGCTGTTTTTAATAAAGAGGTGAATTCTTTCTGCAGTAGGAAAAATGATAAAAAGATGGCGTATCAGCTACATTATGCAACAAAGTAATGCTGCTGTGTTTTTATAATGTAAGGCACTGCCCATTTGTTTTGGTTTACGTGACTGCAGTGAAATAAGTGGATTAGACTGAAACTTTAGCATGCTTCATTGCAGCTGGTTGCAGACATCTGTCATTCCTCAGCCATACATTCTGGATCATGCCAAGAAGAAAAAGCAAAGTCTGACACCTTTCATTTTAGAGAGCCTTTTATAGAAAGGGAGAAGGGGAGAAAGCGTTTCCTTTGTGACTTAATAAAAAAGACGCTTTTTCTGCAACAACATCAACAGTACTTTCCAGAGGGAGAGGTCCTGCAAAGTTAATGCACAATTTGTTCTTTGCAGCCTTATATTTTTTACTGTTTGAGCTCCTGGTATGTTGAATAGAAGTGATTTTTTTTTTTTTTTTTTTTTTTTTTTTTTTTTTTTTTTACAGCAACATTAGCTGTATGTACACCTGTGTAGGGAATGTGCCTGGTGAGAGGTGGGTTGCTGTGAGTCCCCACTCAGGCTGTGGTAATCCAGCGCAGTGACGGCACACGCTGCTGCAGCACTGCCGGTGAGGAGCTGTTCTGCAAACTGCACTCACGAAACCCCATAAACAGGCAATAGTAATGTTTTAGCGGAATGATTAGTGAGGTTGTGAGCTACTCATGGATAATTTGAAATATTAGCTATTAGTAAGCTGGATATTTATTTACTTAAAGTGTTTTGGTTTTCCTCAGTCTCTTTACTAACGTGCCGCTCTAGATAGAGAATCATGAGGTCCGTGACAAGTTATAAAGTGACAAAATACCATCTAAATTGCCCCAGTTACGTAACAAAGCTGCAAATAAAATTAAAGGAGAACATGCCTAGCCTAAGTGACATCATACATGCAGAAAACAATTATTCTAGCTTAGGGTCCCATTTCAGCAAACAAACGTTATAGCACGTGGATAATTTAGGTGATTTGCGGGGCACGGGGCAGATGGGGAGCCTCCTGAGCCTTACCTGGCTCTCTGCAGAGGAGCAGGTCTCGGCGTGGCGTGGGCTGTGTGGCTGTCCTGTTCAACACTGGCTGAGGGCATGGCATGTTGAAATGTGCGCAGAAAAAATTTAGAAAGCTGAGTATGGGTTGTTCTTTTTTAAATTCCATTCCACCGAATAAAATAAATAAGCTCAAGACAGTTGCCTAGAGTGAAAGAGAAAATGCTACTGTATTTATGAATTGCTAGGCAGAATAAAGGATATTTGGTAGCAAAATATCATCACCAGCAAGGTGTTTCCTATTAGCACCTCTGATTTGTATGATCTTCTTACTAAAATCCCAATGCCACCAGTACAGCATTTATTCTGGGAAATCACAGGTACATTAAATTCAAACAGAGCATTGTTCCAGAAATCCTAAATGCTCCCTGAAATGATAAATATTTACTGAGACAATTAAAAAATATGACAGAACATTAGACAGAAAACTTGTGAATGACCTAGTAGGAAAACAGAGATATTTTGCTCAAGGGGGTTAGATTTGGAATGTAATGTTATCAGCATGATTAAAACAAGTGAAGGAGTGAATAGACATAACAATTAATTGAAATACGTAAGTAAAGGCAAAGGCGGGACTCTGAACATGTAATATTGATAATCAGAAGAACTCGGGGTTAGTTAATATTAAAGAAAAGGCTGCCAGTTACCTTCAAAATACGTTTGCCTAGCTGCAGTCTGCCTGGATCCCCAAAGCAGCGAGAAAGAGAAGGCTGCCAGAGGGCTACAGCCCACCTATGCCTCGGGCTTGGGCACCTCTCTCCTCTCGTGTAGGGGGCCCAGCGCAGGCTGCAGAGGTGAAGGGATGTGCTGGCTTTGCCTCCGGGCTTTGGGAGAACAAGACTTGGTACCAGAGTGGCGGGCACAGCTGGAGTTGAATGCTTATATTTTTTGGCCAAGCTGTTGGGATTTTAGATTTACGAGCGGGATTATGATTGAGGAATTTATAAACTGCCATTACTGTTGCCATTATAAATGTAGTCAGAGGTGGCCTGCTCTTTACAACAGGTACCTAGTGCCCTTGATAAGAACTCTGTCCTCTACTTATGTGTATAAACCAAAGTAAATAAATATGAAAAATTAAATATAATTAAATTTCCCCAAGCATGGGACAATGATAGTCTGGCATTTCAAGCTCAATCAATGACAGCATTTCCACTAACCTCGTTTGGAGCCCGCTGAGGCACCGGGCTCGTAACTCATGTTGTCATGTCAAAACCCAAACGGGTGTGCTGTCGGGGTGCTGCTCCATGAGGGTGGGTGCCTCCGCCGGCAGCAGTCTGGAATACACGGGTCCTTAGAAAGCAAAGTCGCCAGCTGTTTTGCAGAATTTTTGTTTTACAAGGTTCACATAATGTTTAATATTTCTTTAGGAGGACCTTTTCAGCTATTCTGCTGATGCTTTTCCTTTTTTCTCTAAGAAAAGATCCATTTCCCTTCTAAATCAAAAGTTCTTGTGTGAAAAGCTTTCTCTCCTGAAAAAGAAACAAACTCTGTGCGAAGTGTCTGGAGCTGAGTAATCCTGTTACTTTATCAGCTTTGCAAGTGGGAAATGTTTGTTTTCCCAGGAAGTGCAAGGCTCTGTTACACTGTCGGTGACTTCACTATCCGTTTTGTAATTTGCTTGTATTTAGTGCCGTGCAGAGGGCTACCGAGTTCCTCAGTCTGCCGCCAAATAATTCTAATTCCCACATCCTGTGTAACAAAGGTAACACGTTGAATTAGTGATGTTTTCCATATGTTGGTGACTGATTTGTTTAGTAAGTTAAAGTCCCATTTATGAAGGACAGTGGTAGAATATTCTACCTGTTTTTCTTTTTACCATGTGTGCCCAGGTGGCTGTCAGCCTCTGCACCATCCTGAGCTACCTTTGGCTGTTCTACACAGCAGGGCCGGTTTGTTGGTGTTGTGTTTTTTTTTTTAATTCTTTTGCTTTTAAAGGAAAGTTTAGTGTGTGATAATTAGTGATTATAACCTTTTGAGACAGAAATTTAAGTGCAGCTTTTATTTTAGGGGGAATGTGTGAAATTAAGTTAATATTTTAATAATATGTGTTAAAGACAAAGTGTAGCGTCAGCTTTTGCTTTTCGCTGTCATCATTAAACATTTTAGTGTACTCATCAACAAGTTGAAATACCTGTTCAGAAACACCAAGTACTGTATAATATACTTAATCAAGAGCAGACACCACCTTCGATTACCTTTAAGGAAAGCCATGTAGGTATCTGAGGATTTAATTTGATACCATGAATGGAGATTAATTTTTTTAAGTAAAAAACCTTAAACCAAATAATTTACAGATTAGGTCTTTTAATTCTCCAGCTCTTCTGCAACCAGTAAGGATTCAGCCATTTGTCTGTAGACCCAAGGTATGTCTCAGCAAAGCACCAGGCCTGTGGTGCCAGGTGGTGGCTTTGGGATGGGTGCTGCCCTCGAGACAGTGCTCCCCACGTTAATCCCTCAGGGGGTTCCTTCTGGGTATCTAACCTGCCATGGCAGACTTCAAAGGTGGATGAATCCTACTGGTTTTAGAGTAATTTTTCTACATGCCCTTAATGCATTTTTTTAGGATCAAGCTGGCGACAGTGTTTTGCCTGAGCTCGGTCTTTACCTGAAACCTATCCTCCCCTAACTAAGATATTTCCTGTAACCCGCAGCGAGACAAAGGCTCTTCCAAATGGCCATTCACACGTTCGGAACTGAGCTGACCCTGGAAGTGTCTGCTCTGTATTAGCAAGGGAGGTGTTTGGTAACTGGTCTGGTGCCTCTGATTACTCTTAGGACTATTTCCAAGACTGAGCCTGGTAAGGAAGGAATCCAGCTGAATAGAGGGTGGTCAAGGGGCTGCCATAGCTTCAGGTGACCCTTGGGAAACATGTAACCCAAAAAGCGTAGCTTTGGTAGGTGAAAATGTTCCCAGGCCTTCCTGAAATGCGGATACTTCTGCTTTTTTTTTGGACGTACTTCTACAGTAAGTCACCAAAAAAGCCTCAGACAAGGCTTTTTGTTTTTCAGGTTTTTCCTGGTCAACACGAAATAGCAAGTTTTAAAAATCTCATTTCCTTTTCTGTAATCCAATAAACACATAAACTTCACAGAATATTGTAATTTTCCCAGAAGACCATCTTGGTTGGTCCTGGACCTGTGTGTAAATAAACATATACTTTTCAATTGTTTTATAAAAACTTTTATTACATATGTGAACCTGATTGGATGTACTTTAATCTGTCTGGTATTTTGGGAGTTTCATAAAATGCATATTTTGAGACCAATAAAGTAGAATGGCTCAATCAGAGCCATTATTGTCTATTGGACAAATATATTTATTCAGCATTTTCCCATCCATACTGTTATGCTCCAGATCAGAATGGCTGCTTTAGAGCCATTCTGCTCTCCTGGGTAATGCATACAGTGCTTGGGATGTTTGCTGTGGATAGTAAATGTATTTATGAAAATTTATATGTTAAAAAAAGGAAGTCGCGCTAGCCAAGATTTAAATGAAAGTAGTTCTCCCTTTGCAAATGCTTGTTATTATGCTATGATAGTGTTACTTTAAAATGGCAGCATTTACTGAGATGCCTGGGACCCAGAGGCTGTGCTCTGAGAGAGCCACGAGCTCAGCCCAGCAGTCACTGCCAGAGCATGGGAGATGCTCAGAAAGTCTTATGTCCTACACAGAAAGCACACGGCCATCATTGCTTGCTCTTACATCTGAGGCAATGCGCACTTCATCTGTTTAAAGATGATTTTGCCTCAAATACAAACTTACGTAGAAAAAAAAGAAAGATTTAAAGTAGCTCTTCCCAGGGAGGTCCAGACTGGCTGAAGGTTTGAACGTGGCTTGTCCCCTTTGCACGGCAGCAGATGTGTGATTACATGGACCGTTCCACCAGCAGCGTTGTGGGACTGAGCATCTCAGTGCAGGAGGCAGTGGCCATCCATCCTAAGCTGCTGCAGCTGGTCCTCCAAGAGTGCCTGGTCATGGCCAGAGGTGGTGCTGGCTGTTTGGGATTGCTACAGCAGCCCAGGAGGTCCAGATCTTCAGTGTCCAAAATATCAGCTAAAGAGATTTGCCTCCAAGAAATTCATACCTTTGAGGCTTTTCAAAAATTTCTTAGTGAGGGAGTAATTTATTTGTTTTAAAGAGGTAATTGCTGTTATTTTCGATTTTCACCGAAAGGATATTCTTAAACCAGGCAAAGAAATCTGAAATGAGTTTGCCGTATTGCATCGCAGTAAGCGCTATAGCTGTTGGCCATCTGAGGAAAAACATTCTGTCAGATAATCATGGCCATTTTTGCATTTTAAGGGAACAAATGTCATATCTAAGAAACACATTTTATTCAGGGCTTAATTATAATTTATAGTACATTGCACAGCATTTGTTTTCTGTTCATCATTTTATTGCTCTTCTGCCTTTTCTCTAAATTTATGCATTAAATTGTGTGTCTGTGTGTCTGTATGCGTGTATCTGTGTGTATATATGTACACATATGCAATATAATAAAAAGTAGTGTAGTGGGGACAACAGACGGCTTGTATGTGATGTATTATTGGCATTTTTCTTTCAAATTACCGTTTTCTTGCTGCTTTGGGAGAAAGCCATGATTTTGCTGTGATTAGTACACTTTTAACAATCTGGAATAAATTCCTGATCTTATTCATGTGACTAGTCCAATGCCCATTTTTACATTTTAGTGCAAACCCCTACATATGTGCCTGTAATACCACAAAAATAAGATGTTTCTTTGTGGAAATTTTTATAGAATTTGGATGCCGATCAAATATTTTTAGAAGTGGAGAATTAATGCGGCTTGACCATGTAAATGATTTTTTTTTTTAATGAAAGACTTTAGTATTCATCACTCTGTCTCTCTCTCTTGTTTGTGTATTCCTTTGTGCTAATCTTAAATAATGGATCCATATCAAAGTTAATAAATTAGTAACTATTAGCAGTGTTTGGATTACAGTAAGTAACCCAATGACACTTCGTTGACATTGACTTTTTATGTGTTCCAATTTTACATTTTGAGTTTGAAAGATAAGACAAAGCAAAATATGCTTGGCAAGTATTTGAATCCTTAACACCCACAGGCAATGGTTTTGTTTAAATCCAAGGCCCCTGCTTTAAACGTACTTTCCTTTAAAGGGTTGTAAACCCCAGACTTTAAGATCCATGTCTTTTTCAAAACCCGCGTTTTCTGACTCAGTTCAGCTGATGCACCATGTTGGGTTGCATCAGTCATGCCATGTTATGAAACCTAACGCAATGTGACTGATGCAGGCTGACGTGATGTGTCACAAAGCAACATATCAGATCACAAACTTGAAAGAAAAGAAAACAAACTTTTTTTTTTTTTCTTCCCACAAAGCCTAAATTAACAAGGCAGCATCTATTTTTCAAAAGGTGGACTAGTTTCAAATGTTGATGGATTTTTCTAAATATTGGTGCCACAGAAAAAAATCTTCATCCTGACCAGAGAGTACCTCCCATCCACACTCCTTGTTCTCTCCAGGGTGCAGGCAAAACCAGAGAAGAAGATGAGCCTGGGTCATCCCAGCACTGCTGCCATTGCTGGGTCTGATGCTGGGAGGTTTAGATCACGATCAGAGGACTGGCTTCAGCAGGTGCTGGAGTTAATCATCCTTTCTGGGGAAATCCACACCTTCTAGAAATGGGGTTTTTTTGAGTCCAGATACCGTTATTTTCATTTTAGCTTTTTATTATTTTTTTCTGTTGTTCCATTTATTTAGACTCTCAGCTTCCATGCAGAGGATCACAAAGTCTCCTCACACATTCAGTCACAGACTTCACAGACTGTTGCTCCACAACAGGATTATTTGAGCTGCAAACATTATATTGTCCTCTATCCTCACTTTTTAATCGGAGAAAGATGCACCATAGTTTGCCCTCCTTGTTGGCCCACCTGTAGTCTAATACTCTTTACTAAAAATGCAATGCATTACGCATTATCTCCTGAACTATCAGGAAGACTTTTTTTTTTTTTAAGGGCTTTCATATAATTTTATTGGAAGATGTATAGTGGGTAAAATATATATGAACTATAGCTTGCTAAGAAAGAACCTACCAACCACTGCTAGATAAAATGTTATAAATTTATTGCCAACTTATCTGGGGAAGGGTTATTTTAAGAGCCTGCTGCCCACAACAAGATTTTGAGTTAAAATTAATGGATGGGATACCTAAGAGAAACGGGCATTTTCCTTCACCCCTTAGTTACAAGCAAATTGCAGATATTGTTATCTTTGCAAGTGAGAATAATCTCTAGTTTTTGTACTACTTCTGCTGTAAACAATGTACCTCTTGCTTTCCTATGACCCTCACTCTGTATACATATTTATATATTATTCATACCGGATTAAAAATGAATGTGCTCTTTACCACAGTTGTACTGCATAGTGACAATACAAATTAACTTATTGTGTACTTACTTTTCACAAGGCAGTGATGTGAAATTTTGATGGCCTGAAAAAGTAAGTCGTGGGGGAGGCAATGCAGAACTGAATCCTTGTAGGTGCACTTTATATTGTCTGATTTATTAAAGCGCATTGAATTAATAAATGACATTCCCTATATGGAATTGCACAGCTTTGAACTTGGCTCGGTAGTGGGCAGAAAGAGTTTGCTTTTAGTCTGGCACACGCGAGGTGGTTAGCTCTTTGTGGATTCCTTGTTTAGAATTTGTTCTTTGCAGGAAGGAATTGGAATGGCTGTTTAACGATAGCTACTTGTGGGCAAAGCATGAAGAGCTGCTTGGTGAGATCTCGTGCTGCTGGCTAGTGGTACCAGTTCTAGCTAAAACCTTCCAGTGTATTTCTGTGATGCTTGAGGAGTTTGGGGATGGCTGATGGGTGCGTTGTGCCTGCACACTCTTGGAGCCCCATGACTTTATCCATGCTTCCTGAGCGCTGCTTTGCGAGCTGTTATAAGGGACATCGTATCATCCATGGTACATCCAGTCACTGGCCATTGCAACATGCAAGAAGGGCCAGATAAACAGGATATCTTTTGCTTTTTCCATACTGTCAATAAAACCAGAGTAAATAAGGCTGGAGGGCAAGCTGTGCCATTTGTCACAACTTGGGAGGGCATCTTCTGTTCTTAGCATGGAACCAGTCATCAGATGGTCAGATGAAACACTGGAAGGGAGTTGGTGCTGCTGATGTAGATAGTCTCACATCTCAGTGGATGTGATAGTGGCAGGTCTTTGTCTTTTGGAGAAAGGGAAAAGTCATTTAAATTCATAATGGGGCCAGTCTCCTTCACCTTCACTCAACATTTCTCCCACTTTGGCCAAGGCATTTTGGCACCTCCCCAGGACGGGTATGCGATAGACCCCTTAACTCTACCTGGTCAGAGGCATTACCCAGGATGAAGAAAAGGGATAAGGTGAAAAAGAGTCCAGAACCCAACTGTGAGTTCTGGTGACTTTATCTTTCTCTGACAAACAATGGGGGAGATGTAATGGTTTTCTTTCCCTCCCCCATAGTTTTCAAATGTTTTTAGACTTTCTAAAACAAGGAAAATCAAACTTTTTCTTGACCGTCTTAATACTGAGATAGTTTTGAGAGTGCTTCCTGTTTTCAAAACTGTTATATTCAAATTTTTTTCAGGCATATTTGCACTTTTGTATTGATTTTAGAACTGACTCTTAAGAGGCACTAGGGACACCTTCAATCTCTTCGTTGACTATTTCTTCATATCTTCCAGCTGATTTTTTTCTATAAAAGCCCAATCCAATTCTTCCATTGCTATTGCTTTGAAATTTTCCACTAAAATTTGACTTTGTAATGATTAGCAGCTTACAGATGTAATTTCTTTTTCCTTATGAAGTTGTTGGGGAAAATGTCTTTCTTTATCCCAGGAGAGAACTAGAAGATCGACCCACACGCCGTGCCGATACTTAGGCATAAACATGCATGTTGTAGGTGTTGGGGGATGGTCACACTTCTGGCAGTCTTCAGCTTGTAAAAGCAAAGGGTGGAGGAGAGATTTCCATCCTTGAGAAAGGCAACGTGCCTGTAGTCTTGGGGCATAGGCATAGGTAACTGTGGACAGGATTCCACTTCTTTCCTCTGGATAGTAAGCAGTACGTTTTGTGGGATTCAGCCTTCAAGTGGTATTTTTGATGTTTCAGTAAAAATGGCAACCTAGAGCACTAATGCTGGCTCAGGTGAGTTTAGTCTGCTAAGAGGTGCTCATGCTGGTGTGCCAGCAACAGCACGAGGTTAAAATCAGCAGTTATCCATGGTCCTGTCTGTGCTGGGAGCACTGCAATAGCACACCCATCTCGGTATGGGTAACATTGAACCCGTGCACCAAAAGTGTCTATTTGCTTATCTGTTTAATTCCTGTCTGAAATCAAGCTGAGATGGTCCCAGCCCCTTTCCACAGAGCAGCAAGCATAGTCCTCCTCCTCTGCTACACCAGTGACTGTTTTAAGCCTGTTAGGTAGTAGCACGAGAGCAAAGGAAAATATGGAGATAGGGTATTGTTTTTCACTTACCCTGGCTGTATGTAGATGGTCTGGCACATTTATTTATTCATTTATTTGAGCAAATTAAAGCGAGCTAAGCACATTTGACCTCAGATGGTCCTGGTTTAAGTTAATTTGAGAGACAAAGCTCATAAAGTTCCAGTAAAACACATCAACAACTTCCCAGCATAGGTTGAAATGTGATTGCTGAAACATAACCTCCAAAACCAGATACAGCATAGAGATTCGAAGTCACAGTGATCTGAAAAATATGGGAGAGTACATTGAGAGCGTTGCTGAGAAGTGATATCTTTCATTCATGCCTTCATTTTGCAGTCAGTTGCTGTTTCACCCACAAGAAATGCATCTATCAGATTTTGTGCATTAACATTCCTTTTCTAATCTAGCTTGGACATTTTATTTTAAAGCTGGTGATAACCTCAGGCCCCGGTCCAACACACACTTATGTGCTTGCGTATCTTTACGCACAGGAGTAATCTCACTGGAGTAAATGTTTGCAGGTTTGAGGCCTTGGCTATCTCAATCCATTATTTCTTTCCATTAAAAAGTAATCTGCCTGATTAAAATAAAACATACAATTCTTTACTTGAAGACCCACCCAAAGATGAAGTGTGTTTATTAGACCAAGGGTCTGCATATTGTCATCCTTGAATTGCACTTCAATAAAGGAGATAATTAACAAATGTAAAAGAAGGCAGTCTCGTACACGATTGCACTGTATTTACAAGTGCTTAGTTTGGATCGCAGGCTGATGGATTTACAGCTGGGTCTGAGGAAGGAGGTGAAATAGCTGCTTCTCCAGAAAATCCAAAGCAGAGAATTTTCAAAACACAGTTTCTTTAACTCGGCATCATGCGAATGGCACAGATTCCTGGTTCTTGCTAAGGCGTGTGGTGATTCTTCCGCCTGACAGGAGGGGTGTCTCGGGGGGTGGGGAGCAGCGCTTTGGGTTCATCAGGCTGTGTCACGGACGGGCTTGCCGGCGCTGTGTACATGAAATAAAAACCTAACGAGCCTCTCCTCTGTCCTGCAGGTCACAGGCCTTTCCAGTGCAGATACTGCCCGTACAGTGCCTCTCAGAAGGGAAACCTGAAGACCCACGTTCTCTGTGTCCATCGCATGCCTTTTGACAACAGCCAGTACCCCGACCGCAGGTTCAAGCGCTCCAGGGTCGACTCTGAAGCTTCTGGGAATTTGGAAGAACCTGTGGCTGTCAAAGCGGGAAGCTCGGCAGAGCTAACGGAGGAGGGCAGCAAGGCCCAGGAGTGATGCAGCCCGGCGGGTGCCTCTCCGTGCTGCCGCAGCCTTTTACCCTGGGTTTCGATACGCGTTGGGTGAGGGTGGGCTCACTGCCTCCCAAGTGAAAGGATGGTGTGCGAATTCCCTGGAGCGCACACGATGCTGAAAACACTCAAATATATGTATATGTACACGTACACACACACGCGCATATATATATATATTTACACGTGGAGGGATATTCAGTCATGCACATGCCGAATATATATCTACATACCCTCACACACACGATGCGCACATTCCGTGTGTGTGTGTGTGTTTAAATATATATGTTACACACGCAAAATGAAATTTCCAGCCCTTGAAAATGGCTGCTAAACTGTTACCTGGCAACAAGTACTTCCAAACAATGTAGGTGGGATAATAAAGTGATTTAAAAATGTTAGGAGGTCATTAGTTATATGAAAAACAGGGCAATTTCAAACTTTAAAGTGGTCTTTGTCCAAAAATAATGCTCTTAACAGAAAAATGATACCGTCTAAGCGATTTAGTGTTGCCTTGAAGATTGAGGGGCTGTGTTTTCATTGTTGAAAACACCTTTATAATATGACACCAGCTGCTGTCATTTGCCTAGCATAGTAATGAGATGTGTTGGTAGACTGCCATGGTGCCAGTCTGACTGGAGCTGTCATTGCAGAGAAAATCAATTCAAGTGGTGTTGCAACTGCAGTATAGGAGAAACCTTAGACGGCCCATAAGCTAGGGTCAGTACTGACCTATGTTGAAAAGTATTGTGATATTACATTTTCTTTTTTTATTTTTTTCTTAAATATACAGCCAAATGAATCAGTGGTTAGAAAAAAATCTGCAGCCTGATGTGTGATTGCAGATTTGAAATGTAATTCCATTTTTTGTAATCGTCTTGCAGTATTGAGGGAAATGCTTTTACTATTTTTTTTTCCTTGATGAAGAAGTAAGTTGCTATAAAAGTAGAACTACAATATATAGAAATCTTGTTTAGTGAAACTCATCCACCTTATCTATAGAAGGTGATGGTGAGAAACAGAATTTTATTACATAGGAGATTGGTAATTTTATTTTCTTCTTTTCTTGTTTTTTTTTGTAAACTTCCTTTAAATTCCTTTTTTTTTTTTTTTTTTTACACTTGAATGAAGGATTCCCCAGTGATGGTTAATTTTCATGTGTTAGTTTTTGTAAGTGTTGCAGACATAGTGCAGAAGTTTCTTCTGGAGCAAGCTCTTATGAAGTAGCTTGACCTAAAATATGAATCCGAACTTCCTGCTCTTTGTCTCTAATGAAGAAAAGTGTTTTAGATGATATTTCTTTGGTTTTGTAAAACAAATGCGTTCTATATTTTTGCAGATTTTAGCTTTTTTACTGATTGGATGCTCCAAATTTAGCAAGGTCTTTGCCACATAGGAAACTTTTGAGAGACTATAGTGATCCACATACTTTAAGAAGTAAGAAAAATAACTAAAGATTTATTCTGAAAATCTCTGAGTGGCATAAAATTTTAGCCTTCTAATGTACTTCCTTTGACAGAAACAAAATTGGTGCTGTTTATTGTGATGGTAGAGAAGTATTAACTTCTTCTAAAACAAAATGATCCAGACACAAAAAGAAAAAGAGTCAAAAAAAAGTCAATATTTCTTTGCAGGCTGGGAGCACAGAGTAAAACCCCAGGGCCTTAAAACTTCAGCTCTGCCTAAAGCAGTTTACAAAAAATACTAAACTGCAATCAATGTAAATAAAATTCTTAGCGCTACCCTGAGACTGGAAAAAAAATCTCAGGCTAATAAGGAATACGGTTTGCATATGCTGTCGGAAAGGATGTCATCCAACTGAAGTTTCAGTTTAAACGAGGTCACTGTGTAACTTGGACCCATCTGGCACAGAGCAAGCTGCTTTTCTTGTTTTTCTAGTATAGTTCTCACTGCCTTACTTAAATCGAGTTGATAAACTTAATGCAACTGTTTCTATGATCCTAGATAAAGGATTGAAATGTTATTGAAACTTTCTGACTGTAGTAAGCTTTAGGATTTTAACTGCACTACTGTGTTTGGTGACTGTGTCAGTCGCTTGCTTTTGTGTGTTTGCGCCGCCTTCAGTATCTTAGCAAAAAAAAAAAAAAAAGGAGAAAAAAAAGAGGAAAAAAACCCCACCCCAAACCAGCCCCCACATTCCATTTCTTGCACTTTTTGAGCTCTTTCAGTATTCTTTTGTGTCTTCTGAGCATTTTCAGATACGACAGGCAATAATTCTGTTTGTGACACTGGAAACATCTCCCGCTCCTTGTGATGTGTGTGTTGATTCCATTTGGTCGGGTGCTACTGTCCCTATCCTCCCCTCTGACATCGCCCTTTTTTCCAGAACATTTGTAACTTGTAATACAAACAAGTGACAGCAGCAGTGATGCATTGTCAGTTTCTGAATATCATCATGCTTCTCATATCTAAACATGTCAAGTTTTTTCTCTGTAACTTCTGTAGTCTGTGATACTGGTCATAATACTGTCTACATTCCTACACAAAGAAAAATTTCTATCTTGGAGGAAATCTGAGATCAATAGAGTAGAGGATTTTGTTGCTATGCTTGTAACAATTAGAAAACTTTGTATTTAAAGTTTATTCTTGGTCATTATTTATTATTATAATACATCAGTTGACAGAACTTTATTCTGGTATAGAAGTATTAAAAGTTGTTTTTTCAGCAATGACTGTTTTCTTTCTGCTGTTAGAATAAAAATGTCTTTGAAGCAGTACAGTTTTATCCAGTGTTTTACGCAATAAAACCTCTACCTCTGAAAAAAAAGTTTTCCTACTTGCTTATGTTTATTAGGAACAGCGAAAACATTATTTTCTGCAGCTTTGTCAGATTTAAAAAAAAAAAAATAATGTCAGTAAATTCACAGTTGTTAGGCAGTTACTGGAGTGTATTATGCTGGGTGTGTGTGCTCAGTCCACTTATTAATCTGAACAAATCTATATACAGTATATACATATATATATTATATATATTGTGCTTAATTAAAAGACTGTGGAAATCTGTTTTAGCATGTAGTAATAATTGTTTTATATACTACTACTTATGTACTATAGAAAAAGTCTTGGGGTCTATCAAGCTTTGATTTGAAAGTGTTTGAAGTGTGTATCATACACTATGATGTATAAAGTCATGTTTTCACATTAAAAAAAATTGTTTGTATAGATCATATATTTGCCTTTAGAAAATTGTGAGGTTTATTGTTATGGTGCATGTTAAGAAAGCTGCTCACACTTCAAAGAATGTGCCAGTGCGAGAGCACTCCCATTCTCTTGGATGAGTCTTTACTCTTTGTGCTTAAGTTTTTATTTGCACATTCGAAAGCAAGTAAATTAAAGAATTTTCCCCTTCTTAGGGGAAAAAAAAAGATGCACCAAATCTGAGAAATTACAGCAAGTATGAGGAGAGAGGAATGTGGCCTTGCACAAAAAAAGGCTGAGAAGGAAAACGTTTGGAGAAGGCAAATTTTAACATTAGGTGAAGCCGATTGTACCCACAGTAGTACAGTTATGCTGTAGCTTGAATTCTGCAGTAGAAAAAGGTAGAAAAGTTGTCTAGAGGGGTTAAGAATTAAAGTGTGGCATCATGGAAATTCAGTTATTCAGTGGCTGAAAGTGGCAGGGAGCAGCTGGTGCTGTCGGGAGGGTGTGGAGCGCGTGGGGCAGGGGCACGGCGGAGCTGCGGCTGGGTTCCCCATGTGCGGGCGGACGCCACAGGGCTCTTCAGCTGCAGAGAATAAGATCTGTGTCATGCATCAAATTTTAATCAAAACCCAAGGAGTTAACGAACGATTTTTACGTCTTGCAAAGTTGAGGTCTTTCACACCACCTCTTGGGAGGAACCACTCTTCTTAGGCACAGAATCGTGGCGTATAGAAATGTTGCTTGAGAATGAAGAGACCTCAGCTTAGAGCTGAGCTCTGCCTCGCTGCGGGGTGCTTGTCCTTCCAGGTAAGCACTGTGCCCTGGAGCTGGGGAAAGAGGGGGTGAAAGAGGGGCCCTCCTGAATATTTTCCTGCCTTCTGGTTTCCATAGACAGTAAATGGAAATGTGAAAGCCTGGTTAAGGAGCAATGATGATCTCATTGCACCTCCACGGAAATACTTACAGTCTGCTTTAAGATCCTGGGATTTCCACCGGGAACTGGGCATTCAGCAGTACAGAAACACTAGAAACCGTCTCCCCCTGGCCTCGTACCACACAGCCTGGCATCACCTGCCAAGGCAGCTCGTGGGAGAGAAGGTCTGGGAGAAAAATGTGGTTGTCCCACCTAAGTCTGCATGTGGAGAGAGTGGTTGCCTGGAAGCTGATGGGCTTCCTGATGGAGATGGTGGGTGTCTTGACAAGAGTCTTCCCACCTGACCTCAGACAGCTGCTCTCAGCTATAAGATAATGTTTCTTGTTGAAACTTTTATAAGGGCTATAACCCCTCTGTCTGTTCTAATTTGGGAATTGAATATTGCCCCTCTCTGTTTAACATCTATATTGTAACAGTATTTTATAAAAATCTCACCTTGTGTATTGTAAGCAGATCCTAGTGAAATTATTCTTAAGTATTGCGGTTTTCATTTCTGGATATCGTGGCTTGGCATGATCCACCGCAGTGGAAGATGTTTCTGTCGGGAAGCCTGGTGAGGGGGAGGAGGGAAGGTAAAGTTGTGGTGTAATGGCATATTGAAAATGTCACCCAGCTGAGCACTATAAGGGCTGTGAGAAGTTCTGCAGCTCCTCACCTGTTGGTGTTGCTCAGGGTATTGTTTGGGGGCTTTCTGTTGTGTTTTGTTGGTTGGTTGTTTTTAGCCAAAAAGGGTCTCGCTGAACAAGGAAATCACAGGAAAAGAGGAAGAAGAAAATTTAAATGATCCCGGAGTGAACTGTTTTGCTGTTAATACAGAAATACAGAGCAAGACACATTTAATGGGCTCTATTTTTTATTATACTATGCTGAATAATTAAGTTTGAGGCTAAGTGTCACATAGATTTATCTTTTAATTAAAAAAGCATGGTTCACGCATATTTGAGTGGTAGTCCAAATAAATGCAATATAGAAATTTATGTTTGTTTATCTAGGTGTTAATTACCTAGAGATTGTTCTGGATTACTTCTTTTTATAAAGTGTCATAGGCTCATGTCACAAGTAATAAAGCTTAACAGTGGAACCTTATCAATTTGCTAACTATATCGCTAGTGTGACCTGGAGGAAAGGAAAAAAAAACCAAGCAACTTTGGAAAACGCTCTCTGCATGCACCCCATTCAAGACATAAAAACCATGCGGTGACCAAAGCAATCATTTTAAAGATGTTCTCGTAAGTAAAAGTACAAATATATCTTTGGTGGTTTACGACCTTTCATACATGTAATTATTTACGTAACACACTGTTATTTATGCCTATGTACTACATGTTGTGCAAAGACAGACATGGTAAGCAACAAAATGTGGTTTACCTGGTGGGCAAGCTATTCATTTAACGTATGAAGTAACACTTAAAAAGACTGAACACTATATTTAAAGCGAGATGTAGCAGATGTAATTTTCTTAATATTTTAAAGGTTTTACAGTGTTGTGAGCAACTGAGAGGACAGGAAAAGCAAACTGAAGTCTAAAGATAAAAGATCATGCATTTCAGTTGCTGCAAACAGAGGGAAAAATTGTGTACAGATGCAAATTGTTTATCAAATTCTCTGTCAGTCTGTTTTTTTCTTTGCTTAAGACCAGAATTTATCCTCTTGCTCCACCGAGCCACGTGGAAGGATGCAAGAGATGCGGAGAAGGCAAACCTCGCGGCACAGGGAGACTGAGGGGCTCCCCACTGCTGGGACAAATCAAATGCCATCCGCTGTACCACCCTGGCAGGGGATCTGCCCTCAGGATTTGAAAGATCGAGAAATCTTTTGGGTTTTCTTATAGGTGTAAATACCCCTCCCTTTGGGGTTAATTATTTATGCTTTTCCTAGACTTCTGATGATATAATACCAGGTTTCTACGGCACTGTGTTGTGCAGCAGATCTATCTGAGAGTCTTTACTTACTGATATCACAAAGAAATCAATGAAAATTACTCTCTGTGCTCACAATCATTAATTCTTACCTGATAGACAGATTCTCAAATTGTGAAGAGGGCTGGAAGTGAGGGTTTCTTCTATTTATTACACATCAGTTACCTCTATAGACATAGATATTGCAAACTTTGTCTCGTGTGCAAACAGTAGTAGGTATGTTACGTCGAAATAGATGAGGTTGAAGATAAACTTGATCTTTTAAAAAAAGAAGCTGCTGAATGTGGGATTCTTAGTAATAACCGAAATATTTTAAATCTTAAAGGACCAAAATTGATACATACATTTATATATATAAAATAACTATGTGTGTATATATGTATATGCAAACATACACAGCCTTCAGTTATTCTTTTACTAGGAACATGATTTAACCCCTTAACTGCATGTTTAGTGTCCTGATGTGTTTGATTTTTGCCACTGTAGAGAAGCCATTAATGGATATTTAGCATTTCTGAGCATCAACTAGTTACTAAGGAGCATAAATATGGACCAAGGGGTTGAAAATCTGAGCCATGGGATGAGATGAATCACTGTAGCTCGCAAAATTCCAGCTGCATAAAGTTGAAATAATTTGATGGTGAATCAGGCCTGTTATTAATGAGGCTACAGAAAAAAAAAAAAAAGACCCACTTCTCTTTGAAAGAGAATTTGTGGAGAAAATGTGTCCTTAAATTGCATGAGATACTGCAACACAGAATGTGTGATTTCTCTTTAGGTTGTGCCACTGTGCTTCCTTATTATTTTTTAGATTTTATTCTTGGGGAATTGTTTTCTCAATTGTTTTCTGTTTGAAAGAAGTTGATGCATGAATGAGTGAAACACAAGGAGTAATAAAGAAAAATAGCGCTATTAATCCCAACAGAGAAAATCTCTCTTCTGTTAAAAATCTCTCCCGCAATATCTGTGACTGTGGTACATCCGTCTTCACTAGAGAATTACTGCTCCCGATGGTGCTGGTCCTTATCCTGCTGCCGCTGGGAGCCAGCACCCAGCGCGATGGGAGCAGCGCTCATGAGGGTCTCTGCCTGGAGAAGCCAACTGCTGATTTTCTATAAAGAAATCTGCTGTGAAAAATATAGGTATCTCCAAAGCTACTTATGACCAATCAGTATTTGCACTGCTTTAGCGAAAGCAATGCATACTTTCCCCGTCAACCAATGCTCTCGTGTCTGTGCACCAGTTGTCGCTTGTGTGTCTCCTCTTGAACCTTACTGGTGGTACTGGCATCACTAAACCCAGCTCGCCTGTGCACTAAGGGAAAGGTTAATTTTCAATTAGCTTTGAAAAGCTGGAAGGCTGCTGCATTTTTTTCCAAAGCCATTGATCCACCCTATGCTTCCACTGAGCTAAAGCCTCCAAACGCTATTGATTTATGGGAGAAACACCTTGTCCTTAGTATTATAAATGTTGATTCTTTAACGCCTGCTCCCTCCCTCTCCTTCCATGGGTTTTAATGGCAGAGCACTTCTGATGTTCAGAAGGAGCAGAGCCGCTGAGTGTCCTGTCTGTGCTCAGTGGAAGCGCTATCACCTTCCCACAGCCTTGTGGCCACGTTCATTTTCAGTTCACTGCAAGGACTTCAGTCACCTCCACCTGAGCAAGTGTCAGTTGAGCCACCTCACGCATCTGCAGTTAAATGACAAATACTTAAACTAATGCAAAACAGTGCATGATCCTGTCAATATTTCTGTCTGATGGAAGTGGGAGGGGAAATTGGAGAAGCTGCCCCATGCTTTGGGATGCAACCCAAAGGCGTGCGTGCTAAGTTCTTACCTCTTGGGCAGGGGCTGAGCCACTGATCCACTGTCCGCAACTGGCCAGTCCCACCCCAGCACTGTAGCACTGTGCTTGGCATCTGAGCTGTGACAGCACTTGCCCAAACGTGACCAGTGTAAGGCAATGTGAGACTCTTCGCTTAACCCAAATTGAAGAACAGTGTCTCCACAGAAAACCCAAGTCCTCACTCCTCCCAGTTAACACCGTTGCTAATCTCCAGCTAACATCAAAAGCACTAAGGCTGGGGGGCAGTGATTTTCATTCCAGTGAGAATGGAAAAGTGAGCTGATGTGGGACAGAGTTTGGCTCAGAGATGAAAATTAGACCTCATTAAGTCTTTATTTTCAGCTCACACTGAATGTACTCTTTTCCTCCAGCGCTTCAGAAACTTTTATTTCAAAGAAGTACTGAACTAACCAAGGGATGACAGAACAAATGACACAAACAGGTATATGCTTTAGTCCAACCATCTCCTCACCCCCCAGCATTCTCAGACCAAGCAGGCATCAACCAGTGTTTGTCAGCAGCTGAGGATGACACACAGTTTCCATTTTATCAGACAAAAATGATGCAGAATACAGCACATACTATTCTACCTACTCATTTTTCCTATTTTATCAAATAATTCCTTCCAAACCACACGGGTGGAAATATGATATGAAGAACTAATGAAGCACTGAAGTACCAAAGACCTGGCACCGCTTTCAGACAAAGCTGCAGGTTGAGAGAGAGAGAGATGTATTTTCCTGAGGAGATGACAAACTGCCAGGCATGGAGAGGGGGATTCAGGATGGGGCTTCTGCAGGTAAGGTGGAGTTTGAAGGTGGTCCAACTGGGACTACTAGTGGGTCCCTACTTGTCCCCTGCCCTGGGCAGGAGTGCTGCCATACTGTGGCACAGCGACCCAGGCAAGGTGCTGAGCTGCCCCCTCCTCCTGCCTCATGCCCCAGAGGCAGCTTGAGCCTCCAACAGCAAATCCAGACCCACACTTGTAGGACAGGTCCCATACTGAGTTGTGTCCCAGGAGGAGGGCAGAAAGACAGGAGAAGTAAAAGGGAGGAAGAAGAGAAAAGGAGCCATCAAGATCATCCTTCTCTTCCTTCCTGTAGCGATGTAATCCCTAATTTTCACAAATGAGGAAAAATAGTTGCAGCGCCTGTCTAAGTATTTGAATTTACCACCATGTTTCCTCTTTGAATTAAAAAAAGTGCAAAAAAATCCAACAAATCCAACCCATAGTAAATTCAAATACTGAATTGCAATGTTTGCTTGGTTGCTATTTCTTAGTAGCAACCAACATGTTAATCACTAGTATATAATTAGATGTCATTTTGGAGCAATGCAAAATCAAACAAAATCTCAACATGCTCTGAACATGTTGTGAAAGTTTACATTACAATTAATTTATGATTACCCAAATGTGCATCCAGTGATCTTAAGTCTTACTTCATACATTACAAAGAAAAAAGACAACTTCTGTTTCCACACACCTTAATGCCAGAAGGCCCCCAGAGACAAGGCTCTCCTTTAAATAAATGTATTATTTAAATTCTGTTTAAATAACTGAGCATGAGATGAAGAAATGAGATGAATCTCTTAAACTAGCCCCTGTGTATCCTGGACCTGTCTTTCTTCTTTTTCTTGTTTGTTTGGTTTCTGTAAGCGTTTGTTTTTTCTTTGCTGCCACTTCAGCAGATAGAAAATTAAGGGACACCAGTATTTTTTAATTTCACACCAATTCACTAGAGCCATGAGTTAATTTCAGCATGTTTTCCTGAAGGTAAAAAGAAGTGCACATGCTTTTGTCCCAACAGTGAGCCAGTGCCATGAACTGCTGAGTGTTCCCAGACCTGTCAAAATCAAAGGAACAAGGATGGTTAGTGAGTCACGGGAGCTACTGGATGCATTAGTGGATACAGCCAATATGCTGAGTTATGATTGTGTAATAAACATACAAGCTGTTGTATTAGGACACAGCTACAGTAATCACAGTAAATAAAGTTCTAAAAGCATTCATGCTCCTATCCTTTGTTGAAAATGGGCAATGTACACAGAAAAGTTAACAAATGGCTACACTTGACTCCTCTGCATCTAGAACAGACGAAACCTTGCTACTTGTGCTATAACAAGCTGCTGTCTGATATCTAACCTGGCTCTTTATGTATGTATCCTATACATGCAAACACAGAACAGGGAGGAAGATTATTTTGGGTGTGAAGTGAGAAAGTTGTTTTATGCTTTAATTGCCCTTAATGAGCATGGCAAATGCTGAAAGATGTAAGGAAAAGTCTTGTCCAATAATACAGTTCTTTATTACCTCAGGATCCCATCTTCCTAACTATTTCAAGGATGTTGTTAGCAGAGGAAGGCATATTTTTATTTAACATCTTTATTAATGAGCTAAAGAAAGAAAGAAGTAAACACACTAATTACATTTGCAGTACATTAGTAGCTATTGCAAACATCACCGAGGACAGAAATAACAGAGGAAAAAATGGGCAAGAATAAAAATGTAACCTGAAGAAACTCAAATTCATGTCTGAAGGCAAAACCACTCCGCTTCGACAAGCAATAGGAGAAATAAACACGGGAGCACTGAAGGTGCAGGCAGCTGTGTCCCCCCAGGGGCACTCTGCGGGGGCTGGCAAAGGTGGGGGGGGGGGTTGAGGGCACCTGCAGCCACCTCCGTAGCCCTCGCTAGCAGAGCATAGGAAATGGATTTTTTTATTTTTTTTTTCGTTTAACTTTCAACAGGAAAACCTGACCCCCGGCGTTCGGAAGCGGGCAGAGATGAGCAGTTCGGACTGCCCGGGAGGCTCTGCCCGGCCCCGTCCGCAGCCGGGGTATGGACCAGCCCGGGGCTATAAAGGAGCCGGGCGGGGGTGAGTCCGTGCTGTCGTTTCGACTGTCGGAGGGGCGGAGAGAAAGGGGCTGCTTCCAGGTGTGTTTCCTGCTTGCGGAGGGGGCACTGAGGCAGCAAAGGAGCTGCTGGCAGCAGCGGTGAGTGCCTCCACACCGAAAATCAGGAGTAGTGTGGGAGCAATGAGATAAAACTGAGCAAAAGCAAACTTTCCAAGTGCGGCTTTTCTAAACTCTTTAATAAGCTCCCAGGAGAACTGGTAGATGTGCAGTTACTCCAGTGACTTAAATTTGGGCTGGATACAACAGGGAGCAACGTGCCTGTGCCTGGAGTCAGAGGGGCAGAAACCCCCTGGTACTGGGGGGGTCTGAGCTCCCTCCTGGAGGCTGCTGCCTGGCGTGGGATGCACAGTGAGGTTGGGGCACACCTCATTTACCTGCCCACCTGGCTTGTGGCAAACGTGAGTTCCTTGGCTTAGTTGTGCAGCTGCTAGTTACTGGTGCTTAATGTCACAAAACTTACAAACTGTAATTAGCCAATAGCCTTCTAATGGGTTATAATGCAGGAAGCAACCACAGATACTTGTATACCAGTGAACCACAGTGTTATGTGCCATCCTTACCCTGTTAATGATTTAAAAACAAAAAATAACCCAACCTTCTTCCTCAACCCCCTGGAGCATGAATAACCTGGTACAGCTCCTTCCCCAGAAACACTCCTAAAGACTTTCAAATCACAGCCTTCCTCCTCTATGTTGCGGTATGTGGATGTTGCTGGAAGTTTTAGCAGCTGTGAGAGGGAGCAGACTTGCTGTCCTGAAGTACTCCCTTCCACCTCAGACTGGGGACAGCATGTGCCGCGCTCAAGTGTGTTGCTTTGACAGGTTGTGATGGAGCCATGCGCATCAGCTCTCTGGTCGCTGGGCTGCGAAGGCAACAAGGACCGTACACCTCGATGGCACTGCGTGAGTGATGACAATAACAGTTCAAGCTAATGCCAATCACAGTGGTGACTTTTGCTATAGTGTTACTTGTGCAGTGGCAATTGAATTGAAACTGCCACATCAGTTTGCATTAGGCCACTTAGCAGCTGATGTGGTTTCTCACTAGCACAGCAAAAGGGAGGGAGTGTGGCTCTGATGAAGCCTCTGAGAAGTCGTGTTTCCAGCCGGGACTGGGAGCACAACTGCACTCAGCTATAGAAGTTGTAAACTGGCTGTCTGGAAAGCAATTCCCTTTGAAATGTCAATCTTAAAGCTTCCTTCTGCCGCACTAAAACATGGTAAGGTTGTAGCCTATGAGTGTCCAGCTGCAGAGCTGTCTTTTTGCAGCTGGAGCAGCTGTGCTGAGTGTCCATGGTGTCCCCAACAGAACCAGAACTTTGCCCCTGTGTTACAGAGGGCAGCAGAGGTGGATATGGGTAGAAGCATTCATATATATATATATATATATATATATATATATATATATATATATATATATATATATATGCATACCTGGAGCTTGGAGTTGCTGTAAGATGGGTATTTGTCTTAAGTCCTGTGTACTACCTGCAGTGGGAGTGAAGGAGATTCCTCCTGCAGCTCAGGGACACTTGCTTTGGGGCCAGAGCCTGGTTTGTGTCTGGTGATGGCCGTGGCTGGGGCTGCTCCCCGTCTGTGTGGGCTCTCACCTTGAGGTGGGAGGATCAATATCTCATTGCCTGTGGCCCTGCTTCTCCAGAGTCTCCCATTTTGCGGGGTTTAATGCAGTATCCCCACTGTTTTAAATTGCAATATGTGAAACACTGATGTGAGCAGCATAAATACTTTTTTTTTTTTAGTGAGGTGAATTAGCTAAGCATCTTTATTTTTTCCCAGCTGTAGAATTGTTCTAATGCTTCTTTTGATCAATCTTAGCTTAAAAAAGACTTCATCTTTAAAAATCCAATTTTACAAACAGTTAGTCTTTAGTGTGGACTGTTGCTTTTTAGTAATTTTGGGGAAAAATTAATGGCTGATATATTTAATTTTCAGACACAGCTACTGCATGTTTAAAGCGTCTTTCTTTATAATTTTATTGTCAACAATATAAGTTGAACACTGCAGAGATATTGCTCTTGCAGGCTTGTAAGATTAAAATCATGGTATTTCTGAAGGGGTTGTTAAAGTGTCTGCGGAGCTATCTGCTACTGCATGAATATATACTTTAAATACCAGTACAACAGCTTGTTTTCCAACTAGACAGAAAAGGTCCAAATCTAATGTTAGTATTCTTACTGACCTCAAAAGAGGAGTTGAGCATGCTTAGCTTTCATTTTACTTCTTTCTTTAAATGTGGCTAAAGAGCAAAGGCTCTGAATCTGCATAGTGTAACTTGAAACTAATGAGTAATTAATGTATAGTCAGATCTGCAGTAGCTCTAGGGTACAGGTACCTAGATTTTGCCTTTCTTTCCAGGACCTACTTTCTTTGAATCCTTTTATATCTGTATCTCTCACTTACATGGGTTAGTGTGTGTTTAAGCTATGAATAATGGTTGAATTCATTCCTGCATGGGCAATACTGTATTCCCTTAAAGTAGATCATTATTCTATATGGAATAAATAGTGTTATCCAGTTGCTATGCTTTAAGGCTAATGAACCAAAGTCTACCATCTAAGAAGCCAGATAACAAGACATGTTTCTCCACTGGTTTCTTCTGATATATTAATTAATGAAAACCAAGATTCCTCTCTGAGAGGAAAGCACACTTCTGCAATTCCTATCTGGTTTCAGGAGTTTTCTTCACTGCTCCGTAACACTCGTTAATGTGCGTAGGGGAAGGAGTCTCCTGGTGATGTGGGTAATGGAGTGCTTTTGCTTGGGGGTGGGCATGTGTGTGTGAAATGGAGCACCTCAAAGCTGTGATGGGCAGCAGCCCAGCCCATGGGCAGGAGCGGGCGGGCAGGAGGCCAATGCTCCCGAGCTCCCCAGATGCCATCCTGCCTGGCTCTCTGCACTGCAGAGCTTTTTGCCGTGTATTTGCTGAGGCCATACCCAAGGCCTGTCAGATGTGGGAAGGTGGCGTTTATCTGTGCTGGGGAAGCTGAGCTCGCCTCACCAGCAGGCATGGAGCTCTGGGTGTGAGGGGGCAGATGAGGACAGGAGGTGGGAGGCAGAGCAAGGTCTCCTAGGCAGGTGAGCCCCTTTCTCAGCAGGTGTGTGCTGGGAGCACGTCCCCATGGCCAAGAGGGGACCTTGCAGCACCAGCCAGTCCCTTCAGGAGTTGTGCAACCCAGGGCTTTACACTTCTGAATCCGGGAAACTGGTTCTTCCTCGTCTTTGCTTATATAATTGTTTAGAATCCTGCCACTTCCAAACATGAGACACTTGTAAATTTGGTTCAGGAAGTGTGATATTAAGTGAAGAGAGAAAGTAACTTTATTCTATTTTTTGACACTTTAAGGTATATGGGCTAAAACTTCCTTGCAGCTGTCAACTGGATGACTACTTTTTCAAAATAAAAGCAGGTCTCAGACCTGGGCTTTAAGTAAATCAAGGCTCTGGGGACAACTGACCCTCAAGGTGCAGTGGCATTTATTTGGAGGGGGAGCAAAACGCCGTCTGTGGCTTACGAGAGTGGAGCATGCTTACAAGAGTATGCTCTTCATTCATTCTCCAGAAAAAATAGCTACTAGACTATGTCACAACACAATTGCACATAAGGAAAGAGTTAGTAGCATCTTTTCCGTATGTTTTCTCAGTCTGAGGAGTTTTCTGACCCATCTCTCTGTGGCAGGCTGCTGCTCGCTTAAAGATGACCTCAATTCCTGGCGGTCTTCTAATCTGGGGCACACTCCAGCAGAAACACCTGAAATACTCTTTGGTGTTGGCATTGCCCTGTAGCATTCTGCTTTGTGTTGTGAGTTATTCCCTTTGGAGTCCGAGTACTGAGAGCTATTACATCTTTAAAGGCCTGCAGAGTTTGAGGAAAAGTAATTGGCTTGTTGCTCCAAACCTCTTGGTGGAATTATGTGAGAAAAAAGCTTTTCAACTTAATTTTCTATCTGTATTTGGAGCCGTTGGCATGAATTTAGCTTGTACCATATAGCCACAAGCTCCACAAGTGTGTACAACTGAGTACTACTACAGCGTATCTAGTTGAGATCACCAGTAGGACTCTGCTAGGTGCAAGACTTTTCTGCTCTGCAGAACTGCTGTTTATACGGTAGATGGCAAGTCTGTTTTTCACCTTTACTAGTAAGTTGTTCAACTGAAGTTTTATGTTAATATAAAAGCTAATTAATGCTTTATGTTAGCTATGCATAGTGCTTTCCAAGAACAAAAGGAACCAAATCCCAAATCATATCTGACTCTCTTGTTCTGACTTTGTGTATTTTCTTGTTTATGAAGCTACAAAAACCTGCTTGTTCCATGCTATGAAACTTCCAGGTTCATCAGCGGTAGTTCTGGGAGCCACTGAGACGTCTTAAGATTTTTCATTTACCTCTAAGATTAAATGTGCTGTTTCAGTAGATGAAAGTAGATGAAATGCCCTGGTAAGGATGTCCAAGGGTTTCTTTCAGATAGTTTTACACAGGCTGTCTGCTGCAATCAAATGCCACCATCCTCCAAAATCTTCTGGCTCACACACCAAGCAAAGCAGGTGCTCTGCAGTGACAGGACAGATGGAGTGAGCGTCACCGTGGTGTGCCTTTTCTCATGAGTCATTGCAGAGGACTTCTCGGGGACAAACTTGCATGGCAACAAAATATGTAATAATTGATAGGTGAATGGGTTGTATTACATGGCCCTTTCTTTCTAAGCTTCATCACTCCAGTACAAAACTTTAACATGTGATGCTGAAACTAACATCCTTAAAGGTCTCTGTCTAATTAACACTGTCTTCTCGCTGAGCCAGATGGATTTTGTCCTCTTGCTTTGCCTTGACAGTCAGAAGCACATGATTTGTCCTGTGTGGGGCATCTTGTGTCTTCCTTGGTGGGTTGGAGGAAAACCATGATGGGTGCCTCAATCCCACATTGTCCCTAAGCACCATCTGAGAACAGTGAAGGACAGCAGGACCACCAAATGCTTGAAAGAAGGCTGCTGCTTAGTCAAAACAGGGGAAACCTAAAATCTGCTTTAAACACACTTTGTGGTTCTGAAATATCACTTCTCTTGTCTAAGTGCTTTCCCAAATGCTTCAGTCCTTTTCTTCTGATGTTTCCTTTCTTACCAACATGGATTTTACAGGATGGTTTTATCTGATCTGTGGCACAGATCCATTTTTCCAAGTTTTTGCACGAAATGACTTGGCAACTCTGAATAACATGCTTGGAAAGGTGCAATTGTGTGTATCTCCCAAACCTACTCCTCTTCCTGGAATTTAACACTGAAATAATTCAGTTCATGTTTTAATGCAGTGAATTATGCTTACTAAGATCTCTACCTAAAATTGTAGGTAGGTAAAGTCAAGGAAATCCAGGTTAAATATGGCCCTTGCTTTGACAGAACCTCTCTGGACCTCCACTAAACTACCATCAAAGGGAAGCTTACTCCTTTGGGGTCTAAACCAGCCTATTCCAGTGGGTCTTATTGATTGAAGCTGGAGCAGGACTGAGCCCTACAGCCACAGAGCTGATTTTTGCATTTGATGATATTGACTAAAATTTTTAATAAATCAAAGACAATGTAGGTGCTTTGATAACATGTGATTGGCTTATTTCCACTTTCTTCTGTTTCATTAGACCTGGGGAGGTGAAGATTTCAAGTTATCCTTCAGTGTTCTTCAGCTGTTGATTCTAATGATTATTTCTTTATTTTTTTTTAAAGTAACAAATGTGTAAGGAGCTGGATCTCTTACTATATAAGATACCAGTGATCCATTAGTTCAGATATTGGAACTGGAAGTAACATTCAACTTTCTGCTTCTGACTTCCATTAAATATGACTAAATTGTATTAGATCATCATCTATAATTAGGCCAATTTTTCCTAGTCTTTGTTGAAATAGGTTCAGTCTGGTTTACAAATGAACACTGTTTTTTTCTGTCGTTGTTGGTTTTTGTTTTCTTTTTCCATAGGCTGCAATCTTTCCACTGTCCAGCAATACAGGAATCAATTCAATAGCAAACTAATGCATTGCACATGCTGCATATATAGGTAGTTTTAGCCTTAAATGATTATCTCCAGGCTTTCTGTTCTTCCCTGTGCATAGCATGTGTGTGGTGTGAGTGTTTCTGTGTGGTAATGCAGCCATTAGAACTTTCTGATGCCCTTGTGAACCTCTGCAGTAAGGTCCTGAGGACCTGAGGACTGCTTAATGCACCCATGTTTAGTCTAATTATCAGTACTCAACAGAAGCTACCCAGTGACTATGGCTTTTGTTACACCATGGCAGCTGAGTAAGCCCCTGACATGTACATTATCAGATTACAAAACTGTACTTTAACACTAGCATTTTTCCTGCGGTAGATATTCTTTCTCATACCTAAATATGCTCATACAGAACAGCTGTCAGGTCACTTTAAATGCTGAATGCTTTCAGCAGTGACACAGATCTCTTCTGATACCACTCTTCAATTGGTCTTAATTACTGCTCAGAGTCTAATTTCAAGGTCTCCTTAGGTGTTGGTATTAGCTAATATTCAGTGAGTAAGGCAAAAGATAACACTGTCAGTCTCGTTCGCTTTCAAGTTAGCATCTCTCTCTTCCCTGCAGAACACAGTAGGGCTAAAACCTTCTTGTTTAGCTTAGGGCAAAACACACCCTGCAAAAGCTGTGAAATAATCTAATTTTTTCAATGAAAGTCAGTGCCAGTCAAAGAAGCTCTTATATACTTACAGTTAGGGTACATCAAAAACGTACAAATATTGGTAACCCCAGTTTATGGTGTATGAGATTACCAAATTAAGGGAGGATGTTCACAAAGTCTTTGAAATAATGAAGGAATGGCTACTGCTGCTTCATTTTAATGTTCTGGAGTCACTGAAAATGAGGAAATTATTGTCACTTTCATTGGATGAGTTTCTCAGTTTTTAACACATTAATATTTATGCTGCTCAATTGTCTGTGTTATAAATAACCTCTCAGAAATCTGTATGGGTCCCTTTTTAGTTTAGATATTTAAAACATAAGTAGCCTGAAAGTAGCTAAATACTAGTGCTACATGCAACTTCATCAAAAGACAGAAAGAAGGTGCTCAAGCACTGGAGCGCCTCTTCATCCCAGGAAAGAGTTAACACAAAGAAATAAAATCAGATATGTGTAGCCTCCAGACGTCCATTAAAGTGCAGAATGCTGTTTTCTATCACAGATTATATGCCAGATGTTCAAACTATCTCTAATCATTGCAGATGTAATGGAGTAGAATGTTGCAGTTTGTGAGTTTACTGGCATTAATTCTGTATACTGCACAAGGGAAAAGATTTTAAATATATAATTATATCTCATTAATACTCAGGTTTTATTTCCTTTCAATGGAACAGGACTTATTAAAGCAACCATTTACCGCATGTTTTCTTTTAGTGTTTGGCCCCAACATAATCCTGTGTGCATTGTACGTGTAAATATGTACTAACCTGAGTATATAGAAACATACACTGCTGTATATAATTCCACTGGTACAAACCCCCACTTTTTATATGCATGAGATATTTTTATAATGTAAATTGACAGGGAAAAAGATCTTACTTATACAGTACTGTTTTAACCACATGCTATCTTACTTTTTATGGAGAAGAACTGCAAAAAAAAAAAATTTTAGCTTTTAATGATATTTATTCAGTTGTGCTAGAAGAAAATGATGCAGATACATGAAATGTGTTAGGCCACTTTGATGCCCTCTGACTGCTACAGTCTTGTCCCATACCAAAGGCAGCTATTACAGTGGCGAGAGTGACTGGGTGAGGATTTTTCATTGGCCTCAATCAGTATGCTGAATGTAGGAGAGCTGCTCTTGCCCTGCCTCCTCCCTTGTCCCCAAATGCACACTGTGAGAAGGACACTCCTGTTTTTTCACCCTTCCTTTCTTCTGTCCTTTGTATCCTCAGGGCTCAGTTCCCGTCAAACGGTGTCCGCAGGGCACAGCATTTCCTTTGTCCTCCGTCCTCTGCTGGGCTTCCTACCCAGTGCAGTGTTCAGCCGCTTCTGACAGAGTCTCTTTACATCCTACATCTACTGAAATAGCTACTAAAGTGTTCACCGTTCTCAGTGGCTTGTGGACTTTGCCCTCTGAAAGACAGCGACAAAGCTGGAAGGATCAACTTTGTGGCGAAGTTCATGCATCTGCTTTCAGCTACAGAATCTGAAATTATGATTTCCCCAGGAGCCATCCCTCATTCAGATGATAATTTTTGTGTTCCTGATTCAACACATAGCCTTGACCTATGTAAAACATACCCCTTGTACCAAATGTGGAGTTCCTTCTGAAAGTTGTTTCTGCTCTGTTGTCATCATACCCAGCAGCTCCACAAACAGTGGCTTTCCGTTCCTGGTCCCATGGAGAGAGCAGTAGTTATCTTAATCAGGTTTTCTTTGCTAAAGACCAGGCAGTCAGTGAGGCTGAGAGTGAGTTTTCCAGGTCCCTGGTGCGCACTGGTGCACCCTCAACTCTTTCCTTGAGAAATAAGCAATTATCGTAAAATGTAATTTAGGCTCTGAAGTTGACTGCATGGATGCAGAGGTTGGCTTTTGTGGAGCTTGCTACCGGGTGACGGCCTCTGTACAAATGTGTCGTATCGTACCGATTGCTTTAACTTTGTAAAAAATATCTTAATCTCCAATAATGTAGTACCAGGCACGAGGTACTGGATAAAGTTCAGGTTTATTTAGAGAAATGGATATGTATGCAGGCAGTACAGTGTTGCTGCTGATACTTAAACATGATTTATGTATGATGTGCTTGATTAAGAAAAACTGGCAATTTGTTCTACATAGTTGCATATAGGTACTCCTTTTAGACATAAGCAAGTGTCCAGCTGCACACAAACTGGACAGGGTTTGGAAAGCCACTGGGCTTCCACAAACACACTTCACCTTGGAAATGGACCTTTTCAAGTACTTGGCAACTTAGGATAGCTTGATTATGGAACATAGAATGGCCTAGGCTGGAAGGGACCTTAGAGATCATTTAATCCAACCTCCCTGTCATGGGCAGGGATGCCTCTCAACTAGATCAGGCAACACATGGGGACCCAACGGGGATCGAACCCACGACCTTGGTGTTGTCAGCACCACGCTCTAACCGAGTGAGCTAACCAGGCCCCCAATTATGTAGATATATACTATATAAAAGAGTACAAAAGCCCCAGGATAAGATTAAGATTCTTTTCAAGATAATTTAGACCCATGTTTCATTTTGTATATTTTGAGATACATAAATGCAATGCTTTTACACTAAGACCTGTTTTTATGGATTTTCATGCTATGTGCATCTTATCATATGCTGTAGCTAATAAAGTAATTAGCAGATGAGATGCTGTCAGATCCTATCAACTGAATTCAATAAGGAGTTAAATAGTTAAAAGGTAGAAAATGTGACAACTTGAGCTCTGTTCCATATGGTACAGAGATGCAGAACATCAACTGAAATCTCTCTTTTTTAGTGGTGCACAACAAGGATTAAGTCAACCAGGTAATTTGCTCCAAGAGTCAACAACACTCCTTGTCAAAAAAATAAGCCAACAAAAAACACCAACACAAAACCAACCTGGCTAGCAATCGCAAGAGCAAGGAGGTCAGGGATGTTCTCTTGGCAAAGACCTGCAATGTCTGATAAGAAGAGAGAGCCATTTTAAAATCAATGCAATATTTACTGGAATCCTGAAAATCATTCCTGCTTTATTTAAAGAGATGTTTCATGGGTATCTATAAATAAAGGATCTCTTCCTTACGTGCCAGCCTTTCAGAAACAAGGCAAAGATGCGAGACAGCAAAAAAAAGGTCTGACCATATCAGCACACAGTATGATAGACTGCCCCTCCAAGTGACACTTTCATTATCACTAAATTTATGTTCCTATTTCAGTCTCTAATAATGACCATTCACAGCAAAAGCATGGTGGCTGTTAATGGACAGGAGTGGGGATAAAAATTCATTAATTAATGTGGAATTGAAGCATTTCCTCCACACACTTTGAGCAGCCAAGTATTTCACAGCAGATCTTGGCACCCGAGTGCAGGTATAATAATTATACACAATTTTCAGTGATTAAAAGGTTGTAAAGTAATTTTAGATACATCTCAAAATTATTTATCTTATAAATGAGGATAAAGTGAATACGAGCTGAATCATAAGTACCACTGTTCAGAGCCGAGCCGAGGAGCTTGCAGGGGGAGATTCCTCTCTTCAGCAGCGATGTCTCAGCTGCACCTCCGTGGTGGTTATCTACTCATAATTCTCTGCCTTTCATCTTCTGAAAAGGCAGGTGACTCTGAATAGCATGATTTGTAAATATCTGTAACATCTTTTATGTAACAGTAATTTAGGGAATGATACTCTGGTTCTAACATGATGGCGCCCACTTTCATAACCAACACATTGGTATCCGCTGCTGTGGTGAGGGTGGCAATCCTACACATCGATCGGTCATTTTCCCCGTCAGATGACATCTCCATCTCCTGTCTCCCACCTTGTCATCTAAAACAAAGTTGCCACACTGGATCAGATGGGCAGCCCAGCAGTGTGCCACGTGTGAGACCTCTGCCCCCAATGTAACTGCAGGTTAACCTCTCTGGGAAGCAGGTTTCCTCTTTGCTGTGCCACCATGACTTAAGCTGTGAGATGCCAGTGTAGATGCCAAAATGTGGCGTATTTGGGAATAGTCCTGGTGGGGTTCATTATGGAACTTTTATCTTTGTTCTGGATGATGTGGGCTCCAAAATTGTTTCTTAATCTCTAGAGGTAGACAACGAAAATAGGGCTTTAACCATTCCTGGGCTCTGATCTAAATTATTTCAGCATGGCACCAGAGGCTGTGTTAGACATCAAAGGCATAATCGTTTCATTTCAGTGTTGAAGTCTAGGAATTTACAGAAAGACTGAACGGACCCCAGTGGTAACCTGAAAGGAGGTGATGGTCAAGACTTATTTGGAGGTTGGAAGTGTCCTGTGTGCATCTGGTATCCTTAAAGTTTTAGGAACAGGCAGGATATCCAGTCTGCTTTCTCATGTATTTTCACTTACCTTTCAGGTGGGAGGGGAAACCAAATGATTCATTAACGAACTCAAGCAGCAAATGAGGACTCTTAAGGGAGAGGGTAAAAGCCTTTCATTTGGGATCGACTGTAAAAATAGCCAGTTCTAAACATATTTTCCAAACCAGGAACGTGCGATCCCCTTGTATTTTAAATGCAAATGAAGCTGCTACTGTCAATTATTCTACATGTGTCTGATAAAACCAGTTAGCCTTGCCCTTTTTAGATTAAGCATAATTATACAAATAAAATCCAGCAAAATGTATGGTATGGATCAAAATGTAATAAGAAACCAGACATGTTACTTTATTTCTGTATTACATGTTTTCTACTGAGTGGAATTGTAATGTTTTCTGGAAATTTCTCCTGGTATGGCTGTGCTAGTAGCAGTACGAAAGTGCTGGGGGTCGTAAAGCTGCTGTTCACTCGGTGAACTACAGTATTTGTTTCTTTCACCTTAGTAGGGTCAGCTCACTTCTGAGCCAAGCCAGCTAGCAGTTGCATGTGTGAAAAATATAAAACAAGGCTTAAGGAAGAAAACAATTATAAAATGCATTGCATTCAGCTGAAAAGTAGTGTTTCTTCCCTAAGACCTGAAGATCACTGTGAATAGAAGGGGTGGCAATTCTGGGGGGCATTGTATTGATCTCTTCAACAATCCACGTGTCTTAATGTAAAGCTACAGAAAAAAAACCTTGGCCAAACTCTGCAGAAAGTTTCCTGATGCAGAGAGGTGTGCAGCTCCTGGCCAGAGCTCAAGGGAACATCGTAAGACTTAAATTCAATAGTGATTTCCACAAGAAACACATTTTAGACTTTTTTTCCCCTATTATTTCTAGAAATTAGAGACTGAATGGTGATATTCAATGATTAATACCTGTTTATAACATTAGCTGTCTTCTTTTAAAGCTTATTTACCTCCCCAACTTTTTTTTTCTTTAGAAAGTCTTCCAGAGTGAGTTCCATTCATAATAATGACAAAAAATGAGAAGCAAGATTTACTCACTTGAAAGTGGAGAATATCTGTTCCACACTACAAAGATACAAATTAAAAGGGCAACTGAGCTCCCCAAAATCATCTGTTCATATCAACAAAGTGAATATTAATGAAAAACGAAATTGAGTTCTTCCTGTGGTTGATTTTCACCGCAGTACCCAGGTATTAAAAATGGCCATAGAAATTGAATCCATCAGTCATTAAAATAACTTTGTCTTCTCCTCTGTAGCAGGCAAGTACCACTGCTGCCTGCAAAGGCATGAGGCTGTTATGTGGAGTCTATTTGGACACATTGTACCTTGTAATGGAGGCAAGAACGTACAACCTCATTTCTCGCCATGACATAATCCAATGCTGTTGAGGAAATGTGCTTGTTCCAGAAAACAGATTAGCACAGCTCAATCAACCCTACTGTCCTGCCTGTCTTTGCATCACAGGTCTGCACAGTGGGGATTGTGCCCTAGAAGTAAATTAGATCACTTCGTTCCTGAGACCTAAGACCAATAGCCACACAAGGACTCAGGCATTTGAAAGAGAATGTAGGCATCTGTGTCAAAAATGGAGCTTTACCAAACTGTTGAGCTGCTTTCTGTTGGAAAGTGGAAATATTGCGTATTTGGCTGTAAGAACATCGTCTGGAGAAATAGGAGGTGATGCTTTTGGATTACTGAGGGACCTGATCCAAGGTTATCGTGTGAGTTGTGTAGGTGTGCTGTGAGGACAAAGCTGCTGGATGGAAGGTAGGAGTGAAGAGGTACTCACAGTGTGTTTGGAATTATAGAATCGTAGAATGGCCTTGGCTGGACGGGACCTTAGAGATCATTTAATCCAACCTCCCTGCCATGGGCAGGGACGCCTCTCAACTAGATCAGGCAACATGTGTCCTTCCCTGCTGCTGACCCCACTGATGATGAAGCAGAAGATGCAGGAGAGGTGGTGGGCAGCACTGTGGCTCAGGATCTGCACCCAGGAGTGGGGTGGGAGTGTTCTTAGCGTTGTCCTTATGCATGCTGCTCTGTCCACTATCCTCAGTGTCTGAGAAGGACAAGTGGGCCATCTAACCCAAGGCTGAGGATTTGCTGTAGCAACGTGGTACTTGAAAGTTACGTTGTTTTGTTTTGAGCGTCATGGCCCCCCGTCCATTTGGGCATCTTGTGAGGTGTGTTCATTAGGTGACCTGGGGCAAAACGTCGTTGCCTTTGATTGGCTGGCCATGTCACCAAAAGACATCGCAATGGCAGTGTTGCGAATTCAGTCCTGCACAAGCGGCGTGTGGGATATCGTAGTGCTAGAGGAGGTAGTATAAAATAAATGAATTTGTTAAATCTCTACAGGGAAAATGTGTGTAGGACTGGCAAAATGTTCAGGTATCTTTTACCTTGAGGGAAAGGACAGTCACGACATTGATCAACAAACCCGACAGTGAAGCAAATCTATCCATAACTAAAAGCATGAGCTTCTCTTGGAGCTATGGCTCTGCAGCAAGGAGCTTCGTGTGGATTCATGTGCTGTGTGGTCTGGCACAGAGGGACACCTGTAACAAATGCCTGCCAGTGGTTTGAAGAACATCCCTCGGTCTCACCGTTGACTCAGCTCTCTCATTTCCCTCATTTTATTGTTGAAATATTTTTTACATTATAAATAAAGAGGCTGAGGTAATAGATGGGGATTTTTATTAAAAGGGTGAACTCAAAAACATTCGATCTATGATCCTGCATAGTTTTGGGGTACCTTGTTTTGTGTCTTTGTCACTTATTCGCAGGCCAGGAATTCTCTGAGCAGCAAATTAACTTGTAACGTACTTGAATATTTCCTTTTTCTGCTTTATTTTATGCATTGATGTTACCAAGTAGGAAAGCAATGAAAATCACTTCAAAAAAGGTTAGTAACAATCAAGGTAAAATAGAGATGTGATTCAGGCAGATGCCTCATTTCATGCTGGTCTTAATCAAATTCCAGACGACCCTTTTTCAAAATGCACACAGGGCAAGCACCCAGTTTGGTTTGTGCACAGTTAGAGGCAGTTACTTCAGCAGAGACTGAGTTGTGTGGACTCCGCAATCACTGAGAATCTTTGTTTCTCTAGGAAGGTCTGGCTGATCTTCTGTTTAGCCCAAATTCTGTAAAACACTGAGGTTCTTCAGCACTAAGAACTTGAAGGGGCTCTTGGACCCCTAAAATCCCATTTGTTTTCCCATCTTTGTTTGTAGCTATCATTGGCAGTTGCCTTAACTGACGCACAGTGAGCTAAAACCATTGTTTCCCTTTTTTGGTTTATTTACATGTAATGGCATTCTGCTTGTAGGCAGTGTCACTGCTTTTCCCCTAGTTGTGTCTCGATCATATGACTGCTTAATTAAGCATGTGCTTAATTTTGTATAACTTACTTATTCAGGAAAGTTTCTCACTTGATTAAAATTAAGCATATGAATGTTGCATATCTGGGGTTCTAATTAGTTTTTCTTGGCTGCCTGGGTTTTTTTATAAACCATGAAGGGAGTGAATGAAGACAAAGGAAAACTGTATGTGTAAAGGTAGGCTGGGGCTTAGCAATGGCATCTGACATGGTTTTACTTCACTGAGAATAGAAAATCAAGGCAACGCTTCTTTTAAACTGCTCAAGGATTTAAAAGCTTCAGGGCAGAACAAGGTATCTCTTTCAGACTTTGCTGTAAGGATTTAAAGCCTGATTCCAACCCTATTGAAGTCTATGGAAATCATTTAATGGATTTCACTGGGCTTTGGATCAGGCCCTCATAGAAAATGGAGCCTCAACTGCGTTAAGGAGTTAATGTCCTTAAAGCTCTTCTGGACTTGAGGTGGTTTAAGCACTTATGGTGTGTTTTCAGCTGTTGTGGTGTCATTCAGAGGAGCTAGACTCTTGAATTCAATGTGCTTTCCATACTGGTAGCTCTTGCAGCAGCAAAGCTGAGAACATCTGTCAAGGCAGCTCAATATCAAGTGTTTTTCTAGAGCAAGGTCTGTGTGCAAAAAAGCTTCTCCCCTGGTGTCCAAGCTTGTGGGGTTCCATGCGAGGACGGACAACTCCACACCAATATGGTGCTCTAAAGGTCACCATCTTATTGCAAAGGCAGCACACATTTGTACTGTTTTTGCTTAGCACACAGCACATTGTGAATGGCTACAGCTATTTGAGCACCGTTCTGACTCTGTTAATTGGTAATTGCCTGACAAACATGCATTTGCTGTCCCACCATCCAAGCCCCGTGTTCTGCACAGCTGACCCGTTTAGTTCTTCACCACCATATCCAAACAGCAAAACCCAACACAAGCTCCCAACGAGCTGCATTCCTCACACTTTGGCAGCTGAGAGCAACATATGGGGCACGATTTTAAGATACTTTCATGGCCTCTGCTTAGGCAGGTATTGTGGGAGGATGTGTTGACGTGTGTGGCTTTGCAAGGATGCATACACACACAGGCTGCAGGAAAAATGGTGCCAAAAGCCCCATTCACAAAAGCCTGTTCTGTTTACTGGCCATCCCACCATGGAAATTTTACCGTATTCTTTTTGTTACCTAATCCGATATCCTTGGAGTCTGCCACTAGTCACAAATTTAAAGATGTTTTGTGTTTTCAGTGACTGGCACAGAATATAAGACCACCCTTTCACAGCCTTTGATTACATGCTATTTCTCCCTGCCTGGGTAATTGTTGAGGAGTGAGTCAGAAAGATGTTCTGATTAATTAGATGTGGTATTTTAGGATGCTTCAGCCTGGTAAAGTATGGACTAGAATCCAGATTTCCCACTTATCTGCCTTAAATACATTGACCCTTTCCTGAACTTCACACTTGCTGTATGAGTGTTTGTTTATGCTGGAATTTGCTACAGGAGGCCT
Organism: Trogon surrucura; assembly: GCA_020746105.1. Classification (NCBI taxonomy): domain Eukaryota; kingdom Metazoa; phylum Chordata; class Aves; order Trogoniformes; family Trogonidae; genus Trogon; species Trogon surrucura. The sequence goes on from CM036629.1 coordinate 11,375,213, forward strand.
TATTAGCTGGTGGTCAAGATTTTATTTTTGAACGGATCGTTAACTTGTTACATACTCCAGGAGAATGTTGATGCCTCTTTGCATAAGAATCCTTTCCTTCTGTTCCCATACCTGCCCTGTGTGCCCATAATGTGAACCTGCTTAGAGACCTTATAGATTTCCTTCCATTTGTGAGAAAATAGTAGCAGGGGGGAAAAAAAAAGGCGGAGAGAAAAAAAACCAACAGGGAAGTAGCAGCAGTGGAACTGGAAACACATTCTTTAATCATGGTAATGGAGCAGATGCTTCAATAGCAACAGCAGCAGGTCCAGTAAGTGCCGCATCTTCTTCTTTCATCCCCCTCTAACCAGAGCTGCGAGCAACATGCCATCTTTCCTTCTCAGGATTTTGCTTCCAGTAGCATCTGCTGTGCCTTTTTCTCCTACATGCTGCAACATATGTAGCTGCATCACAAGAAGCAGCCAAGTCATACGCTAAGGTAATTTCTATTAATGATTTGTACTTGCTTAGTGGATAAAATCCCTGTCCGTAGGCCTGATTCATCACAGCTGCTCTGTGCTACCAGCGCGCGCAGCGGAAGTGCTGCGGGAGCAGACGGGTGATCGCTGGCTGGCCCGGGACTGGCAGCAGAGCAGGAGTGCTTGGATTAGGGGAAATAACTTCAGTGAGGGTAATAAGAACATGACCTCACATTTGTTGTAAGAGACGTTGGCTGCTGAATTTCTGTGTGAAATTCTCTGTTCTCATTGGCTTTGTTGACAGAATCAGTTATCAGAACTTTCTAATATGGTTTCCAGAAGTGTATGTTTGCATTAGATTTAGAAATTTAGATTTAGACAAAAGAAAAGAGTGGGAAGAGAAAAAGTCGCATCTGTGGAGGCGACTCTCAGAACGGCGCTCTTGTGATTGTCACGTGTTCGCCTCTAGAGCGACCCAGGCGTTGGCTGTGGTGGAGCCTGTGTGTTGTCATCTCTTGAACTGATAGATTTTAGTCTGAAGGTTGAAACCTCAGCATTCACTCCTGTGCTCGTAGTAATGCAGCTGTTTTTACCCAGCTTCTGTCTGAAGGATGACAAACGTGGACACAAACCAGAGGTGCACCTCCTGAGAGCCCCATGTTTGTGTCTCTTGGTTTCAGGGACAGCTGGAGGCTCTCGGAGAGCTCACAGGATCAGGCCCACAAAGAACACAGTGTTTGAGCTAATATGCAAATTCTAGGTAGTGAAAACACCAACACAGTCAATTACACACAGCAAAAACATACACAACAGCCAGGAAGCCATATGATAGATATCATGTTGTGACTATGTTGTGGGACTTTCATCTTTATTGGCAAACATTTCAGGCAGCAGTTCAGATTTACATAGATTCACATATGTGCTTAAGAAAGCATTTTATCTCCTACTTCCTTTACTTAGCTGCTGTTACTAATACCCTGCTACCAGTAAGTAATTAAGATATTTCAGTGCTCTTCAGATAATCGCTCAAAATGTTAGCATCTTTTCCAAACCCCATCTAAATTTCTTGAAGATGTGGAACTGGGATGGAAATTTCAGGCAAAGTGACAATTCTGCTTTTTTCTAAGCTGAACCTGTCTCTTTTTTTCCTGTGGTGTTTTGTAATTCTTGGTTCTCGCAAGAGCCCAAAAGAAACTGTGCAAAAGGAAAGCTTACTGTGTTGAGAGAAGCAACAGACTTACTGTCAGTGTGTTGTATTAAAAAGTATTCTGTTTTGGTTTTCGTCATGTAACAGGTTTCTAACTTAGATCACATTTACCCAGCCTTTTTTACTTGCTTACTAATAATTCCTTAAAAAAATTTTCTCTAAACTTCTGTGTAACTCTTCTGAATTGGGATTTTTCAGAGAGACCAAAGGGGGTTTCGTGGTTATTGAAGATCAGGCTCTGAATGATAGCCTTAACCAGAATGATTATTATGTAGTCTAGTAATAATTTAAATTCACTGGCACATAGAGCAATATATCTTAAAATACTGCTTATGTTCTCTATTCATGATATACCATAAATTCCTAGTATCACGAATAATTTTTTCCTCCATCATTTGGTCTTTTAAAATGAAAGCATTTATGAGCAGCCCACTCATTAAGATACTCGGCACCTAATGAACTTGGAGAAGGCCAGCAATCCCACTGCTGTACAGAGATTTTATCAGAAAAGTTTCCCCAGATAACCACATACAGCACTTAGAAAATTTCCATAAGATTCTTTCCAAATGAGCAGTATTTAAGTAGTTTTACAAAGAGTAATCAAAGCATGTAGCACTTGAATTTATGTTACATTAAAGCTCCCTGATTGTGCAATAATAAAAGATGAATGTGGATTTATATTGTATGCAAATTGATAAATCTTTTCATAGCATTGCTCAATAAAAAACACGGGGTAGGATCGCAGTGGTTATCTACTAGTACTGAAAGGCAAACAACAGAAGAGTTCATATAACATCCATGTGCAGGCATAATGTAGACAATAATTTTTCATTTTAATATAAAATATGTGCAGTATCTGTAGTAGTTGCAAAAAATACTCTGGAACAGTGTTTGCAAGGCATGGATTAGGACTGTCACTGCATTGCTTCTGAAGGATGTGCCTTTTTGTAGAGCCTTTGCAGTAGCAGCTGTTGGGGAATGCAGAAGTGTCAGCTTCTGTTTTGTGATGGTATGTCTTGGAGGATGATGAGTCCATTCCTAGTGTGACATTCAGGGCAAATATGTGAGACATCTTGTCCTATAGGTTCAAGAGAATATAATCTCTACCATTGCAACATCTGTAATCGTGGTGAAAACACAATGCAAATAAAGAAGAGAGTCTGGTGGAAGCGTAAGCCTCTTAGGCACAGAAAGAGTTATCATGCCAAAATGTGCACATTTTAATAGCAAGGATCATTAACAGCAAATGTTCTCAGCAAAATGGTTTGTTGCAAATAGAGGGCGCTGAGGCTCCTCAGGTGTCCTCAAATGTGAATTAGATTGTGTTTGCAAACTTTTTTTCTGGTTCATTGTACTGATCAGAGAGCAGTGGATCTGGAGAGCAAGGTAGCATTTCTGTGTATGATTAAGACGTGGTAGTTGCGAGAGTTAGACTAGGATTAAAACAGAGGCATTCACATTTACTTGATGAAGTGATTTTTTGTCAGCCATCTCTCAGTTCAGTAAGTCACTTAACAGTGTGCTTGAATGTTTGTCTGAATAGGATACAGTCAGCCATTGTGTGAATTCAGTTTATGTCCCTTGGACCCAGTTTCAGGTATATTATGAATTCCTCCAAGAGGAGCTATTGCTTTCTATGTTCCCACCTTGCACCGAGGTTGCTTGCTCTGTGTCTGAGCCTCAGCGGTGCTGCAGCAATACAAAGCTTTATAATAATCCTCTAGCAATAACCTCCTCTGATCACGCAAAATATTCAGGGATAAATACGGCAAAAGCTGTATGACATGAGTTTGTGAGATAAGCAGTATGAGTCTGCCTGAAGAAAGCATCCTGGCGTTTTCCTCCTATCCCTTTCGTTCAGAGGTCCTCCTGCTGTCCTCTTCTGTGCTGTTAAAAAAAGTGTGTGGTGATACAGTTAATTGGCTGAAAGGCAAGGTGCAGCCAGCCCTGGTACTCATTTGACGCTTAGAAACATCCCCTGCTCCGCTATTTCTCCATTTAGACAAAAGAAATATTGACATTTAGACATCTCCAAAGCCTCAGAGATTCATCATTCTTAGCTGTTTTTATTTTGTTTCATATTTCCTGTGTGGCTATCAGAGTTGCAATTAATCTCTGTTTACCAGAATTTTTGGAGCTGATGGCTGGGTGCTTTAAACCCTAGGGCATGGCTGTTCGTGGGCACTGGGCTGCCTGGACCCCACTTGCCTCCTGACAGCAGCGTGTGTAAGCGTGATCGGGTGTATTTATACTGGAACTGGCTCATGTCTGCCTAGCTCAAAAAGTGAATAGCTTATACAGGATTGTCTGTGCTTAGCCAAGTGAACACCTGACCGTGGAGTTCAGGTGATGCCCCAACAGGCCAAGGAAAGTAATAGAATAAGCCTGATTTTCCCCAGTTAATTGCTAATTGTGATCATTTACTCAAAGTGTTAGGGGAAGTTTTTCATAGTGATCTACTTCTGTTTTCTTATTTACTTATTTAGAAGTAGTAAATTCATATTTGTTCACACAGCACAATGCCTTTTTGTCATAAAATAATAACTCAGCAAAATATCAGCATTACAAAGTGATATTATTTTGCCTTTGAAGGCTGAGACAATGCTGCTTTCAGTTGATATTACGATTATTTTTTTCCTTCTCCCATGCTTTTCGTTCCATTTTGGATAAAGTTAATGGAACTGCATGTTAATACCTCTACTACTGGTCATTCTTTCTGTATTTCATCTGCCAATCTGTTTACTCTTCCAGTGAGTGACAAGAGAGGACGTGATAGAGATATTTACAGTAATGAACGGTCTAGAGGAGGCTCCCTGCATGCTGCCGAAACGCGAGATCACAGAGAGATTCGTGTGCATTAGCTTGAGCCAGGATTAAACGTGCTGGTCCTTTGCGTATCCAGCCCATGGGCGGTGTTTGGCTGTTGGGTCTTCTAGGGAAAGGCTCAACCTGGGCGTCTGTCCTAGCCATAAAGTGGTGCAGAGTGGACCCCTCTAAGGTATGGCACTGGCACAGTTTGCTCTGGTTTATTTTAGAGCCGGCGAGGGTGGGAGCCCGCAGAACGTCAGGGCAGCTCCAACCCATTTAAATTAATCACTTCACAGGAAAATACAGCTTACTGCTACAAGACAAATTCACTTGCTGCAAACCCTTCGTGTTTGACAGGAAAAGTGCGCTTCTCTTTAGGACTCTAAACAATGAGTTGAGAAGCCTTTATAATTAACACTTTATTAAAAGATCCTAGATAAGGAGGAAGGCCATTGTCAGAGTGCATGCCGCGTCCTCGGTAGGCGCCCGTCTACATGTACATCATTTCCTCACCAAATCCTAATGCTGAAAAAAGATCTGTTTAACCCATCGATTCCCTGTATGACATCGTATGTGCTTTAGTACACCTGCATTGCTTTAATAGCTTTGCAAGCAGGTCTTTTGTAGTTTTAGCCCTAATTCTACAAATGGTTCACCTGTGGGAGAAGTGGGAGCCTGGACTATGTCCTGAGTGTAAAGTGATGCTAAGGATGTTTGGGTGATGCTGATTTTTTAGTAACAGCAATCAGTTTGAAACAATCTTGGTCTCATGAATGACCTCTAAAGCACTATTTGTAGGAGATGTTTTAAAAATGAAGTGGGTTTGGTTTTTTTAACATAATTTAAAAAGCTTATTTCATGTCAGTTTGGCAGAGAACGGATTAGAAGGAGCTTATCCAAGTTTCTGAACTTGGGAAACCTGTGTATGTAAGGAAGCAGACAGAAAACAACACTGACACGTGAAGCTCAGTAGTGTTTTGGACAGTGTTCCATATCTAAGATGTACAAAATACAAATGGTCAGTGAGGGTTCTGCTTCTGGAAGGCCCCCCCATGCTGTTGTATCCCTGTGAGAGCAGTCATAGTCAATCATCTTAAAGAACTGGTTTCTGTAGGAAATAAACATATTTACATACTGAGAGCTGAAGCCACCACATCAAAGACCCAGCTGAGGTCAGGTGCCTGTTCATTTCAGAAAGGTATACTGGATGCTGTCACTGAGGCTGTGAACACTTTACATCTATAAAACATCAGTTATAAAAGCACAGAGTATAAAGCTTTCAATTTAAAGGCTAGCAGCAGATTCCTCACTTTCTGATAACCTGCCTCCCTCCCCCACAGGCAGGCTCAGACTCATCCTTCTGCAAGTCAATCAACACTGAGCCAAACGAGCAGGGCTTCTGCTCTCATCTCCAGCTTGGGAGACCAAAGCCCTCAGCTGACAAAGGTTGGGTACCTCAGGGTCAAGACTCTAGATTTTCCCTCATCAAAAAGAATTAACCAAGCCACCCCCCTTCGAAGCCCCACCCAGCATGAATGCAGTAGCCACCTAAAATGACACCAAGTCAATGATACTGATGTGCTGTGAATTTCAGAGAAAGATCAAGAAAAAGCAAATTTTGTGGTTGATTGCTCTAAAGTAAGATTAAATCCAGAAATATCAAAAGGCTGATGACCTCACAGGGATGGGGTAATGCCTAAAAGATATGACATTCCCATGCATTATTGAATACTGTGCATGTTTGCTCATCCCTTTAAAAGAGTAAGAGCCATGCAACACAGAGCATCTGCCACTAGTTGTAAAATTCCTGGAAATGCAAAGAAAAAAGAAAAAAAAGTTCCTCAGTAAATGAAATATAACATAGGAAGTTGCTTCTTTTTGCTAAGTCACTGCTCTCTGTGGCTTTTTGATCCATTTTTGAAAGGATTGGCAGTTCAGTTGGTAATTAAATAGTCTCTGGAAGAACACAGGCCTTTTGGAGTGTTTCGAACAGTCTCTCCATTTTCACCTCTTCTCATGATTTCTTTGAAGAACCAAAGTCAAAGATGTATTTTCAAAACATATCTCAACTTTTGTGAGTTGCAGACAGAAAGGTCTAGATGAGTTTTGTCACACAGTGGGTGTTTCGTGGTGTATAGTACTCAGACATGTACAAATGTTACTGAATGTCCTTTAGATTTTGAATTATTTTTGTTGACTCCCCTCAGGAGCTCAAGACAACATCTTGAATGCTTCTTAGACAATGCTTCCTGGGTCGATTTTCTATTAAATTCTGAATGGTAGAGAGGAAAAAGTATACTGTGTTTTAGCTGTTGCTGTATATGCGTGTGAAATCTGAGCTATAATTTCAGGACATTTTGTTGATTGCAATATATTTCAGAAAATAAACTTCCTAGTTTGCAACGTTATTTTCAGTTTAACATGAACTATATATAACCTTATCGGTTTAAAGAAAATTAATTAATTTATGGCTTGGGGTCACCAGTCACTTAGGATTGAATTCTCAAAAAGATCAAAGCATTGGTCTGTTGCTGCTCTCTGTGAGCTGTGGAATGAAGTCATGGACTTCAGTGGTGGCAGAGTTGCAATGCTGCAGCTTTTCAAGATCTTTCATGTGCTCTTAGATCTGGAACATGACTGGACTAGTGGATGTCCAGGGTCCACAGAAAGTAATTCCTCAACCAGATCAGAAATCTCTGCAGATACCACCCAGAACCAGTGGAATTCCCTTTTGCTTCTTCTGTTCTGCTGGGTGGCACAAAGCTCTACAAAGTCCATGTGAGCTCTTTAGGGAAGCCTCATGGGGAAGAAAGGGTGGGAAGGTCTTTTACTGGTCCTTGGCGTAAGAGGAGTTTCATTGGTGAATAACTGAAAAGTTGTTTTTCCCAAGTTTTCTGTGTAGGCACAGTTTTGTCCAGTCAGCTATTCAGCAAGTGTATATAAGCAACCTGGAAGCATAACTGTATTCAGAATAAAGAGTTTTGAGTGTTCTGAAAAGACTCATTAGGAACATTCCCATTTATAACCCCCCATCTACTGCACTAGGATTTAATTGTACTTGCAGATTTAATTGTACTAGCAACTAATTAAACAAATCCACAAAATGTTTGCATTACATTAATTTACTTCACTTGGCCCTGCAATACTAGAACCACCATAATTACTTACATATTTCCCTTTACTATTTTCTAACCTCTCTTTGTAAATTGTCAATAAGCATTCTGGAGACAGTTGGATTAAAAAAATACCGAGCATGTGTCTGATTAATATTTTAAGGCTGTGAGGATGAAATCTAAAAATGTGTTGGGTTGTTTTGGTTTTTTTTCTCCAGCAAGTTCAGATGAACTGATAAGTGTACACTGTGTATTCAGAAACCCCTTTTTTAATCGTTGAGTGATATGAGTGTACTTCAAAATGCAACCAGCTATACAAGGAGAAGGCAGGTTTCAGGTTGCACTGGTGTGGTAGCCATGGAGTGAGTGGAAGGTGAGCTCAACACCTTGCTGTACAATAAGTGGTCACCTCAGGCACATGTCCTTCACATGCTGGCATGGGCACTGGCATGAGGGCACACTGTGGCCCTAGAGCAACTTGTCCCTCAGCCAGGCTGGCAGTGATGGTGGGGACTGTCAATGCAGCTCATCCAGTCAACAGGGGTGGGGTGGTATCAAGTTCGCCCTTTCCTTCCACTGCAGCTGCCAAAATAGGCTCTTATTACCGATTTACATAATTTCCTGAGTTATTAGAAGGGAAGGAAAAATTTCAGAATGTTCTTCAGCACTCCCAGGTTCGCTGTGGTGCCAGGTGCTGTGGGGCACTGAGGCTTTGCCCATTCACAGTAAGTACCAACCCTCCTCCAATTGCGGGTGCTCCCATGCAGGGCTGAGGGTCCCTCCTCTCCTTCAACAGTCACAAAGCCCTCTGTGTTAGTATCAGGGCAATCACCAAAGTAAGAGACCTGTTTCCTCTGAAGGGCTAGACATGATTGGTGGCATATGGAAACTCCTTAACTTCTCCCGTGAGATTTTTAGTCAGGGTTGGTAGCTACATGGGTTGTGGTCCAACCCTCTGCAGAGGAGCGGGGTCAGTTCAATGTTTGAACGTGTTATGCTTTCTGTTTCTGAAGAGATCCAAGTTCTAGTTTTCAGAGAAGCATCTATACCCATGATCCTACTGATGTTCATTTGTGGTACTAGAGTCTCTTACCTAAGGAGCGTCAGCAAAACTTCTTCCGCTTTCCTCCATTAGAGTTTTGCGGTATCTTCCTGCAGCCGTAGGATCCCGTGGGAGGCTTGGGAAGAACATACCTGTTCAAAGACTTACTACTCAGAAAAGCAACTTTATTGCTATAGAACCAATATTTCACTTGGAATAACTGGTGGGTTCTTGATTCTCCAAGGCCCTGTTCCTCCATGTTCTACACTGTTAGCTAGCTGTCATGTTCCACCCCAGAACAAAGTGTGTTTTAGTGATGGGTGAACTAATTCTTATTCTTTATGCTTCATTGATATAATGGGGTGTCATTAATTTTTGTAAAGTCTTTGGAAGTTGTCATGTGGGAGATGGTGTTGAAGTGAAAAATATTAATTAGGACTAGTAGCATTCTGTTTGTTGGGGTTTTTTTTTAAAAAAAAACCCCAAACTGAATTGCCACTGTGGTGGCTATTGGTTTTGTGAGTGGCACTGGAGGACCTGTACAGAGTAGGATCATGTCAGAGAACACAGGCATGATGTGAAAGGTAAAACTATCCTTTGCTGATAAACTTTTACTGCCATCAGTTGAGGAACAGTTCATTCTCTGCACTAAATTCAAAACCATAATCCCTTAGGGAAGAGGCTAGTGCATTAAGGACAGTGCATCCATCAAATGTACCACCCAGTCCCCTCAAGCTTTTTCTTTTTGGAATGGCAAGATTTATGGGATTTCTGCCACTTAATACCTTACAAGAAAGAAACAGCATTAAAAAAAAGGTGCAGAGCTGCCAAGTTTGGCATAAGCTCTACCAGTTGTCCTGGCTTTCAACACAACCATGAGCCAAAGCAGCCAGAAAGAGCACTCCCAGTTTTCTCCTGGTTAGGCCAATCCTTAAGTCTTTCCTCTGGAAAAATCAACATTAGACATCAAAAGATTTACCTGAGTAAAGATGCCAACATTTGCTCAGGCATTTGTAGGAGTATTTGTAAGTATCCTGGTCAGCTAGCAAGGGCAAGGTACTTGTAAATCTCTGCTCGCCATTTGGGCAGTTAGGCTGCTGCAAACGTTTCAAGACCTGAGGGGCTGATGGGTAACGTTAGCTCTGGAGACCTAAGAAGCCTTCAAAACAGATTTAGAAGCCACCCACAGCAACCCTTCTCACTGCAGGTTATAGGACTTAAGCGAAAGCTACAATTACTGAAAGTACAGAGCTGGATTTTTTTCACGAAAGTATCTTTGGACGTTTCTCGTGTCATTTTTTTGTGCAGCTCTGAAATTTCATTTCACATATCTTAAGGGATATCTTGATTGTCCAATCAGAATAGAAAAATAAAAGCATGCCTTGCATTTAACTTTATTAGCCAGCATAGTATCCGGCAGTAACGCCTTCATTATAGCAATCTGAGTACTTCCTGAATAATTCAGAAGTGCCAAACAGAAGACTTGTTGCTTGGATGTGCTAATGAAAATATCAAGGGAATTAATTAACAGTCAATTATATCAATTTTAGATTTGGACATTGATTATGACGCTAAAAGCAAAATCTACTTTCTTTACTATACATAATTCCTTACTTCTGAGTGCTATAACTCAGCTTAATAATTCCAGTCAAAAGTGTAAAGGAAATACAAATTCAGATTATTCTTCACTCTTTCTCTCTCCTTTTCAATATGCTCAAAATAAATAAGATAAAAGGCATGATAGAAAACATACGTACATCTTATAACTGTGTTGATGCACATTTTTGTGGTTTGTGCTTCGTAGTAATATGTTTTGTGAAAAAGAACTTGAATTCAGGGGATACAAAAATGCAATGTGGTTGTGTATATTTTCAAGTTTATTTCTAAACTGGAAGAAGAGTTATTTGGTATTGATATTTTAATGTATCAACTTTTAAGAAATGAAGATTTTCTTTTTAATTTTTTTATCACTCCACGAACAGCAAAGTTTAGGAGTATTTTGTTAAACTCCACATGTGCTTTATAAAGAAAGAGAACATTTTCTGATCTGTAGTGTTAGAGGAAAGCATTTCGTTGGGATTGGTTTTTGCATGATTTGGCACGAGTTGTCTAGACTGGTTTATGAAAAATGACAGCTAGTGGGAAAGTAATTAAAAATGTATTTTGCTGAAAGCAAAAATATTTTTGGATTCTATAACAACCATCTTTAATTTGCCAACCATTTCCACAATTATTTTATATTAACTAGAGGATTTTGTATTTTAGAAAATATGTACATTGATAGCTGAGCATTGATAGCTTTCTGGTTTGATCTTCTCACAAGTTTTGCTCTTGTAACAAAATGGCAAGAGCTGAAAAGGCGATCAAATAGTGCCTTCAAATCTCTGTGGCATCCTTTATGAATTATTATAATTTACAGTAGATGGTGATAAGACTCTCTTCCATAGAGGAAACATTCCAGTATTTTGGCCGGATCTGAAGGAAACATTGCTTTACTTGGAACTGTATTCTGAATGTCTGAGCATCACCTAAAACTGGGCCTACTTCTTAGTGTTGTTTTCAAATAGATACTCACTAATTGCATAATAAGCTTTAGTCTCAAGGGCCTCCTGTTGACATTTGAGGGTGACAGCAGGCAAGCATGGGGCCTGGAGTGGGCAGGTGAGGCAAGGCTTTGCCACACATTCAGCCGTCCCTTCCCAAGAATGGCACAAGTAATTGATTTCAATGAGTTATTACGTTGGTGTAAATTTGTCATTCTTGGGTTACATTTCTGATTCAGTGTTTTCAAGATGAGAAATCAAATCTGAAAGACAGCAGTGAACACGTTATCATTTATCTTAAAGCTGGAGATGGCTCAAAACATGCTTGATAGTCCATTGATCTGTACCTGTCATTCATTGCTCCCTGGTATTCTTGGTGAGTGCTTTATTTATCACACTTTCATTCTCCTATCAAGTATTCATTCTATGCTGAATCCATGGTTAGAAATCCAGAACCTTTCTATGAAGAAATGCAAGTACCATCTCGTGATGGTGCACATCCCTAAAAACTACAGAATAACTAACTCTGTACACTGCATTTTTCTAAGCTGTGTCCCAGTTTTGCACAATACACCCCAAACTTCTATGTTTAGATATAGAGAATTACAGTGAGTGTACAGTCCTAGGTGAAGCAGGTGCACTCTTCTTCAGGCAAATAAAATTCTGGTCAGGATACCTGCAATGAACTTCTGTAAAGTGCTTTGCAATCCTCAGTGAATAATTTCTCACTGATGGATCGGCCAAGTGCACGAAAACTGCACAGCTGGGCAAGAAAGGTTTTCCCTGTCAACCCCCCAGCAGGGGTACGTTGCCATGTACCGCACCTCTCCCTCGTGGGGCTGCACCGAGCTGCCTCTCGATTTATGTCAGTAAAGGAAGTTGTTGTGCAAAGTCCGTTAAGAAACCCCACAACTTTAAAAGTTTAGAATGGTATGCCTACCTCTGACATTTCTTACAGAGTATTACAGCTGTTTCTTGTCTTGGGCCTTCTCAGTCAACTAACCACCTCTTTCTTCCCTGTTGTGTTGTGTCCCACCGTGTGCAAGGCTCCCAGGCCCTCAGCCTCCTCTCCTCTGGGATTCTGCCCGTGCTCCTTCGTGGGTTTTCATTGCTGCCTTATCTCAGAGCCAAATTTTCTCCTCAATTGATATGCATAGTCAGGCACAGTTAATCCATGCTTGTCTTATCCATTGTGTCTAAGTATCCCAAGGATTTAAGAAACCCCAGTGATGAGTTTTGTAAGGGACAGCAGACAACTCCCAAACTTTTTGCAGGGGTTTGGGGCTCACGTAAACCAGCAGATGCAGCTCACAATTTTATTCCTCTGATGGGACCCCAAACTCTGGTGTCAGTGCTCTCCTGTGTGCACAGACTTGGAGAGAAAGACCTGCAATCAGTGAAATGATTGCAGATTTGCATGCGAATAACTGACAGATTGTGTCCTCAATACTCATGGTCTTTCCCGTGGCATTAACTAAATGTGTATAATAATTTATGTTGTCATTTAAATTTAAAAGAGACTTTCTGGGCAGCAGTATTTTGCCTGTTAAATCTTGTGAAGCACACCTTGAACTGCATTTTAATATGAATAGGTAACTAATGCAGATCACAGAAAACCAGACGGTGTATAATGCGAGAAGAACCAACCAAAAAAAAAGTCTCGGGTTTTACATGAGCTGAAGTTTGTGAATGATTTTCCAGTGCAAAGCATATTGTACTAATCCAGTTTTGTGTGAAATGTTCTTAGGATAAGCTCCTATCAACTGACCCGCCGGTTGTGTATGATATATACAGAGAGGATATTAGTTATGGATTACAGACATCCTTCTACAAAGCATTTTGTTAAGTCCTACCAATTGCAAGACAACGACTATTGTTCTATATTGCCCCCTTTGACTAAGCCTGCCTCTGGATTAGTGAATGCCCTCCTGGAGTTCCAGTTGTACAGTCCAGCACCGGACTGCAGATTAGTGGCCAGAGGATCCTCAGCAGTGGTGGGACAGCAGCTCTCGCCAAGGGCAGTAGAAATCACCCCTGTGCACCCGCGGGTCACCTACGGACTACCGAGGAGGCAGTTGAAGCTCAGTCGCCCAGAAGCAGTTGGGTTGTTGTCAGCTCTCCCTGAGGGGGCTGAGAACAGAGGGTACCAGCCAGTTATGGTCTGCCCACTCTGCCTTTTCCCCCACCATGGGGCGGTGTGGTCTGAAAGCCCGGCTGTGGAGTGGGAGAAGAGGCCAGGAGCAGGTGCCACCCTCTGCCTCCCTCTGCTTCGCCTCCTGCCTGAACAGGGACGGGCACACGCAGAGGAGCAACGTGCGGAGGCTTCACCTGGGGCCCGAGGGGTCTGGCCACTGCAGACCTGTGCATGAGAAACAGGTGTTGGCAGCTGTAGCTCCTCCGCCATCCCCAACCTTCACGTTTCTTATTTCCCTATTCCAGCTCCTCCCTGCCTCCCTCTCCTGCCTTATTGGAGTCATTAATGAGGGTGTAAGCCATCCCCTTACCAGACAGGCGTACATTTTGGGCTTGATGACCCTGATCCTCCTCATGCTCAGCCTATCTCCTTTCAATTGTTTCATCAGCTGCGTGACTGCCGGCTCACACCTGACAAGTGACAAGTCTCAGGCTCCTGCTGACTAGATAATCAAAGTCTTGTCAGAGCTGTCAATACCCTGCAGATAGGAGAGGACAAAGAGAGGGAAGGTTTCTAGAGAAAGCACTGCCTTCAAAAAATACTGTCGATTCTTCTTACAGAAATCACCTGTTTGTTTCAAAACATTATTTATTACTAAAAATACGGTCTCTGCAGAACAAGAATGTACACGGAATAAATGACAGCAACTTTTAATGACATAGCCCTCCAAATCTGCCGGCCCCAACGTTTTGTTGGGAATTGTTATGAATCTCTGACTGAAGGGAAAATATTAATATTCAGCAGTCATTTAACCTTCCTGAAGAATTTAAGGGAGATCATTTCAAGCACAACCATAATTATCATTTGATAAAAAACACTTTTTTTTTTTTTAAAGCAAAGAATGCACAAGTGTGCTCTAGTCTAATATTGCAGACCAAGGTTATTTATGATCTCTCCCAATTTTGGAACATTTTCAAATGCGGATTTGATTTGAAATGTTAATTAAAGCACAGGGCTGATTTTGGCCCTTATTTACAGAACTCTAAATCTGCAGCCTACTGAAGTTGATGAATTTCATCTGGGTTTCACTAGCACAGGAGAGTGTCATATCTGACACGCAGTTAGTTGGATATTCTAACATATTTACAGTCAAAGTATGTGTTAATGTTTTGAGACTTTGGGACGGACAGATGTTCTGAATATGATGGAGCTGAGATTTTTTTTTAATACTTTGTGTATTAAAAAATAAATGACCTTTGATTTGAAAGATAACTATGTCTGGAGAATAAAACAACATTGCTTTTCACAGCTGAAAGTCCTTTAAAATAATATCTGAGGTGAAGTTTCTGAAGACCTGGTGACTATTTAATGTATACCATTAACTGTAGCACCAGAAATAAAGCAGTGGGTCTGGCCTGCTGCTGAGAAAAAGACATATGGCATTTCTTGCCTCAGATAAAGAGGTCTTTAAGCAGAGTTTTCATCAGTGCTTTTCATGTGCTTGCCTTCGGTGCCACTTCCAGATATCTCACGGTTTGAAAGAAGCGCCACTGTTCAGTCACTCCCCAAGCCCTGTGTGCAGCAACAGTCCTTTTCTCTGCTTTTATGCCTATTTCTTTTTGTTAGGCAGGGCTTTGTCAGACATGAGCCGTTATCCGTCTGAGATGTGTTCAGCTGTCAAGCGCTGGCTGCCTTTTGCCTCTTGTGTCGGCAGGCAGCATTAGACGGCAGAAGGTGGCAGGAAGACCTGGAAGTTAAAGCTTGTCAGATGCTCGCTGTGTGCCCCTGGTGCCCCCGGGTTTGCTGGAGAGCCTGGGGTTTGGGGCTCAGCCTGATGCTGACAGCCAGCCAGGGACACCCTGCCAGTAGCTCCCTGGGGAGCTCCTGTGCCACCACCCTTGAATTGCTGCACCAGGGTACCACGAAGGTGAGTGTAATGCTGATACCGAGGGGTCGTCAGGCTGCTGATGGTCTAGCACGGGGGAAGGTTGTCTCAGGTCTAGCTCCCACTGTTAACACACTGCAGTTGGGGGGAACAGCAGGATCTGTCCTGAAGCCTCAGCCCCGGTGGGCACCTCTAGTCTGAGGGTGGAGAGTCAGGCTTCTCCTCTCAGCTGCCAGCAGAGCTCAGAGGAAATTTTCAGAGAGAAAGTTTTCTCTTTTTTTTTTTCCCTTCCATCAGAAAATGCCGATTCGTCAAAAGCAAAACATTTCACGAAAACATCTGGCTTTCAATGAATCTTCCCAGAGAACCTAGCCTGCTAAGCAGATTTTCATTGTAAATCTGTCTGGTTCCCTGCCAGGTCACCTGTGTGGCTCCGTGGCTGGCTGCCAGCGCTTGCAGCTCGAAGGTAGCCACTCCAGAAAGCCTGCCCTGCATCACAGACCTTGACTTTCTGGGTTTACATCTGTGTAGGACGATCCCGTCCCCAAACACAAGGAGAATTTCCAGGCAGACCCCCAGGCTTCAGCAGGCATTGCTCTGGGCAGCTCTGATGGATTTCCATTCTGTGAGAAGTTTAGGGGAAAGAGAAGGGGGGCAGGAGATTGTTCTGATTCTGAATGGAAACTGATTTCAAAATGCTGACGTTTCCTGCAGACCACAAATCCTGATTTTTGGCAGTTCCCAAACGCCAGTAGATAGAAACAAGCTAGTGAGGCTCAGAGGCAGGATGTGGGATACAGACAGCCACCTTAATACTTCCAGGTTAAATGTGTTTTAGGTGTATCATATGAAAACAATCCTATTTGTGTGACATACGTATATTTATCCATAAAGCAAGTATAAGTGATATCACTGGACTTAAGCATTTATTTAATTGTTATATAAAATAAATAAAAGTTATCGTATGTTCCAGCTTGTAGCAAATACTTCTCTTTTATATAATCCTTAAACCTCAATAAGTACCTTTTAAGTAATCTAATTTTTGTGTTTAGTTAGCATACAATGCATGTCTTATTAAATCCTGATTAAATACATAATTAGGTGTATTTAAAGTACTTAATTTAAAGTATTAGTGCTTATTTAGACAATAGTTTTCTTATTAAGGGTTAGTTTATTTGTTAATCAAATGTCACTTAAAATGAGAGTGGGTGGAAAAGAGTAATTGTATGATTTACTTGAAAGAAATCTATAGACAAAGTAGGTGGCAGAGAGTAAATAAGAAAGTGTTTGAAGGAAGATCACTATTATGTGCATGTTTCTAATTTTATCCATCTGCCTCAAGGAAAGAAATTGAGAGGAAAGGAGAGGACCGAAGGCTGTAGCTTGTGCTAGGTTGGCCAGCTCAGTAGTGCTCGGATGTCTTGTGGGAATTTTTAATTCCCTTCCTTTTTCTGGAACAAAATTTTCACTGTGTGAGTGGTGAAAATGTTTGGTTAAAGTTGTTGGACCCAGAGATAAGGTGATGCCTTCCCTGTCATGAGATGTGGCCACTTCCACCAAGTTTGTCATTGTGCCCTCCCCAAAGCTAACTGAGGGGAACACAGTGGAGAGAGCTGACTTAATGCCACTCAGGTTTGGGCTCCATGGCTCAGTGACAGTTTTGTCACACTGCTTGCTCTTGGACAGGCAGTACTAGGAAAGTTTACTAGATAGAAAAGTTTAAAAAGGTCTTTCTTTTTTCCAGAACGTTTGAAGTTTTGAAGCTGTTCTTTGTTTCGGGTTTTCCAAATACCCTCATTTGTGTTCTGCTGATTGTTTTCGGGTTGGACCATAAGGTAAAAAAACAGCTGTGACAAAAATCCTGTTGGAATGGTTACTGAAATTTTGGATTACATTGTCTGCAACTTGCCTCAAAAAAGGAAAACTTTTGTTTAACACGGCCCATCTTTGCTGCCTTTGTTTGTGGTAGGATGACAAGAAGCCCTTCCCTCAGCATGGCATCACCATTTTCCCCTTCCTTTCTGCATTTCAGATGGTGGGAAAAGCCTCATCTAATTCTAGGAGAAGTAAAGGCTGTTGAAGTCTCAGTTCCTCTGAAAGGTGGGAGCAGCACAGCAGTGAACAGAGCCGCAGCCGTGTGCCCCAGCCCCGCGGGATGCTCAGCGCTCCTCCTGCTTCCCGGGGGGACGGTGAAGCGAGGAGATGGGTAGGTCTCATGTCACTTGCTAATTAATCGATTCTCTGCATCATCCGAGAGCTAAACAGCCCATTTCCAAACCCAGAGTTTTCAAATTGCATTTGCAACATGCTGAGACATCTCGCTGGCAGCACGTGAGGTCCTGACATCCAGGGGTTTGTGGGGCTTCTAAAGCTTCTCCTATCATTAATTTGTCCTGCGTGGGAAAGGCATAGGGTAGTGACAGAAGCGAGGGTGATATGGCACTGAAACAGACAATTATTCAGAGGTAAGTTGGTAACTTATTTTTTTCCGTAGGAATTCTCTTTGTGGGCTGTTTGGTGGTTGTGGAGCTCACACAAAATCAGAAATACTTGGCAGGGTTTTTGTTTCCTTTTTTGGAGGAGGTTATAATGCTATTGGAATTTGAAATACAGCATGTACACTTCCTGCTTGTAAACCTGGTAACCTTTTATCAATTTTTTCAGCATGCACACGATGGTACCACTGGGCTGTGGCCCCTCCTTCTCTGTCCCATCTCTGAGATAGTGTCCCTGGGGATACTGACATGTTTGCTTGAAGCGTGTAAGTTGTATTACATCACATCTTTCAGTGGAGAAATTTCACTGAAGAGTTCTCATGATCAGCTTTTGATTTACACTTCTTCGTCATTACTTTCTCTATCCCAAAATATTATTTAGACAGGAGTTTGGGTCATGACTCCTTGCAGGATTCGTATCTAATATTTCTTTAATATAGAATCTAAATTATTTTTTATAATCTATGTAAAGATTATGTATAATACAATTAATTGATATAAGTGGTTTCAATTCTCCTTAATATGACAAATCTCTAGTGTGAAATATTCTTAGTTAATGATCAACATAAAATAGATAGAGTTCATTTTTAATGCAAGTACAAGATTTGAATTAATTTGTAGTTAGAGCAGAGTTATTAAACTGCATAATATATACACACGTACATTCCCTTTGTTTTTAAAGCTTTTCACATTCAGCACATCTGATGATATGGTTGGGATCTTTCTGTCTAAATTCCATTTTTTTTCCTTACTGGGGGGCTGGACTAGATGATCTCTAGAGGTCCCTTCCAACCCCAAACATTCTATGATTCTATGAACTACAAACAGATGTTTATGTGGGGTTCCTCCACAATGTGCTGATACCTGTTCTGTGTCCTAAGATTTTCATCACTGACTTGCAGTTTGGTTTGCGGTGACTGGTGTTTCCAGTTGATACAAACCTGTAGGTATGATCTGTGGGCCCAATTTCCACCTGCCACAGAAGCACCTTCTGTCTCCAAGGCTCACTCCTGCTCGCTGCAGTGTGGTGGTGCTGGGGGCTGCCCTGGTCCTGGTGGGTGGAGGGAAAGCTGGGCAGCATGCAACCGGCATGGTAGGTTTGCACAGACTAATCTACCTTCAGCAGAGTATTAATGCAAGCAGAAGAGAGCACACAAGAGTACTGGGAAGGGATTAGCATAAAGCTATGTACATTATCATGGTCTCACTTTCTTAGATTTAATGTGAACGATGTTCTTTAATATTGCTATTCAATTTACAGCAGTGAGATAAGCGACAAATTTTCCTACAATTGCATGAAAGATGGGGAAAAAATATTGGGAGAAGTGCCAAATGGAATTTGAATGTTGCTTAAAAGACGCGTGGGATGGAAGAAGCAAGTTGCAGGGAACATCTGTTTCTGCTGGACCTTGTCACTTTTCTGTCAGTTGTAACACTGAGTTAATCAGATTCCTTTAACTTTAAAAACTGTTGTGTTTAAAATGCAGCACAAATCAAAAATAACTATCCAGTGTGCTGGAGTCTGTGTGTGTTATGGAATCACTTTATAAATGAGGACAGAGCTTGGTGTAAAAGTGTTCGCTTGTATTTGCTCCCAGTACAGTGTATGAGTGAGAGCTGGAGGGATTTAAAGTGGTTTAATCCTCACTGTTTTTCATATTCCCGCTGTTTCACAGGTCAGTGAGCCGCAACATTTGTGTTGTGTTTAAAAATACATATTTTAATGTATTGGCTAGATACCAAAATTTGTCCAAAGAATACAATTGAAAAGCTTCTTTAGTTGTAACTCCCTTGTTTGGTTCATATAGCCCTGAAAAGTGTATCAAAATAAGAGTGCAATGCCAGTCTGTGCAGCTGCAGGAGCTTTTTGTGTTGAATGAATGGTGCCAGCCCTGGAGCCAAACCAGTCCCAGGTTGTGTCCTCTGGTTGCTTTCTGATGAGACAAGTTACTGTAGGACGTACTCTGGGAGGGTAGGAACAAGAACCTTGAGCTTCTCTTCAGAGGACATACAAATATGCTCTACTCTGTGTTACTCAAAGATTTTCTAAGAAAAGTATTTTTTTCTGTCATGATATATTTTGATTCTTCAGTTTCCTTAACTGTGGTTTTTGTTGATTTGTGCCCTTGGTTTTTTGGGGGGCTTTATTTTTGTTGTTTGTTTTTTGTTTTTTTTTTTTTTTCCTTAAGGAAAGCAGATATTTCCTTGAAACATTTTCAACAGAACAGATGTGAGTTTTTCTGAAAAAAAAAAAATCATGGCTAATGTTTGACTTATGCTACCATAAAATATGAAGGGAAACATGGCAGTGAGTTAAGATTTATTTATTATTTTTAGGGCACAAATTTAACTGTAGATGTAATAAAGAATTAAATAGTACCTTGCATCAGTCTTTGTATTCTATCTAGAAATTATTATCTGTGTTTATTGTTGGCATCTTCAAAAGTACAATAAAATTATATGGCATTGTTGATTAAAAGCTTTAGTTAAAATAAGGTATAGAGTCTTCGTGCTGTAGTTTCAGTTAAGCCAATTAATGCTGTTAAACCTCACAAGCTGCGAGGCATCATTACTTGAGTAAGAGACCTCTGAAGAGACCCACTGCACTTTGTGTAGTGGTGCTGGTAAATCAGTGGGCAATATTCTCTTCTTTGAGTCAACACAGATCAAATGTCCCAGTATGGTGCTGGGAGAAGACAGTATTGCTGGAAACACCATGCTAAGATGCCTGTAAGTCATAAATTTGAGGTCATGATTATTTGCAGTTCACACACCTCATTGCATTATTTTTGCAAGACAGGGGTGTGAATCCTGGTGTGCTGGCTAAACTCCAGTTCGAGCAATTACATTTTATGCCTGAAATTCCCCTGTAGCTCCAGCTCGATATGTTTCACATCTTGGTTTGTACTGTTACAATGTAGTGTTAAGCAGCTGACATTTTTTTACTCTATGAATTGCTGCAATTTGGATATGAGTTTTGTATGTGATCCTAGTCCAACACTTTTAAAAAAGACTCAGAGTGAAACCTGTTGTGCAAGAAAAAAACTTGTTGCAGAAGTTATGGGAGCAAATGCTGGACACTGCTCTCTGCAGCCTCCAGAAGTTTTTATAGGTGTGCAGTACGTAAGTTGCATAGCTCTTTGTCCTTGTGCTCCTTCCCACCATTGCGGTTCGATCTGTCACCCTTACGGGGCATGCCCAACCATCCAGGAGATGTGACTGTGGTGGAGAGGAAAGCATGGGCTGTGGGAAACTTGGTGGCAGCTCTTAAGAGTCTCCTTTGTGAAGCTCCAGTGGCACAAGAGCAAGCTGGCAGTGATGACTTCCTCTGAAGTACCTTGCCGTGGCGCTCAGCCATGCCCCTGTTGCTATGCTTTGCGTGGGATCCTGCATTCCTTCCCCGGATCCTGCGTGGCGCCAAGCCCCAGGCACTGGTCCCAGACCCTGGGTCAAGTGTTGAGTCCTCAGGAAGGACCCTGATGCCGAGCTCCCTGTGGCGGCACAAGCCCGTGCACTTTCCACTGATGGCCAGGCGCCATGGCCCGGCCACAGGCTCTGCATCGTGATGTGCGGAACCCGTCTGTGCAGAGCCGCCGGGCAAGGTGGGGACCTCACGTCGCGGGTGAGCTCATCGCTTCTGTGGAGCAACAACAGGGCCATGCATGGTGCTGTAAATATAATTGTCTAGGACTGATCTCTGTTTTTTTTCTTTTAAGCCAAGAGGCCAAGATCAAAAGCCTTAGCCCAATCAGTCAGGCTTTAATCAAATGAAGCCCTTGAGTGCATGCCTTCTGTTAAGCACGTAAGGATTATTGCTGATTTCAAGGAGATAACCACATGCTAAAACAAAGACTCATACCTGGTTCATGGCAACCTTGCATCCTCCTGTCTGTCTGTAACACACACTGCTTCACCCTTTCATTTGCCTTGCAGTGAGGTGAACATGCTGTCTAATCTCAAATAAGCAGATGAAGGTATTAAGACACCAGAGTTGTTGCTTTGGATCAGTTCTAGGCAAAAGAGCAGGTAGAATTTAAGCCGATAGAAAGGCTCCGTGTGCCTTCCATGGGCTTTGCAACAGGCATCATGTGGTGTCTAAACAGACCCTTGTGTTCTCAGAACGTGTGTGATGAAACAAAAGGATTTGGTTTTCTACTCCTTCCATTTCAAATTTGGAGGCATGTGCAAGGACCACGTGCATAAAGGCCCAGAAAGGGCTGACACTGCGCACACAAAGAGCGTGCCTATATCCACAGCAGAGATTAGCGTACAAATTACATGTTTATGAGATCTTCCACTTAGATGGAGGGTAGTGTGTATCAGAGTACACAGTGTTTGCATAATATTTATGTAGTGTTCTATGATCAAAAATTATTGCTTTATGCAAGACAGTTTCAGCAAACTATTTTCTGGTGAAGGCTTGTTTCCACTTCTAAGTTTATGAATTATCATCTTCACGGTTGTTTCTCTGTAGTTGGCACGACCAGACACTGAATCCTGGTTCCTAAAAGCAGAAACAGTGGGTCTGGGAGAAGTCACAGGGTTAACATCCTAACTTAGAGGCTTGGTCTACCTTTAATTGAAGTGGGTGTCCTCGGCAAGTGGCTTCTCCCATTAGAAATGATTTTCTGCCAGGAATCTATATTCTGTCATACCCAATTATGCACCCTACTAATCAACAGAGAACTTGGTAGCACCCCGACATGGAGAAGTCTGCATCTGTTCTAAATCCTGCCCTTCTAAGCAGGATTATTGCCAAGCACTGTGAAGATTGCTTAGCTGGGTACAAAAGATGCTGTATCCAAGCCAAAAGAGGGAACTAATTCTGATTTTATTTGAATGAGCTTATTTTATTGGATAGAAGGAAGTAATTGAATTATGTACAGTAAAATAAGGTTCTGTGTTTTTAAGAAAAACACCAGCAAATATTATCTTGTAAAATCTCTGGAACAACAGAAGAACGCAAGTGTCTTCAGCAGCTCAAATACCTCAGATGCTTTCCTGCTCCTCTGAAAGTAAGTATTACTAGGTGTATTTTAGACTACAGTGGTAGTCTTCTATCAGCTCATTTATCAAATCTGTCAGGCCTTAAAATGCTTAGGCATATGCTTACTGCTAAGCACATGGGCATTATAACCTATCTCAATGCGAGTACTTAAAGCATTTTGTGCAACATTTCTTGCTGCTGTCTGGTCCCCATGCCAGTAGCGCAGCCACACACATTGGGATTGCTTTTTCTTTTCTGGTGACATCCCCAGTATTTCCATGTTTATAGATCACCAGGGTCCGTTGGAGGGACTAGCACTATCACTGAACTAGAGAAGGTGCTGAGGAAGTCCACAAGACACCAAATAGCTTCCTGGGTGGTGACGGATTAATCAGATCGGTATATTTTGGCTCAAAAAAAGAGATGGCTATGAGAAGACATGACAGAGGAGATATGCAAAATAGAGGAGAGGTGGGCATGGTTGTTCAAGAGCTAGGAGGTATTGCATGAAAATATCAGGCAGCAGGTTTAAAATTTAACTTCCTTGAAGAAAAATGCGTTCATGGTTTTTTTTCTACACATCATGGAATCTCAGCACATAGAACATTGTGGAGGCCAGAAGTGTAAATAATTTGAAAAAGAATTCAATAATTTCACGTAAGAGTAGTCCACTGAGTACAACCAGATAGGCAACTGCAAGTATGACCACCACAAAACGGCAGCTTCAGGCGAGCACAAGGGCTCCTCTGGTCTGCAGGTATTCCTCATGCATGCTGCATTCTGTAGCTATGCCCTGCTGCTGCTTTGCAAATTATATTCTGCCATTTTGAAATAACTGAATTGTAGTTTATTGGGGTTTTTCTGTTGGGTTTTTGTTGTGTATTTTTTCCTTCTTTCAGAACGTTTATTATTCCAAATTGTAGGATTTTTTTTTTTTTCCCAATGGTTAATGGCAAAGTATGACTTGACCATCCGTTCCTCCTTTCCCATGTGGTCACAGGACAGTGTCTGAGAGGCTGTTACAAAACTGGGTTGATAGAAACAACATCTAACAATTGAGGTGAGCTGTTACTGTGCTGGCCAGACTGTGGCACTTTTGATGAAGGTGCCAAATGTCTCTCCGCTCTGCACCGATGTTTACAGGTCTCCCTTTCATACAGCAGAATGGGAAGCTCCTGAGTACTTCTAAAAATGAGGTGCATGTTCCCAAACTGAAAATATATAAATGTTGCATCTGCCTGATATGCTCGTCCTGTCTATGAAGATGTCACATTGGTATTTTAGCACTCTGTTCATGTGAGTTGTTTGTGGCAGTTGAATAATGTGGCTTGTTATGGTTTTGGTTAAGTGATGAGACTACTTATTGAGCTTATAACTCCATTGTGGTTTTACACTATTGTTAGCAACGAAGTGGCTCTCTGGGCTGGCAGTGCAGCTGGGAAGGGCTTTGCAGGCACTGGAGAATTGGTCTGCAGAGTTCAGCGGGTGATGCTCCCTGTGCAGCTGGGCAGCAGACTGTACCTGGGCTACAGCTATTCTAGGGCTCTGTTCTACTTTCCGCTTTTATATCTTGAATATCCAATGGAGATTTTTCATATCTGAGATGCACTTTCTTATTACTGGAATAATTTGAAAAAAATCTCATTGTTAAAAAAAAAAAAACAAGGGGAAAAAAGGGATCTGATTTAGAAAAAGTGTGTTTGCTCGCAACAAAGTCCTTTCAGTCTGCATTTAAATAAAGGTATTGACTATGTAAAACACAAGGCTGCCCAAGGCAGAGCATAAATAGTGTTTGCCAGTTATAATGTTTGATGTGGGCTTCCATGTAAGGTTTTGAAGGCACACGTCGGTAAATCCTGAACCTGCCAACTCTTTCCTGTGCAGTGTCACTCCAGTCTAGTTAGAGAGTATTTAGAAAGTAACTAAACACACTTGTGTGGAAATCATTAAATAACACAGCAATTCATATGTTTGTAGCAGACAGACTCTAATGCACGTTATTAACTGAAAATAAAATCTCAACATTTATCTTATATTTTATCTTTAAAAAAATCAGATGTCCGCTATGACTGAGAATATAATACCCTAAAGTTTAAGACTGGTTTGTAAACACAGTCCCTAGTGTCTACTATTGATCTTTTGCTATTTTAATGCATTTTTACTGACCGACATGTCCTGTGGTAAAGAATATTGCCTAAATTAGTTATCTGATTGGTTCTTTTGATTAATGATGGGACTGTGCTTCATTACACATGACAACATGATCAGAATAATCACTGCAGCCATAGAAGTTGGGACTGGCATTTTTTATTCCTTCATTTTTAAAGTTCATTTATAAAATTATTTAATGTATATGTCCTAAGTTGTAATTTATTTACATGACACTTTTTTCGATGGGAACTGTTGTACTGTGTCACAAATGGCTAAGAAAACAAGGTAAACTAGATGTACAAATCAATGTCTTCTGGCTCAAGGGGAAAAAAACATAATCAAGATTCAAGAGCTGACCTTGTCCAAAGTCCAACTTGTCACACAACAAACAGTGAAGTGCCCAACAAATCACTGGGATCAGCAGGATGTATTCAAAGGAGTGTTTAAATGATATGATTCCTTGCTGAAGTTCTTACCAAAACTTGAGGAATGGTGGTGGGGAGTCAAACCATCCCGGGGATCACGGGTGGGGCACGGGGCGGGCTTACCAGAGCGGGAGGAGCTGCTGGCAGGTGCTGGGACCTGGGAGCATCATCCCCATCGGGGACTTCGCAGCCCCTCTCAGATGGGGCCCTTCCGCGGCAGCTGACCTGCAAAGCCACACCAGGCTGTAAACAGGTCCCCAGAGAAGAAAAGGTTTCTCGATTAAACCCAGAGCAAATCTGAGCCATTACTAACAACCTGCAACTGTGTGCACTTAACTTCTGCAAAATTAAACCTCATTTGACTGTCTCTGACCAAGACCAGATGTGTTGCCTAGCGTCATCTTATCCCTGTGCTATCTACCATAGTTTATAGCACCTTTACATGCTTTGAGGTTCTTGATTGCTTTTTAGTAGGTCATTCTGGGATTGATCTGTTTGAATTTATAAGGACATGCATGCCACCTTATGTCATGTTGATGAATGATTCAAAATTTTAAATGGCAATTCAACATTTAATGTTTTGAAAAATGTTTAAATGGTGTCATGCACAGAATAAATGGCAGCTTTCATTTTCTTTCTTCAAAATTCCCTGCCAGCCTGTTTACATGATGTTGACAGACATTTTAGCATTTGCCAGAGAAATAATGTGAAGGGTTGGATACTTGCCATAAAATGGTTTTCTCTCTATGGCAAGTGTTTAAACAAATGTGTGCATGCACAGTACATACACACACATATATTTTAAACATATTTCCAAACAAAAATTTGTTTGTTTGCTGTTGCAACTACGGAAATGTATCTTCAAGCAGGACTAACTCCAAAAGGGATAGAGACTCACTGCTTGGAGGAGTCAGAGCCTGACCGACTCCTGACCGAGTGTAGCTCACGGTGTACAATGTGGTACAACCATTGCAAAGCTCAGGGACGGTCTTGCTGGGCAGCAGCAAAACAACCTTAATTTAACCCCCAAATTATGCTAAATTCTGATGTGACAACTAAAGAGTGCATTTGCAAATGCAATACTTCACGTGCTGATGTACATTTTGTACCTTTTCTGTTATGCTCTGTCTTGCTTTAAGACTTCACTGTACTGGTTCTGTATAACACATTATCTGCATGTAGAAGTAAATGTCTATACAGATTTAGGGCCCAATCCTTTACATACATATGCACTTTAAATGGACCTCAGCATTGGTGCAATAGATTTTCCTCCTGGGGCTGCGAGAGGAAGGTTGATACTTGTTGTGTGTAGTAAATGTGAAAGTTTAATATGCCAATAATTCCATTTCCATGGAATAACTATGGATTTAGGATGCTGCGCTGAGTTAATTTTAGCTTGTGTTTAGACATTCATTTTGTGACTAACAACATTTGTCTAATTATGGTGGCATACCAAGCTCTTGTTTCCTGGGAAGAGATTGCTATTGTATGAAATATGTTTAATCATGGTTAAACACCCTTTGACTTCTCATGCTGCTTCTAGCTATATAAAAGGCTGTTCGGTGTTACCTTGGCATGTAGGTGACTGGAGGATTAATAATTCTTTTATGAAAGCAATTCTGCATGATGGATTGATACATTGAGTTTATGATTCTTATATTCCAGGATTGTTTCGTTACTAGCACGTTAGAAATTTTGACTAGTCAATGAAGTGTCAGCACTTCAGGGCTTTCCGAATCAGGACCTACCTTAAAAGCAGTTGCAAACTACTGTATGGGTCACTGACTTTTACTATTAGAGATATATGAAATATTTAAGGAAGTGAAGGTTTCATGCTGTACTTAAAAAGTAAATTTTTAATTAGCAGACACATGAATAGAAGAGAAAAATCAATTTTTTTTTTTCTGGAATTGATGAATATGTTATATGTAGAGCATGCATCTTTACTTCCAAATGAGGAATTGATACATTTTTCTATTCAAAAGTTGTTTTCTATCAATAGAAGCAGATAATTGGTTATGCTAGTTGAATCTCCATGTGTGTATGTATGTGTTACTTAAAAGCTTACTAATAGATATAGTAGATTTGGAGCTTGTTGTATTGCACTACAACCTTTTATACATTATAGGATTAGAGCATGTAAAATTGATGTTGAATATGCAAGTTATATGTTAATCTGATTAAATGAATGGAGAATTGCCCAATGCAATCAATTGAAATATTCAACAACGTTGTGTTGAACTTGAAGGAAATTATCACCTTGAGGCTGCTAAACTTATGACACAACTTTGCATTTGGAATACTATTTCCCTATTTAGCATTCAAAAACACATATGTATAGTGTTTTTGTAATGAAATGAGATTAGTCCATCAAGGAGAGGCTTGTTAGAACTGGAACAATCTCCACTGTTTAGGAACGTTAAATGTTGGGTGAAGGATTTTAGAGTGAATGCATAATTTTTTTGAAAAACAAGAAAACACGAAGGCATCTATATTATCATTTTATTATTTGTTTATTTTGCCTAAAAATAATATGACTTGATTTAAGTGCATGATGCTATTTACTTGTGTTTTAAAGCCTTGCATAATATTATACAGTAGATTGAAATGCATACTTATGTCTTTTTCTTTCATTGGACAGCTATGCTAAAGCAAATAAAATCAAACACATACATTCCCTTTCAGTGGCTTACAAACTGTAAATGATGGGAGGAAAAAGCCGCAGCCATTCCACTGAATTCTATTATTGACAACAGCAGAAGTAAAAAAATTAGAAAACAAATCCCTTTTTAAATAAAATGAAGTAAAAGACCTACATTGCTTGGAGGAAATGCTAATTGAAAATACCTTGCTAATGCTAGCTAGTCACAGGAAGGAAACATTAAGTTATTATTTTTAATAATGTTTACAAGTATATCCAGCCATTTCCAGCCAGTGAAAAATGTTAGCCTTGGTAAAATGTGGCAGTGCTACTTTTCACTGGTGATGCTGCTCATCTTCTCTCTGATAGCAATCATTAATTTTATTTTTTAACCCAGTCTTCAAATGAAGACAGATGAGCAGGAGAGTTTTAAATGCAAGCTGCTTATGTTCAGAAAAATGGCTGCTAGATTACAGATCACTGTGCCTGAGCCGAGTCCAGTGACTGTTTGGAAAGGGGGAGAAAAACCCAAACAAGCATTAGGTGAGCGATGAACAGGCAGGTCTGCGAGGAGCCGCTGAAGGCAAAGTGTGTGCGTGTAGGGAGTGCGTGTCCCTGCGTGCGTTTCGGGATGTAGAGGAGAGGGAAAGGAGGACGAGGAAAAGGAGTCCTGCCCAGTGGCAGAGCAACCTGATTCATTTCCTAATTGATATGGAGACCCACGGATACTATTATTGTTAATTGCTCCTGATAATTTTAATGTTCTGTTTTTACATTTATTTCTCATTAGCACTAAGAGGATTGTTAGAGACCAAAATGCGTAATATATCACATCACTGCATCCTTTTAGTTGTTCTTTTTATGTCATCAGAGTTGTCTGTTAAGTGTCAGTGAGCGCAGTTTCTATATCTTTTAAGCTTTGATTTCTAGTACTTGACGGCTTTACCTGGATTGTTTCTTACCACAGACAGGCTGGATTTATCCTCCCACTCATAATGCTCACGGGCCTGAAGCTCTCAAACTTGGTCCTGCCCACGGTGAGTTCATCGCTGGTTATTCGGACACACCTTTCCCTGAGTACTGTTTCTGTATTGAAAGGAACAGGCGGTTTGGGTGGTGAGTTTGTAATGGCAAGAGGTAGTTAAAAGGCTCCTTGTTTAGTGGAGCAGTAAGTTGATTGCTGGCTGACCCGTGGAGCCAGCCGGGTGCATTGCCTTGGGCAGACCTCCCAAACAATTCTCCTTTCTGCATCCCCACTGGTGACCAAACCCCACCACGCAGGAGCTGGGGTGTCCCTGTGCTGCTCATGGCAGAAGTCCTCTGTCCCATTCAAGGGGAATTTTTAAAATAAAAGCCAGAAACTGATTAGATCAAGTCGAAACTTCGCCATGAAAGAACAGAAGGGCAGATCTTAGACCTCAGATAAAGGAGTCTGGTGCCCACAATTCATGAGAGTAGTCCCTGTAACTCCTCTAATGTGCAAGTTTTGATCAGTTCTTGCAAGGAGCTTTGCTGGCTCAGGGTTTGAGTAAAGACAGCATCAAACATGCCTCCTTTATACTTCAGGGTTTTCTGCCAGCCCAACTGCTCCTGGGGAGTGACCTTGTCTCTAGGAATTAGGCCTTTCATTACAGTCCCTTGTAAGGAGTTGAGAGAGGATTAATTGGTTTGCTCACTGCAGTTTCTGGAAGTATCTCACATTTTTCAGTGGAAGATGACTCTGGAAGTACTGTCCTATGGTGAAACAAATCCCTGCCAAAATAAAATGATGAATCCTGAATATTACTGGCAGCATTTCATGCCAATTTTTGAACAGTTCGTTCCTATCTGCACCTCCATTGCCCATGTTCAGTGAGTTTAATGCCCAGCTGTCAATGTTTTCCTCCTCAGCTGACCAGCAGTGCTGGAAGCACAGGTGCAAGTGTCCTGAGCTCCCCCAGGTCTCATGTGGGAGACATGAACCAGGCTCAGCAGAAATCCACTGCGCCATCAGGGCAGATGCCACTCTGGCGTTTGAAACCCTGAAACTGAGCAAGGCTCCTGTTGCTTGTAGGGAATGAATAGCAGAGGTGAAATGTCAATTAAGCCTTTTTTTTTTTTTTTCCCCCTCCACAGTCACAGCACCTCTAACTGGGACATCACTAAAAAATTGAGTGAAGAGATTTTTCTAAGGTTGACCAGGACAGCCTTGTCCTTATGGTGGGATAGCATCCCCATCCACACCTGGCAGAGGGCAGGCAGGCACCCTGCTGACCCAGGTGAAGTTTGGCTCACTTCCACCTTGACCAAGCTGGAAGATGGTCTGCCCTTGGCAGTGAGGAGGACAGGGCTCAGCTGGCCAGGGAGGTTGTTGTCTCTCCAAGGGCCAACAGCAGCCAGAGGAAATTTCTTGGGTGCCTGCCCTTGAAAGGCTGCAACACCTGAGAGATGCGTAACAGCTCCCAACATTGTTATGTGTTAGCTGTTGGAGTAAATTAAATGATCTGTGGATATTTAGGTCTTGTTCTAACTCTCTTTCCATTGTTAACTGAAGAGGTGTTGCTCAGTGCAAAACCGTCTTCCAAATGACGGCAAGTCCTGGGTCGCAGCAGCTCTCTTGGCGTTTCTCAGAAGGTGAGTACAGAGGTAGAGGGAAGTTGGAGAGTGGTGGGAGGGATGCTGGGAGCTAACGAAAGCCTTCAAAGTAAGAGTGATGTTAGTGGGGTTCAGGAGGCAGAAGGTGCCAGCTGCCTGACAAAAGAAATATCATTACTCACCATTAAAGAACACTCCAGATGCTTGATACAGTCATGGGTGTTCTCCTGAATTTTTATTTTTTTTTTTTTAGCGAAGCTCCTAGCCTGCCTACAATGTTGTTTTCTGGAGCCGGGGCCAAAACCTGTGAGTTTTTGTTCAAGCAAATAGACCATGAATCTCATGGGTAAGAGCCAGTCTTACTGGCTAATGCTGCAGAGTGGTGGTTGCCTCTTCAAAATGCTAAAATCCACTTCACATTGTCTTATTCCTCCAGGACATCATTACTAACAGGGACAGATTGTGCCGATACTCTCTCAGCAGTCCAGGGTGGGATGAACATTTGCTCTAGGCACTCTCCAGTGTTTCTGCATCATAGATCTCTCTCCATCTTCACTCTCTTCCTTGCCTTTATAACGAGCTAATGGGCGACTGTTACTCATGTCTGGAGATGCATTTGTTTCAAGAAAAATGGAACCATGAAAAAATGAAAAAGTTCATCTGTTAACTTTCATTGGCAGAAATGTTGTAGGGAATTACACTCAGACTGTAGGACTCTTCCTAGATTTTACAAGTGCAGGGGTGATTGAAACAGAATAGCAAAAAAATGGTGTAGAAACAAGACTGCTGAAATTAAACAGGTTAAAAGTTGCCTGGCAGCTCCAAATACAGCAGAGAAGTATAGCCCTAGAGTGCAGCAAATTTAATCTTTGAACAGGTTTATTGTTTTATCAGGTTTTTGTTTAAGAAGGGCTTCATTATATATAACATCGAGATAAATTTTTACATAGCAGATTTATTCAACAGGTTTATTCTTTTAACAGCCCTCCTTGTATTTCAGCAGTTGGTGTGTGGGGTCTTATACATCAAGCAAGTTTATTACTTTATCAAGTATGAATTTTAAGAAGTTTTCCTAATAATAGAAGATGTGTGGAGATTTACAGGCGGTACATTGTTCTATTCGGTGTTTGAGCCGTTTTACCTAATCGTAACTACATGACAATGCTGCTAGAAATGGTGGTAATTGTGCTGTAACTCATGCTATCTTCCCACCACTGTAATAGATCTCACTTTGCTGTCCCAGTGTTTTAAAAACCCTTAAAAGTCCAAGTACAACTACCCTGACTAAATTGTCTCTGTAAATTAGAAGAACAAAGTGAGGTAAAAAGCAGTATTGACATGAGTAAGTAAATGGACTGTGCTAAGTTGTTTTGATAAAAGTTCAGTACTTCTGGGCTAGAGGAATCATGACATCTCCTAGATGAGATGGAGAACTGGCTCTGGCATCTGTGACAGGGGCACAGCACTGTTTGGTGTCATCGTAAATTTCTTATCCAAGAGGTTGGGGTTTTTTCCAAAAATATCCGTTACTGGCTATTCAATCCAGAAATCAGTGTTGGAAGTTATCTCTTCCAAAGAGAATGGCATGAAAATTCAGGCAGCTGTCCCTGATTTGTGGCTTTTGCTAAGAAAAGTACTTAAAGAATACTTGGGGTTTATGGCATTTTTTAGGATTGTTTTAATCTTTCTGCTTCGGCTTGGAAAAAGAGTAATATTAAAAAAACCTTAGAGGTGTAAAATCAGTTCCTATGAGTGTTATTATTTGTACTTTTACATGATGTATTTCCAATCAAGCTGAATCTCGCTGGTTTGTTCTAATGACAAAAGAAAGATCTACCACAAATTTCTTGATGTTGTGAAGTAGCAATTAATTTGTAGAGCTAGTTCAGTGTTTGCTGATTAAAAGTTTTTCATCATAAAATGCTGATTCATCAAAGCTAGCCTGTTTATAGATAAAAGTTAATTTAAATTTATTTCAGAAGTATTGGAGGGAATCTTCTGAAATTTGGTTGAATGACAACCTGTATGTTTTTAATTTAGGTTAAAAGGATTTCCTTTAGAAACCTAAACTAATTACAACAGATTTAAGTGCTTAAAAATGAACAGTTCATTTGTTTTTACTGGGTTACTTTTCATTTTTTTTCACATTTTGTTTTATGAATACATTTGAGAATTCAGGTTTCCATCATGGCTTAGGACAAGAGACATTTCCTGTGTCTCAGATTCGTACAGGTTAGAGGAGACAAACGCGTAAAAAGCAGGAGTATTCCACAGCAAAATACATAACAGCAGTTTTGGATAGTGATGAATGTAATCTGTAACTTTAATCCTTACTTATAACAGTTCCCATTTTCCTGACATTTTTACTCACATGAGTAGTCCTCACCCAAAGAATGGTAAAAGCCATCCATGGTTAAGGGATACACACAGTAAGAAGTGCAAAGTTAAAGCCTTTATTGGCATAGTTACTGTAGTTTATGTGGTCTTGCTGCTCTCTCATATTAAAACTTTTCTGAGCAGTGGGGTGTGGCCATCTTGAATGTGAAAAATACTGGATTTGTTTATGTGGGCGGAGAATATTAGCCGTGTCCTAGTGTACAGAAGATATTTGGATTTGTAGAACCATTATTGTGAACATATGATTTAATAAAATGTGATAGATATAATAAAATAGGTGTACTTTTGTGTGCTAATCATATAGTTCTTTTCTGTGGTTCTAGTATGTAAGTTCTTTTTAAAAACTAATTTGATTGACATCTACTTGATATTCTGTGATGACTTTGATATATAGTCTGTCTGGTTGACAGGTGCGTTGGGTTATAGACAGACTTTAAAAATATATTTTCTAAAGGTAATTGTATGGTTTAGATAAAATCCAACGTAACTGTTATATCTGGCAGCTCGCAACTGATGAAATATTCTAGCTTAAGACCACTTGAAAAAAAGAGGCTGACACTTTAGATGAAACAGTGGGTATGATAAATTCAGTGAGAGTTTTGTCATTGCCTTTAGTGTGGCCAGGAGCTATGGCAGATCTCCCAATTTGAAGGGACTTGGGTAGACAGGGAATTGACACTTTACCTTGGCTCCTGCTTCCTGAACACAGCCAGGCTGTGCCCTTCTCCTTCCCCTCCTGACTGGGTGTAGTTTGTCTTTGCACCAAATGCTTTTCATTTGATAGTTTGGGTCCCACTGGGCCAAACCCACCTTTCATTTATGTTGATTTAATTCCGCTAGCTTCAGTGAGGTTATTTCTGGCTTCAAACAGATGAGTTGGCACAATAATTGGGTCAAATTTCTGTAGCATTTTTAGTCTAGAGGTGGGAGGGAGATGTTAAGTATTTCTCTGTGCTTTTAAAAGGTGCTGAGAGCTTGCTATTTGTCGTGCTATTTGTTCCACGCTTCAAGAAAGGCGCTGGTAACTTCATGAGAAACTGGGGTGGTTTTTTTTCATGGATCTCATGCTTTTCATTTAATAGGCAGGTTTGAGAATGGCAAGCTCTGTCCTTCTGTTTCTAAGACTACTAACAACGCAATGCTGTGAAGTTGGTGGTGCCTTTCTGCTTGCACTGTTGTTTCTTACTAATTCTGTGTTCTCCCTCTTCCTGAATCATAATAACTATTGGTGCCTTCCATGAAAGTATCGATGCATCTAACTTATGCGAGAATCTGGCATGGTGCCTCTGGTATGTCAGGTGTAGTGGTGGTGGCATGCAATGTTACAGCAGCACTGTCACCATCCTGGTACTGTCTCTTCTCTGTTGCTGCATAACCTTCCTTCTCCCGCACTTCTAAATTGCTCTATGGAGATGATCCATTAAGAATCACAATAAAGCTTGAACGTTTGAATAACCTTTGAAATTATTGACAAATCAGCCCCAATGGGCTGCCTAAGAGCCTAATGTGGAACAAGAGATCGATGACAGTGCTGCAGAGACAGGAGCCAGACTGCAGAAGCAAGGGGATATGTCATATGATTTTTGTATGCTGCCACTGGAGCACAAATACAGCAGAAAAGATGCACCATTTGGGTGGACCCTGGACCCTGCTTTTCTTCTCATGTTCTTTTGGCAGATTAACTTCCCCTGGTGCCTTCTAACAGCACGGCCTGGGCTCATCATGAAGTTTGGAAGAAGTAACGAGCTGAAGCCACCACAGGTTGCAACCTGTTGAGAACTTGCCTGAAGTTTGTGTTGCTTGAACCTGGAAACTCTAAGCACGCCTTGTCACCTCAGCTAATTCACCCACCACGTAAGGAATTCACTCTAAGTCCTTGTGTGATCCTTGCTGCCATGACATAGGAACATCTATAGTCTAAAACATCCATTCAGCCACAAACTAGCCTCACTTTTTTTTTTTTTTTGCAACTGTGGAATAAACAGTTCATTCAGAATTGCAAAAGAAATCTATTTTAAAACCTGAGCCCCCAGCATTTGAGTCAAGCTCATATTTTATTTTTCTTTGTTCCATTCTTGTGAGAACCGAGGTCCTTGAATTTAACCATTTCTGCAGGAGCTCCTGGCCATCAGCAGGAATAAGGCATAAAGGCCACATTCACTTTTTTTGCCTTTCTGTCATTTTTCTGGGCCATGCAGGAGGTTTGAAACCAACATGGACACAGTTAAGAGCTGGGTGACAAAGCTAATTTATTAATGGCTCTTACTCCCCATTGTCCAGGAAAAGGGCTATTTAGCAGAGTCTATTAACAAAGGTTAGAAGTTTGGTGGACTAATGCTCCTTTAAGCATCACTATTTTCTTTTACCAGATAAATGTATCCCACCCAAGTCTGTTTGGCACAACAGTGACCTCTAAAGGCTCGTTAGATTAATGGTATCTCCAGAGACATATCTGGCTTTAATTCTTATTTAAAGGTAGATGTGTGGCTCTGTATCAGGTATTGCCCCCTTCATGCTGAGCACATCTTTAGAAAGGTCAGCTCTTGGAAAAGATCTGAAAGCCTGCTCCTTTTCCCTTGTGCTGTATAAAGGCACCTGACCTTTCAGTGATCCTAATTTCTCTTCCTTTCCTCTTGTCTCCACCCTCCCTCCAGCCCATTATTTATTGAAGTGGAATGCATCTTTATTCCCCTCCCCCCCCCTTTTTTTTTCCAAATATTTTCTAAAATCAGTGACCAAAGACAGTGATGATGCAAATCAAAATCCAAGTCAACTTGACATTTCACGGGGCACTTTCTCTTTTCAGAGCAATCCCATTGTGTAAAATGTGGAGCTGGATGTGCTGTGCTCTGGCTTGCACCAGGAGAAGCCAGCTGCCGCAGCTCACCGCACTCGCTCCCCAGAGCCCATCAGCAATGGACCAGCCACCACAGCTCATGCCTGCCAGAGTGCTGGGATCCAAGGAGGTCCACTAGCATACATTGAAAAATCTACTTTTCTGTAAGAATTGAGATTTGTGTGTAATCCTCATGGTTGTGAAATAAATCTCCTCGAGGCCAGCCGGGATGCAGACTGAGTCCGGAGCCTGCTGCAGCAGAGGCTTTGAACCTGCACTGCCGCTGGTGAGCTGATGGCGTGATGGTGAACCTGGGCATTCCCCTGCTAGGTGGAGGGTAGGGATCTGGTCTTGGTTTCCCAAATGCCCCTGGAGATGGATAATGCCTCCATCACCATAATCAGGGTGTTTTGGAGGTGCAGCCCACACCTGCTGAAGGAGATGTGGGAGTGGGTGGAGGAGATACGAAGGGGCACAGAGAGAGTGGGTGTGAAACCATGTTTAATGTTCTCCCAGCTCTGCTCTCAGGACCAAGTTGTGGTTAAGCAGCAGTGCCTCAAGCGCTCCCAATGACCCTGCAACTGATGGGCCTGAGAGCTTCAAACAGGTCAGTGTGCTGGCAACATGTGGGAACCCATGGCTGTTGGACAGCAATGGAGGGGGCATGCTCCCTACATTATCTTTAGCAAATCAGTGCATGTAAGTGTGGACTATGCATGTATGATGGGTTGGGGTTTTTTTCACTTTAGTTAAAACCTGTTTTTCAGGTACCTATGCCAAGAAACTGGAGTTTGCTTGGGGTGGTTAAAGACAGGAAGAAGGAATAAAGCTCACAGAAAGAGGCAGGGGAGGATGATGGATTATTGGCAGTTGAAATAAAGCAGAGGAAGCAGAGTGTAAATATGAGCAAAGGGACAAAGTGAGAAAGGGGACCGTGAAGACCTGAAGGAAATAGAAAAGCCTCAAGTAATTGCAGGATTTTAAAGAGAGCTACAATGGGCAGGAGGCAAAGTTGAAACAAAACCTGTGACCCTACCTAGACACCTTAATTATCACTGTGGCTTTCCAGCCGAGGATTGCACATGTCTCCTGTTCAATTGACTTACTGTCCCTTTCCTCAAACCACTTTACCTCTGTTTCTAAAGGGGAAGTTTTCTAGCTTATCAGTTGTATTTTTTTTAATTGAAAAGTGACATGGTTTTGGTAAACTCGTTTTCTGTTGGAGAGAAGCTGGTTAGCTCTTTGGTTGGTTCCACTTCCCTGGGAATTATCATTAATTATTTTTTTTTGTTGTTCCAATCAATGCACTCTAAGGGCTTGTCTTTCTTCCTAAAATAAGACTAAACCCAGATGCAGCTGGAGGTGGTATCCCTGCCTGGGCTGTTCAGGTCTTACACTTTTATCATGAACATCATTGCCATTTTTGCATGGTTCTGATGGCACTCTTTGCTCGACAGTTTTCCTCCCAAAGGGATGTTCTCTCCCATTCATCTTAGCAGGAGATTTGCTGCTTGCTTTTCTGTGGAGCTGAGTTCATCTGGGAGTAATAGAGAGGTCTTTTTATTCAGTTTGACCACCTCAGCCATAGCAAGATTGAGGGAAGCACATTAGAGATAAAATTGTGTTTCGAGAATTTTGGTTTGGACCTCATGAGAGGTCCATTCCTTGCCCAGGTTTGGGAGAAGGACTTGAGATTTTGTTCCAGCAGAGCAATGAGATTCTGCTGGAGATTTATCATGTGCCTGGTGACACAGAGCTGGAGAACTATCTAATATTACTCAAAAGGAGCACACGATGCATGCAAAGCTGTTCACAAACAATATTAGCCAGACTCATTATTAAAAACCTTCTAGAACTCAAAGTGTGACTGCAGACAAAAGCCTAGCTTGAGAGGATGGGAAGGAAATGAAACACCCTTTGCTTTAAAGTCCCCCTACAAAAATGTTGCGAGGGAGAGCTAGCTTTGGTTTACAGAAATAAAACCAACAGCTGAGAGATCTGAGGAGGAAGATGCCGTTCAAATCGCTTACCGAAGCACGTCCAGGTCTGAGGGTTCACCCCCTGACCGTCCTGCCCAAAGAACCACAACCCCCCCCGAGCACACTGAGGGTCCCCTGTTATGGTGGCAGCCATGTGTGTAGCCACAGGCCGTGTCACCAAATGTCGTTGGTGAGCTGGTGCACCAGGCTGGCAGAGGACAGCCTGGGATGAAGTCGGTGAGGGTTTTGCCTGCGTAAGGACTTGGGAGGCATAGGGTTTGCCTCTGTGTGATTAGCACTCCCCGTGACCGGGGGCACTTTGGATGTATCTCGCTGTGTTTATGTTTTTGGTTCTTATAATGAAAATGAGATCCCTCGTGTAGCCCTCTGCCATTTTGCACGTCAAACTGAAAGTATATATGCTCGTTGTGGGTATTAGTGTCTCAGCTTAATGACAGAAGCCTCGGACAAATAAATCCATGTGCCATGGAGGATTTTCCTAATGAAACTGAAGTACGATACTGTTTACATAATGTCCTTTAGACTCTATTCAAAACAGCAAATGCTGAACGTTGCTGTTATCCACCAACACGAGCTAATATGGGCAAAAATAAAAATGTAATGCAAAGTGGCAGCTCCTTTTAACTTTTTTTGAAGTCTCTGTATAGTGGCTTTGAGCATCCCCTCTGAACTTTTCCCCTTGTGGGTGCTGGGGCTTATTTTGTTGTTGGTGGTTTTTCTTGTTGTTTTTTTTTTTTTTTTAATATATTGACATTCCAGCCCTTGGAACAAGGTCTTCACTCCTTTTCTCATTTCGAGATCTTGTTTTGGGAGAGCTCTAACACCTGTCCACTGATCGCCTGCCAGTCTGCATCTGTGCCCAGCTGACAGGGCTGTCTGCTTTGACTAATGATGTGATTGATGGACAAAATAAGGAAGAACACACAAAAAAACATTTCTGTCTGGTCTGGTGTGTCAGCAAGCCTTCATCAAGTGGCTGCTGAAGGTATATTTTGCTGCATGCCTCATTACACAGTAATGGCATTCCCAGGCAAAGCTGTTTCTTTTCATGACACAAGACAGCAGGCAGCTTTATGGACTCTGGGCCTATCGAGCCTGGAGGAGAGAAGCACTAAAGAGTGGTCATTTCCAAAAGTGCCTCAAGTTGCTTTTTTGTTGTCATGAATTTAATATGAATCAACACAATATGAAATGAGCATGAGGAATTTTAGTGACTAGTCATTTTTTAAGACTGCTGTCTAAACAGCCATCAAGAAAAAAAACATTTTCTTCTACCAAACCTGTTGCAAAAAAGAAGTCATCTGTCAATTTTATTACATTAAAAAAAGTACGCAGAGGCGGATAGTCCAAACAAATGTCTACTTCAGTGCTAAACATGTGGAAAACGCCACATATCCGAAGCAAAAAAAGGGAAGTTACTGGCAGGCTGAATGCAGTATTTAACAACTAAGATTTAAATGTCTCTTTCTGTAGATCTTTGTAAAGAATGCTCTTGTGCAGTTCATATATTATGTCCCAGGGCTGCCTGCTTCAGGGAACACAATAATTACGTGGTAGCCGTCAGGCAATGTGACGTGGGGCTGTGCAAGGGTGGCCACGAACCCCCAGCACACCCGTGGAGGTGGTGAGGGACACGCAGGGCTTGTCCTCAGAGAGAAGGACGGAGGTGGAAGGGACGTTCCTCCCCTGCGTGCACATCCCACCTCCATTGTCCTCCTCTGCTCAAAGATGTGCCGTTCCCATCCGTCCTTCCTGCGGCTTCTTTTTGCTTGATTTCTCCCCTGCTCAGAAGGCTTGTTACTTCTCATAGAGTTTTTGCATTTTGAAATACTTAACTCCGTCCAGGAAAAGCAGCAGAAAATGAGTTGTGCTTCCTCGCTGAAAATCTTTGGATTGTTTTCCTGCTCCAGATACATGAGGTCTTTTACTGTGGGTTATTGGGAATAATTTAGGATTTTAATGAGTTGTGATTAGTTAAGAAATTGTTCTTCAAGTAATAAATACTACACAACAAATTAGAAAATGTATACAAGTTCTTTATGCCCACTTAAAGAGAGAAAAACATCGATGTAAATTCTTGTTATGACAAATGTAAAAGATAATCTTTTAAAGTGCATTTAATTTACTGTAATAGTAAGAACCACTTTATCGATGCCTAAGAGTACAGAAAAAAATGAATACAGGATAATTCAAAGCAAATAAATAGCATGATTAAATTCAGTATGGCACTTACTTACAGACACAATCAAGTTACCCTTACGCACGAGTTAAAAGAATAATAATAGAAATACCATTTTTGATTCAGGAATAAAAGACTTCTGTGTAGATGTGAATAACTAAAGGCTGTTAACCTGCTTTCTTTAGTCTTGATACTAAATAAGGCAATTCCAGGCCCAAGGGAAGAAAAATTCTGTTGATTGAAAAGTTTAAACAAACTAATTATTCTATCAAGTGCAGTAGGGGAGCTAAGTACCACAAAATATCAAACACCTGCAGGTTTCCAAGAAGTTCTCCGCTCAAAACCAGAAGCAGCTGGGTGGAGGAGAGGCCATTTTATCAGCAACCAATGGGTTTCTGTGCTCCACTGACCTTGAAGTCAATACCAGTGCCAAGAGCTCACTGTCTGCCATTTCTTCTTGCATTATTGGTTTGAGAACCATAAAAATGTCAGAGATTTACTATAAATCACAATTCAGTGGGGTTTTGTTGTCTTAGTTAATTTTTTATTTTTATTTTTTTTTACTGTGGCTGAGCCTGGCCATATTCATTTGTGAATTGTGGGCAAGTAGTTAGCAGAATGTGTCTCATTACCTTTTCCTGGGAGCTTTGCTCTCTCTGTAATGGGGAGCTTCGTGTTCCTGTGCTAATTTTGGTAGTGCTGGTGGATGGGGCTGGCGTGGGGGCGGCTGGTAGGAGGGTGCTACGATGCTTCTGCAGTAGGCTGTGGTGTGAGCCTGGAGGGGGAGGACGGCTATTTTCTTATCTCCCTCGCTGCTTTTTTTTTTAATCACTCGGATTCAGTTTTTGCTTTGGTAAGGGAGACATTCCATTTTTTTGGCCTCTTTTCCCTGAAGTTGTTGTGTGTGTCAAATTTGTCATGGTTTAATGGCTTACTGTATTTCCCTGCGCTGGAACCACTAAACACATTTTCATTTAAGTTGGGATCTTTAAAGAATGATCATCTTATCCATCTGTTCAGAAAGCACAAAGACAAAAATCTGGGTCAGAAAAGAGACTTGGAAAAATCCCCTGTACTCAATCAGTTTCTGGCAAGTGAATTTGTCTCATGACTTCAGGAGCTGGTGGAAAAAGAGAGAATTTAGCTGCAAAAATATTCTTTTATCAGCTCGTTGCTTGAAGCCATGGCAAACAGGTTTCCAGTTTTGTAGATGGTAGCAGAGGAACTCAAAAGGATATTTAACCTTAGGTTATTTTCTTTAATCTTAGAAGAACCAGCCACCCGTTAACATGCCTATATATATATATTTATATATAGGAGCATACAATCTTTTCTTTCCTAATCAGGTTTGTGTATCTCCCTTGATTGATTTTTTCTTTTTCCTAAATCTTTAATAATTTTTCTTCATGGTTTCTGCATCCTGTCCAGGCTTTTCTTTCTGTACGTGATGCAGTAGTTAAAGCCTATGGCTCTAGAAGAAATCTGCTTATTTCTTCATGGTTTCTGACAGGGGGAAAAAAAAAAAAAGCATCTGATGATCAGATGGCTTAATTATATGTCATTTGGACTGGAGGACGGGGGGTGTGCATTTGAGGTATTGGAACCATTTCATGAGAATGTATTTTTATAAGGATCATCCGTATAGAAAGAGAAGCAGGTTTTGTCCTTGCCTGCCTTTTTGTATCCAGGTCTAGGGCTGGAATCCATAGTCCACTAAAGTCAATAGACTTTCATGAACCTTTCCACTACAGATTCAAATTTTTGTAGGATAAGTACTTTTCACTCCACTTTTATGAAAGTTCCTATTGATTGAATTGAGAATTTGATACGTAAGACTACGGAATTGTGTTTCGTTGAGTTGTGCTCCTTGTTCCTACTGGAAGCACCAGGAGCCCATGAACACGCTCCAAAACACCCGCACCTCCTGGCAAACAGGGGGCTGCTGGTTCTGCACAAGTTGGCACTCGTGTTTCTGATGTCTGGGTCTGTTAAAAGCATAGTAAGAGCCTCCTAATTGTTATTTACTGATGTTGATTGTTATTAATGTTATTTATTAATATTAGTTGGTGGAAAGGAGCAGGACTGAAAGGACAAAGGCAGTATGCTGTGTCCACTGTGGAAGGGAGCCAGAGGCTCCTGCAAAACCGGGCTGAGGTTGCTCTTTGTCAATAGTGAATAACTCCATTTCCCTTGAAGAGGTGGCAGGCAAGGTCCTGAGGAAGCATTTGGTGCAAGCCATGCTTCCTCCACTTCTTTCTCCCTGCTACCTTTGCCTGTGATCCTGTAGTTAACCTCTCATAAACGCAGACCAAAGTCTTCTCTTAAAACAGCAAGACTTGCCTTTGCCTGGCAAACAACGGTGGCAGCAAGGCTGGGATACAGGCAATGGCGAGAATCATGTTCTAGTTAAAACCTACAAAAAATATTAAATAAACCATGGGTTGCAGCATTAGAATGCTACAGACATGTCAAACCTTGGAAGGTTTAATGGAAAATGTTACATACTTGTTGATTATTAGCATGAGGACTTTTTTCCACTTAAAAGGAAGAAAAACTAATTATTAGTTCTCGAGTGCTCTGTGACCACTGATCTTTATAGAGTGCTATGATGACTAGAGCTCTGTGAATAACTGATGTTTCCGTTCCTTGGCTGTACTAAATGTGGCTAAATAGTTCAGAGTAAAATGATTTTTTTTTTCATTTTGCTTTCCTGACTGTTGATTTTTATTTCCTTTTTTAGCTTTCAGAACAGAATGGAAGAAGACGTAAAGAAAAGTTCAGTGTTTGCATTTTTTCCATTTTTTTAAAATGTTTTAGTATTTTCAGATTTTTATTTTTTAACCTTGCTGTGCTTTTACCAATGCAAATGGTGCAGTGAAGTGGAAGTGAATTTGCTAGCTGTTTCCCTGTTTTCATACTTTTATATTTTTGACTGGAGAGAAAGCTTTTGGTAGAAAGATTTTGCTTAGATCTAGTGACAGTGCCTTGCATATGGGAGTCATTAAGATGTGAGATTAAGAACCTATCAACTGAAGGCAATAAAATCAATTTTAAACTTCTGGTGTCCACAAGAGGGGAAAAATCCTGCCCTTTGTTAACATGTCCCTCAGGTTGTAACAGTGGGATGCTTAAGGCTGATACGGAGTTTAAGACCCCCATATGGTGACCTCTCAGTCCGAGCCACTGAAGGCTGCTGCGTGTATTTGTGAGTGGGGAGAGAGCCTCAGCCTCTACAGAAGTTTCCTCTCCCTCTCCATTTATGTCGCATTTTTTTTTATCTCTGCAGTGTTTTGAGTATGGGTCTACACCAGCATCTCCAAGGCAGAGAGCTCTAGTGCACACCTTTTCTCCTTAAGTATATCCAGAATGAGAACAGTTGCGGAGCTATGTTGTGTATGTGTTCAAAATCTGTTAGTGTAAGATGTAGGGTGGATATACACACTATTGTATTAAATGTTATATGCATATGCAATACATTAGGAGAATGCCGTGTATAATGCCGCCGCCATATGTCATATAAAATAAAAATGAAGGGGGTATATGAGCAAATACTGTACAGCATAT
Organism: Trogon surrucura; assembly: GCA_020746105.1. Taxonomy (NCBI): domain Eukaryota; kingdom Metazoa; phylum Chordata; class Aves; order Trogoniformes; family Trogonidae; genus Trogon; species Trogon surrucura. Next base: position 11,418,652 of record CM036629.1, read on the forward strand.
GGCAATATGAATATTAACCTCAATCTATAAATAGCTTCCAAAATATCTGTTTAAAAATAATGAAAGAAACCTAAAGTAATAGCGACTGAGTAGAAATGGCGTGTCTTTTAAAGTTCTTGATGTCAAGGAGGCAAAATACCATTCCAATACTTAGATTTAATATGTACTTCACACAAAAATAAATCATGTGGTATTTTCATGGCAAGCATAGAATTTTATGATTTTTATGACGATCATGGAATTGGGATTCATATTTTATAGACAGCACTAATAAGACAAAGAAAATGTACCAGAAGAAAGATCTTAAGCAAAGAGGAATGGTGGTGAAATTGCAGGAAGGAATGGAAAACTTAGTGTAATTAAAGCTTTGTGATGGGTTTAGGGTTTGTATCCAGGATAGCTCTTGGTATATTCACAAGGCAAACACATTGATTTCAGACATTTAAAATAGAAAACAATAAATGGCCCTGTTTCCAATTTCAATCACAATATCATTGAACTGATTGTCTTTGGAGGTGATTTAATACATGTTTGATCTTAAGGCTGTGTTTGTTCATACGTGTTGTTTATACATGTTGACTAAGTAACTGGTGTCTAATTCTATGACCACCAAATCCCCAGTTCAGATCTTCTGAAAGACAGGGATGCTGTAACACACCCGAGTCTCTACAGTTTGCTCTTTGCATTCTCTTGTCAGTGAACATACCAAAACCTAATTTCATATGGAGAGAGTGTTGCTAACAATGGCTTGGCAGCCAGCATTACCCACAGGAAAACAGTGTTTTATTCTGTGTGGGATGCCTTGAAGAGGGGGCAGAGAGCAGTATGAATTTATGCCCTAACCAAAATTAAAAGATGAACCTTGATTATCTTGAGCTTCCCTGGCAAATGGGGCAGAACTAGAACAAGATCAATATCACAGGAGATGATGCTTTCACCAAGCATCTTAATTGGGATATTCTGGCAGGAGGGTGTGGGCACTTGGATTCCGTGCCCACCTTTGTTTATTAAGGGACTTTTAACTCAGGTTTTCTGCTCCCCAGGCTATGTACTACAGGGTGGTTTACACCGGGGAACTAGAAGGCAAATGCTTCACATCTTTCCTGTGGAAACTGCTCCAGTTTTCACACAGGCTTAAGCTCCAGCCTGTTTACCATACCTTGCTGGTTTTGAGAGCAGTGCTGCCATGTGAATATGAGTCTGGGTGGCTGGTTGGTGCTCTGGGTTCACAAAGGGTGATTCCAGTCCTCATGGGTTGTTTTCAACTTAATTCTCATTAGACTTAAGGATCACAGCTAAGTGGAGGAAAAGCAAGTTGCAAGGAGAAGGAAAGTTGCTTGGGGAAGACAGGAGGACAGTGCAGTAGGAAGAGAGGGAAAACTTTGTCTTATATAGGAGATGACCCAGGAGGTGCTCAGGAAGGAAGCCGCCAAGCTGAAGTGTCTGCCAAAAAAAATGAAAAAGAATATTTTCTTTCACTGAGGATTAGCCCAGTCTGTGTTTTCATTGCTAAGGGGACAGAGGATAATGCTGCTATCAGCTTCATTATTTACTTCATCTCTGGCTCATTCAGCAGCAGCTTCCTTGAATCAATGTGTCCTGCCAAATTACGGCAAGTGTTTTTTTTTACTTAATTTCTGAAACAAACCAAAAGTCTTTTAAGACGAGGAGTAGACTGCTAGGGCAGCCTGGCTTGGCCTGGGGTCTGTTTTAACAGTGTTTCATGTAGGAGAAAACCTGAGGAGATGACCCTTCAACCTGGTCTGGATTTTCTACAAACCACGATGTATGTGAAGGGCTCTGTCTGTTCCTCAGTCCTGGGATATGGCACGTTAAGAAACATAGTGGTGCTACTGATGTGGCACTTTCTCCTGGAATTCATAAGGGTTTCTCCTAGAAGACTTCCAAGGTGTCGCCTAACAGGAAAAATATAAAAATCCCGTGCTCAGCAGCAACAGGAGGCAGAGCCTTGCTGACAGCAGCTCCTTCCCTTCATCTTGATGGCAGGCCATCAAAAGCCAGTTGGCAGTGATAGGGAAACCTTTCCACTGTAAGTATTTAAACTTCTGCTGTATTATCTTGACTGTCTAGACCGATGCTTTAGCATTAAGCATGTAAAATGTGCTCTGTGAGGATGAGTTACAGCATCTCAGGTACACGTACGATGTTGCAAATGCATAGGTAGGAGCAAGTGCCAAAGTGCAGCTTGTACTTGTCCCATCAAGTCTATGAATGTGCTTTCAAGGTGCCTGTTGGTGCCCAACATTTGTTCCCTGTGTGCTGGGATGCTGTGGACTGGGAAACAGGCTGGACTCCTGGCCAAGCTCTAGGTTTCACTGGAAATTTGAACTGTGATGTGTGGAGCCTGGGTGGCTGAGGGTAGATGCTGTTTTTGTTAGCAGCCCATGCCAACGTGAGCTACTCACTGCCAGGGGACAAGCCTTTAGAGAAATCCTCTTGTTGTGGTCCATGGCAGGGTGGCACTGCAGCTAGCCACGCAATGGGCAGGATTATTCCTAAATACCTTGTGATACCCTAGCATTGCCAATCTTCCATACTTCACACATATTATTAGAACTTGATGGTCCCAGGAGGCCATTACAGTCAATATTGCTTGTACGTGTGTATATGTTTTAATTCCATAAGTGCATATTTATCTGACTGAGCTGGTAGCAGGCTCTGGCAGCGTGTCTGTCTTGTGCACAGCTACTCTGGGATTTTCTGGTGGATCGTTGCGCTTTGTATTCTGTGATACCTGCCCTGTAGTAGAAGGAAAGAAGGGCGCCACAAAATACTTGAATTTTACCTTTGCCTTCTGAATTGTTTTGTTTTTTTGGTTCTAAGCGGGATGCTTCGGTCCAGCTATGTTTTGCTTTCCACCAGATTAATAACAGTTAGTAGAAGTAATACTGCAGAGCACACTTTTAATAGCAGTTGTCATTACTAGCAAGCATAGTAAAGAAAAATAATGGACTAGCAAAAGGTTTGATAACTCAGAGTTTTATGTTTCTCAGAAATGACTCATTCCCATATGCATCCTACGAGCTGCATTCTGCGTGCTGAACTCACTATAACCTGCTCTTAGAGAGGCTCTTGTCTCACATTCCCGTTTTGGCATTGGAAACAATAAAAGTAACAGCAGCTTTGAAGAGTGTGTAAATGTATAATGGCTTTCCAAAGCGGATTGATAATTACTTATTGTACTAAATAATTCTAGAAACGTGTTAGAGGAGCAATGTGAGAAGAACAAATGAACTTAAATAAGTAGAGAAATCTATGCATCCCTTCTGCTGTCTGATTCGTTTAAACAGTCTTATTACAGTATCAATGTGGAGGGAAGATAATGAAGGTTGGTTTATGTTGTTATATCTTTCTTCCGGTTTGTTTTATTTTAAGAAATGCAATGGTGGCTACGGGTGGAGTTAGCAGCCACCAGCGCCACTAAAATGTTGCATTTACCTCATTCTGTATAGTACAGGGAATACAGCAAACATATGAAATGCCAAAAGTTAAATTCTTGTGCAGTAAATATTTTGGCTCCTCTAAATTGGAGTTTTGTCATTTTGAAAAACATTTCCTTTTGTAGATATTTTTTTTTAAAAAATAAGCTTTCAGCTGGCACCAGCTAAATTCATTTGACCTTTTAAAAACTAATTTCCAAGAATTACCTCCTCTTTTATACTAAATTATTTTGTAAATAAAAAGGTGTGACACAGGAGCATCGAAAGCTTTATTCATCAATGACTGTGTCTTGAAGTCAGTCAGCACAATGGAGCTCGATACTCCTGTTTGAGGACGGATAGTAACATATTGCTGGCTACTTTTTTCATTTAATACACTTTGTAGGTTACCTTTCAGCAGGTACCTTTTAATTTTGGGGGCAAGAAACCCCATTTGTGCTTTATCCATTCAAAGTAAATAACAAGTTCGTTTCTGTAGCTATGGTATGAAGGACGTATTTTTGGCATCTGCGGCAGCGACACCGGGAAGGTGGGATTTTACAGGTGCAGAGTGACAGGCGCGCAAAGGCAGCTCGGGTTGCAGTCCGGCTGACGTGCGAGTCTTCGGACTGATGCAGCTCCAAAACCTCCGTTTAAACTTTTCACTGACTTGTGTGTAATTTAAAACTGATTGTTAACTTGAGATGCACCCGGAGTGGCAGTGAGAACGCGTGTGTCCTTCCCTCGCCTTCTGCCGCTGGCTTTGAGCTGAGTTTCTGCGGGCTCTGCCCCGTGCGCGGCCGCAACCGACGCTGGGGGCACCGGGGGTTCGGCAGCAGCTATTTTTGAAGCGAGGCCACGGTGGAGAACAAGGCCTGGGTATTTCAGAGGGGGCAAGTGCATCTGTCTTTTCCAATGTAATTTATTAGTATTTCTATCTGCGATCACAGTTTTTGCCCTCAGTGAAGTCTTGGGACCGGGAACCTTATCCCCTGCATAGGTGAAAGATGATGCAATGCTGACATGGTTTCTACCGCCTCGTGTTGCCCATGTCCCACCTTCAACTCTGACAGAGGGGTTACTGCTCCAGGCACATGCAGGGAAGGGACACTTTGCTTGACCCCTTAAGGGAGCAGTTATTTTTTTTAGCTGATTTTTAAAAATCATATATAGGCAGTGCTTCTCACTGAGAGGGATTAAAAGAACTACTTATTTGTCTTCAAATCCATGGGAAATTCATTGGTATTTAATATATTTCAATTAGCAAAATTAACTGAAAACATTTAATAGTAATTGACCAGAGCTTTTTTTTGAATGGCTACCTCTCCTTCCTGGAAAAAAAAAAATGTTGGTTTTCTTGTTTTCCTAATAAAAACGCTGTGGAAGATAATTACAAAGATGTTATTTTAGGGCTAAAATCTTTGGAAGAAATCAGCTAGAATTACACCTTCTCTGTGAAATAACAGCAATTAGGACAGGCGCCCTCCTCTAACTCTGAGCCAGGCAGCCTGGGTGACAAATATGTCAAATTAATACATCACCAGGTATGAAAGCGCAGTTAGAATTTGACTGAGGTACTTCCAGCCTGAGAAAGGGAACGATTTATCAATGCAAACTTAATAACATCTATTTGAATCTAACTAAAAATCAATATTTCATTACCAAATTGTTAGTGAGAATGAAGAAAAATTGCGGAAGTCGGGCAGTTTGGTGGAAGAGAAGCATCAGGAGTTCAATGTGAAGACGGGATGATTCATGAGGCCAAGCTGGTGGAAGGGTGAAGGAGGACGAATGCAGAAAACTTGGAGGGCCCTCTCTCTGGTGACCTTGGCAGCAAAAGGAAAAAAAAATACCAGAAAATGAAAGTGACTGTCAATTCCCAACAGGGATGGATCACACCATAAATCAAGCATAGCCCTGAGAGAGAAGAGAGGGGCTTAGGGGTGGGGGGCGAGCATGGCGGGGGAAACCATTGGGTAATTTAACTCTTTGAACCTTGGATGCCTTTTATTTGTACTTTAGCGGAGTTGGTAAAACATATGTGAATCCCTTCCCTTTGCAACGGTTTACATAAAAATGTGTCAGGGGCAGATAAATGGTGAAGCATTGCTTTCCATTGGCTGGGATTTAAAGTACAGTACCAATAAGCATTTCCTTCAGCCCAGGAAAAGAGAAAAATGAGAGACTGAGGCTCCTGTGACACATAACTAAATCAGTTGGTTGGGAGGCCTAATCCGGGAGAGACTTTTTGGTGATTTGCAGGAAAAAAAATATAGATTTAAGGACATTAGTATTTCTATTACTGAAATAATCTATTGATCCAAACAGCAAGCAAAAAATCACTCCTTTAAACCTAAAATACAAATGAAATTGAAGGACTCCCGGATTTTTTTTTAAACTTTAATGTTTGTTTAGTTCTTAAAATCTGTTCCCTGACAGAAGTGAAGGAGGTGACTGCCACAGAGGAGTTCGTAATTGTCCTCTGACAGGGGCTGAAGGGGATTGGCAGGAAATGTGAATATTACCTCTCAACCAGAATTAAAACATAGCCTGAACACTTTATTTGCTAGAGAGGAACAAGTAGTCCCCCCTGTCTTTCCAGACTATATTTTACCCTTTTTTCTGATAGACTTATATTTTATTTTTCTTACCCATCAGGAGAAGGGATCTGTTTTGTTTTGGGCCAAATGGGTGTGCATCCATACAATTCATGGCAAATGAGCACCTTTCATTTTCAGCTATAAAAAAAAACCCTTAGATTGGAGCGTCTGGAATCCTAAGCAGACGTCGCGATAGCTACTCTGGTGGGAGGCAAACCCCACATGCATCCCTAGGTTTGCATCAAAGTGCAAGGACGAATGTTCTGATCCATACTGCTGGGAAAGGCAACTGCGGTTCTTGTGTTTGCCTTCTGCCCTTCACTCTGAATACTGAAAGATGGCAGAAATACTAATGCTAAAGTTGTTAGAAATAAGCCTTGGGAGCACCGTGCTGCAGTGCTCCAGTGCCAGGGTTCCTGCTGGGGTCCTGCTGGCTGTGCTGGTCTTTGGAAGCAGTGGCAGCGAGGGAGTGTTGCATTTCCATACCCGTTATAAAGGTCTCACCACGCTGTGCGCTGCATACAGCATAGTTTTTTATCCCTTGGACAGAAGGCAAAGGAGAGAAATGGAGCCCAAGCTCCCAAGACTCTTATAAATACCTTTGGCTTGAAGGTGGTGGGAAGATGCAGTGTAATGGGAAGTAGTGGGTTGAGGGAGAGCGACCCCCATGTTGTGCTAAAAAGCTTCAACTTCAAAAGAGGGGGAAAGCCTGGTCACTTCGCTAGGCCAGTGGATGTCAAGTTTGCTTATACTTGGGGCATCCTGTGGTCCACCTTTGTGTGGCTGCAGAATGAGCCTGAAAACTGACGTGTTTGTTCTCTCTCGGCTTAGTTTTCAGGTGAACCATTTTGTTGGTCTATCTTGAAGCATTTCCCTGCATGGTGCTCCCCACAGGAGAGGACGACGCCTGCCGTGTCTGGCACCGTGCAGTTGTGGGGGGAACTGGCCGTGTGCTGTCACCTCCACCACTGCTCCCAAGGTGAGGGCTTTGGGCTGCGCAGGCAGCCCTCACAGGCTCTGGGTTTTGAGGATAGCCTTGTGCATTAGCTCTGAAGTAGTAGGTAAGAAACTGCTTGCTAAGATCTCCCAGCACAGCTGGCCTGCTGACAAGATGCTGTGGTAAGTGGGGAGATGCTCCCAGGGCTGTGAGCAGCTCCTGGCGGCAAAGACCTCCTGTAGCAGTTCAGAGAACTCCTTGCAGGTTGTACCCAAGAGGCAATGTGGTAAATCAGCTCACAGCAGGAGGGCAGCTAAAGGGCAGTGGTGTGGTTCAGAAAATGTGGCAATGTATGTATGGATCCCCGCATGCTTGGCAGTTCACTTGTGGTACTGCTTTTTTTTTGGTCTAAATATAGGACTCATCTCAAAGCCTCACATGAGAAGTTGCAGATCTAATCAAGGTCAGAAGAACATTAAAAAAAATTGGAACAGGAAAAGGCCATCAGGACCAATGTTTCTGTTCCTTTTTTCCTCCTGTCTTAGCTCTGGATCTTGGCTCTAATTGCCATTTATTTTTTATTGCTCTCACTATACTTCTCATATAATGTTTATATTAATGGGCAGGGGGAAGGGGGGAAGTGAAGAAACACCAGGAAATGGAGTGCAATTGGAGTATGTGAGATGTGGCTTTTGTCTTCTTTATCACTGTTTTCTTGTAGTACTTCCAGCTCAGATATTAATTTATCATTGAGAGTGCTGCAGAAGTGTGGTCCCTTGTATTTTATTGAAGGTTTGATCTAAATTCCAGATGGTCACCATGTGATCAAACCAGCCATGGGCAAATAGGATAGTTCTTTGTGTCTATATTTGATTTCTTTGCCAAATTCATACCTATCTTATCTTCTGCCCATGAGCCTGCATTCATTCATTGTTTAAAAAAGTGTGCAATGGCTCTGCCTCCTCATGGGCTAGAGACAATGGGAATGACTGCAAACATTGCAGACACTCACCATCTAAATGTGATTAAAATATGACACTGTTGCATGGAAATAATAGCTCTCCTTGTCACAAAAATGTCTATCTAAAGTTTTCAGCAGAAAAATAATTCCTTTCCTCAAAGAATGAAGGATTCCCAGGGAATACACGATCGGGGACATAGGTGTATTGACACAGCACTGCTTCAAGTATGTGCTTTGATTTTGGGGATGCAAAGAACTGTGAAATATTACTCACTAATATCCATGGAACCCTTCTGTCTGTGGAGTCGCTGCTTTAGTGCAGAGTGAATGTGAATGAGAGACCATCTATTCCAAGTAGGGTATTCTTTTTCAAAAATAAAAAAAAAAGAAAAAAGAAAAAGCAGATTTCAGATTATAACAAAATTCTATATGCTTCAGAACATAGAAGTAACAATATAAAAACCTTCTTAATCATGATATGATTAAAGGATTTTTAAAAGCTGCCTTGTAGTCACATTTCCATTTCCTGATAAATTCCATACTTTCTTTCAAATCACTTCTCATCATAATAATGCGAACTGTAAAAAATCCTTCCATTTCTGCAACGTGCTATGAAAAAAATGGGGGTGGAAAAGAGAGAATTAAGAAGGCTCCAAGTTTTATCATTCTGTTCATAAAGCAGCACAGCAACCATAACTGCAGTGCAGAAAAGAAACAGATACTGTACTGTCTGAGGTATTCTGTGCCATAAACTCCCATAATAGAAACAGATGGCAAAAACGCCTTGGAAGTAGGGGAAGTACTGTACATGCAGCTCTACCCTAACATATGAAGAGATTCAGGCCTGACACATAAAGGAATACGTCTGGAGCTCTGCCAGCGCTACTGTGTAGTGCAGCAGTTGGTGCTGGAGATGAGAGAACCCGCGATGTTGGGTTTGGGGCTCCGGAGCAGCTCAGCAGCAGGACCTTCTCCTGCACTCAAGCGGGTGTGTTGTTCAGGCTGGGATAGCAGAGATGGATGGAAAACCTTGTGGGGTGTCGTCGGGAGCTTGCCTCAAAGCCCCTTGGCGCTGCAGCAGCTCGGGTGAGCTGCAAAGCACTGTGCGTCGTGTGCCAGGGTGGGGTCTGCCGCTCTCTCCCTGCCTCTGCTAAGCCAGAGATCTTAATAACTAACGTGAGCTAAGCAAAGTTGTGTGGCGAGCGTTGTGCATGCAGTGAAAATGGCAAAACTATTTTATTCATCTCTGGTATGTAGCTAAGGAAACGTCACTTATTTCATCCGGCGTTGTTTCACTGGTCCTGCTATGAGTGAAAGGAAATATAATGTGTGCATTGCACTAGAGGGGGAGCTGAAGGTCAGGAGTGAAATATGGCTTTCTGCTGCACTTGGTCTCAGTCTGAATGTTACCTACATTATCATCAGCTCACTGTCATAATGGGGAGACCTTGTCACAGGAGGGAGGTCACCTAGAAACGGGAAGAAAAATTGGGGGAAAAATACTAAATAAGATAAACTAAAAAGAAGACTAGTAGGGTCCCCAAACTTCCTTTGTGTATGTTTGAGAGAGCAGTAAATTATCTGCAAAAGACATGCTTGTCCTCCAGCACCTGCAGTCCCACTGTTGCCTTGGGCCTGAGGTGCCATTCTCCTACCTTCCTCTAATATTGTTATCAGCATCTTTCTGCCCAGTGTGTCTAGCTTTGACCTCTGTGCTTTTGTGACGGCTTGGATTTATAAACTCCAATTACATTTCGGGGCAGTAGCCTTTCAGATATTCTTGGGAGAGGGGGATATATCAGATTGTTTTCATTAGGAAACAGACCATGACTAAGAAACTTGCCTATCCTCTTTGCTCCTGAGCCCCCACACTGGACCCCTGACTCGTGCCTCTCCTGCCGGTGCAGCGCTGCTAGAGGAGCGAGCGGGCAGTGCAGCTGGTGCCTCTTGTCATGAGCTATTCCTCACCCCCAAGGGGTAAATTTTCCTTCAAAGTTTTTGGGAGTCAGGCCTTTTTTCCCACCACTTGGCTGAAACTTCTGCCAAATTGCAGGGCAGAAGAGATTTTAAACACTAGTGTGAAGAACAAAGTGTTGCATTGGGTGCACACCATTTGCATACCCTCCAGCCACTCGGTTAACAGCCTGATATTTGTGCATAGCCTCTTTCATCTAAAGATGTCAAAGAGCTTTGTAAACATGAAGTCATGTTAACATGTTGCTAAAAACAAACAAAGCAAGTGTTACCTTAGTGCTTCTAGCCCCTCCTCCACCGACACGAATTCAAACCAGTGATCTCCAAGGTGGTGCTGGGCACCCATTGTGGTAAGGAGGCCACCGCCTCAGCATGTTGGTGGTGAAGGTCTGCTCTCTTCCAAGACCATCAGCAAACATCACGGCTGCAGCTCAGCAAGGCACAGAGGTCACCTTCCCCTTGATGTGCCATGGTAAATGCTTATGTGGCTTCTCCTCGATCCCGTAAAAATAACCTAGATTAACCACTGCACTTAATAACAGCATAGGAGTCAATCCAGGCTGCTTCGCCAGTGCGAAGGTAAGAGTGGTTATGAGGGTGGGCAAGGTGCTGAGCTGCTGAGCATCCGTGGTTGAGGCTCGGCCATGGTGTGAGGGTTGGTGGGTTCTGGACATGTGCTGTTGGAGACCCCTCAGCTGGGTGAGCAACTATCTGGCTGTTTGCAAACACAATGAGGTAGGGCTATGCAGGTATTGCAGTAAATATCCAGAAATTCAAATCACTGATCATGTGCCATCGCCTCATCCTCCAGAATTCAAAGTTTAACAGCTAATACTTAGACATAAAGATTTTACTTTACTGGAAGAACATTCAGCTCAAAAAAGGCCTTTTTTTGCATGAAATAAGCCTAGTTTTCTATTTGTCTAAAAGAAAAAAAAAAAAACAAAACCACACACAAAACCAAAAACCATCACCAAAATCACAATCAGGACAAATTGAGCTTCAGGATTTAGAGTGATAGTTTGTACAACTCTAAAGCATTCTGATATTGTCTATTCTTGTGGGATCACTAACAGGTATGTGGAGATGGGAGAGCAGCTGCCTTAGCACAGGCTGAAGGGGATGTTCGCCGATCTTTCCTTTGGAAAGACAGTGTTCAACCACTGAAATACAAAGCCAGGTATGAATATGGGCCTTAGCTCACATAAAATTCACTCTTTCATCTCAGTTTTGTTGTTACTCTGACAGTTTAAGTTTCTGAAATACTGTGTCTCTTTCTAATGAAGAAATTGCACACTCACATGCAAAAATTGCTTATTTACAACATAGAGTACCTAATGATGTATTTTGGTCATTTTAACTGAATTTGGAAGTCTTCATAAAGTGAGAAATACAACATTTCGTTACACAATTACAGCTAATTATTTTAGAAATACAGTTTAAATGCAAGTTATCTTAAATTTATTGCTTATCTGACTGGAAAGATATAAGCAAAACCTGAAAATCATAAACCCTTCCAGAACATTATATTTTATGCAGTCCAAAATGTGACACATGGGGTCTTTAATAATTCACTGCTTGTTAACATTAAACAACTGTTAACATGCTCAAATAATTAGTTATGCTTGCTTGACATGTTTGCATCTTTAATAATTGATGCATTTATCTTAATTACTAACAGTATTATGGTCGTAATATGCATCTTTTTTCTATCTTAAAATTTTAACAAAAACTGACTTTTTGCCAAAAATGATTATCCTCTAAGTTTTAATTACTCATTGTAATTAAATTGCAAGCTGCAGTATTTTATTAAAAATATCTTTCACAAAAAATATTTAATGGAAAAGAGGTGATTTGTTGTTTATGCATCACAGTTAGTAAATATTTCATAAGTTTCATATTACCCTTTCAGAGCAGATATAAAAAACATAACATTCTTAATATAAGAGTCAATTTAGAAGCTGCTATAGTAGTCTTCGTTTCTCCTCCCAAAGGTTTGCAGAAGTCAGTGAATAAAGGAAGACAAAAAAACAAACAAAAAAATATGGTGGTGTTTGTAAACAGGATGCCCACAGTGAAAGGAAGCAAGGTTGGAGACATTGTGCTGCTGAGTATATAGCACTTTCTCCAGTGGAATTAGTCTGACTTGAAATAGAGATGAACATTAGAAGTTTTTTTCATTCTTCAGTGTTCTTCTGATTCAACTTTCGCTTGCAGGCTGCTAATAACAATAGTGGCAGTACTTTGACTGTGATCATTTATTTATTGCAATGCTGATAGAGATAGGGGTGAGCTTTGTGTCAGCCAATTTAAAAAGACTGTGTTTTCAAGGCCTTCCTGTTGGTAGGACAGGCTGTTTTAGATTAAGATGGCTGTTTCTGGTCCTGAAATGTTGTGGAGGCAATTACCACTCCTATGGAATGACAAAACACGCTAATGGTGCCACAGGATTCATCTGCATCCGCATTCTCGTGAGTGGTTGCGTTCCTTCCCAAGTGACCCACAAAAATGCTTGAAAAGGTATCGATGTGTTATTGGCAGGAAAAAAGTCCATTTGAAAGATGAAAATGTTGTCCAGAGTTTTTGAAAAAAAACCCCAAAGCTGTGAGACACTGTCTCACAGTGCTACAGACTGAGCGTCAGGGCTTTGTTTAGCCAGTGACTGATGAGAGCCCGGCTTGTCTCTGAGGTGGATGGCTTTCGAGGAGCTCATACTTGAACCTTGAGCCAACCATCAACCAAACAACTGCAACTGTAGTGACAAAATGTGCCTGGGTATAGAACTAGTGCAACAGGGTTTTTTTGAGGTGAGTAAGTAGACTTAAGGTGCTGAAGTGTCCCACGTGCCAGATGGAGATCATGACTGGGTCCACAAGTGCCTCCTCTGAGCCCTCGGTTTAGAAGTCTTCTTTGGATTTGCACCAATGTGACTCTTTGCAAAAAAAACAGGTCCAGAAGAATGCACCTGACGCTGAGTTCTGTGCAGAGTGTATGGCCTACCTTCTCAAATTTGGGAGGGCTTTCCTGCCTGCAGTAAATGGAGCTTGATTGCTTAGTCCTCAGCTGCCAGCAGAGCCTCGGCTTCTTTGCCTTCTCAACAGCGACAGTGCGGGTGGGAATGGCAATGGCCACCCTTCCAACTGCTGCTTCCAGACCCACTGGGCACGGTTAATCTACTCCGCCTCTTCTGACAGATGTAGAAGAGTCTCCCACTACTACAAAGTCCTCATGTCCTTGACGTTGTGTTCTTCAAAAAAGCGATTTCTGGTGTGATTTTAGAGTTAAATAAAAATTTACACATCACAGATCTATTAATCATTTTTTTCCCTTCTGCGGTTGCATCTTCAGATTTCAGTGATTGATTTATGTGGCCAGATGGGTGCATTTGTTTCCTGCTGTCTTTCAGTCCAGCAGAATCCATGCATGCTGTGCAGTATCGTGGGCTTGAACTTTCACTTAACAAGTGGGCTTGAACTTCATTGTAAATAAATTCTGAATATTATTCCCTCATGGGAGCGAATGGGGTTCAAATGTGACTCCTTCGGATGTGGCACAGGTTGAGTTTTTACTTCTCAGTTAGTAAAGAAGCTATTCCTTTTAGCTTTATTAGCAAAACTTCAGTATGACAGAAGGAGACCCTCTTCGTGTCCTCCACATTTTTGCTCCAAACGCCTTTGCGTTTCCTGTCGCCACATAATGTATAGAAGCTCATTAGCTGAAGCCAGAAGTAAAGGGTTGTCATAGAAGTTTACTGTGGGGAAAACAATCTGTAGTCTACACGTGCGTTTACATTGACATATGCTAACATTGTAAAAAACATTTGCGTACGGTACCGTAGGGTCGGGTGTTCTTGGATCCAGAAACCATGAGAACAGAGACCATGAAGACCTGAGAGGGGTTCTGTGGAAAGAGCTAGAACTGGAATCGAGTGGATGTAGTAGTTTGATTTTCAGCACTATTGTCTGCAACGGCAAGTGTAGGCATGTGGCATCTTCCTGGTCTACAATAGCTGAACATAAATCTTTATCCAGATGTTGTGAGCACTTGTGAGGACAAGTCTGTTCCTGACAGAGGGATCAGGAGGCGGAGTGGCTGGCAATGGCAGCAAGCACCTATGTGCACACAGATGAACTTCCAGAAGGGGGCTTAGCTTTCAAAAAATATTGCCCACAGAAATATGGATGCTTCTCTATGAACTCTACGATTTGCAAAATATACATGAGTTTTACAGTATTTTCAATATGAACATGTTCATGTTTATGACCCAGAATATTTCAACTGTGAGCTAAATTCTTTCTAGCTCACTCAGGAGTTTGACATTTGTGAGTCTTTGCGCGATCTAAGAGTATCTTTAATGGCTTATATTAATTCAAGGTGTCCCTTTATGCACTTAAAATAAAAAAAAAACACACTTCCTTTTAATGACATTTCCATTTATTCAGAATTATTATTTAAAATCCTAAATTAGCATTCTGCACTTCAGTTCTGACAGAGCCATTACATTTTATACTAAAAGAATTTATTTGATTTTAAATTATTAAACTCCATTGGCTGCATGAAGCGAGCATCTTTAAGGAAGTTTCTGTAGTTCAGGTGCATTCCAGTCAACTACAGTTGCAGACTTAATTCAAAATATTTTGCTTATGTTGCTTTTTATCCTTATATATGGCAGTTTTCATTCTGGGTTTCACACTTTGGTTGGAGAAGTATAGAGAACAACTTGTCCTGGCCAACACAGCTCTTCAAACTGAAGACAGAGAATATCAGGAAATAATAGTAAGTATTTTTTTCTGAAATAAATATTTACAAGTTCATGACATAAACTTGCTTATGTAGAAAACTAATTTCTTTTGACAACATGTATTTGCTGTGCATTTTTTAAAGTTTTATCTTAATGAATATTTTCCATCACGTAAAATAATTTTATTTTGATTTTCAATGGCATTGATTCCTTTCAGTTATTACTTGGCATGACTTAGGTAAAATTCTAGCTTTTGCATGAATTAGTGATGATGATAATTTCTTCAGGCATTTAACCAGAGAAACAGTTGCAAAACAACTTCTCTTAGAGAGCAACATCTAGTAGGTGAGAAGGTCTTTGCACAGGTGAGATGTAATACACAGTCCTAAGGAAACACTTAAGAAGACTTTTTGACTACAAAGAAACACAGTGGAGGTGAAAATAACATATGCAAAATGGGACAGAATGTAATAGAAAGTGCGGTGACTCTTAAAATGAAGTTAAAGAGTTAAAGAGTAACTTTAGCTCTTACGACTGAAGTGGCACTTCAGGGGCAGTATGGATATCTAGCAAGAGGCAGCATCTTAAAGCACTTCAGTTGCTGTGACTTCAGGTGAAATTTGCTACAAGCTATAGATCTGCTTTAATTATTTTCTGAATCTGCAACTGTGATCATTTACATGCATTGCTAATTCACTTGTCTCCTGAAACTTGAGCTGCACGGTTTGGGTTTTACAGATTTATCAAGTGAAACAATTGGGCTAATATCACATTAATTTAATTAACTTTAATTTTAAATGACTTGCTAGAGCACCAAACAAATGTAACATCTCCAAGACATTTTAGCAGATAGCTGCAGCTTTGTTGTACACTCTTGTCTTCATAGTGAGAAAACATCTTGTTAGCATGAAAGGCCCCTTACTACTTTAAAAGAGAATATCTTGTTTATACGCTAACGTTTGCCTTGATTGCCTGACTGTCGTTTCAGAGGTGAAAGAAAACAGCAGAAGGGCTGACTGAGGGGCTGATACCATTTCACCATCCACCCTGTTCTGCTGGTGAGGTCAGCACCAAGCTGGTCTGCAAGGCTGGTCCTGGAGCAGAGGGCAGATAGGGCACTTACTCTTCTATCACACTTTTTTTTTTTTTTTTTTAAAGAAAAAGAGTAGTCTGAGGGAAATTCTGGCTATCCAAAATCAGCCATCAGGTGTTCAGCTCTCCCATATGTCATATATGAACATATATATCTCATGTGTAAGAGGCACATCATCCTGTCTGACAGAAGGATAGGTGCACTAGGTAATTGAAAGAATATAGTGCATTCCAGACATGGTTCAATTTACAGAGGCAAGCTGGAAACACTGCCAGAGATGAGGCCATAGCCCACGTGTGGGCACAGCCAGGAAGATAAAGGCAGGAGTGTTGTATCAGAACAGCATTTTTTTCGTATTCACTTTGCATCATACACATATATTAAATATTAATAGCACTGTATGAATATTCATCTATGTTTAATATTCATTTATACTCAGAAGTTTATAGCTGATCCCTTTAAGTTTTGGTGCCAGAGCTAGTGTTCAAAGGGTTGTGCTGCCATTGTTTCTGCAAAACGTTTACATTTATCTGCTGTAAAATAGACTGAATGGCACCGAAGAGTGTCGTGTTTAGTTTTAAAATGCCACAAATAACAGATTTATAGATTTTTCTAAATACATTATTTTAGCTTGACAGCATTAATCATTCATGCTTCCTTCTTTCATTTTTCTACCTGCAATGGATTATTGAAACAGAAAATAACAACGGGAAAGGCTACAAGCAGTATCAAAATGTCAAGTTTGTACTTACAGTTGTATGTGCGTAGACAGGGTCAAGAGCCTCAATTATTTGTATATGTACACAGTGGTACTACATGAAAGGTTATGTCACCTGCAGCTATTTTCTTGCAGATTTAAATAGGACTGATATTCAACTCCACAGTCAGCCACTGACATGGAACATAGAATTGTAAAATACTATGAACTCTTATGTCAGGACCTAAAATATGAACTGGGTGATTGCAAGGTGTAGCTGTGGGCAATCCTATGTATTGCAGTGTAACTCCTTTAAATTACTTTGTGTTATCCCTGACCCGTTCTTTTCATTTAAGCATAAGCCAGAAACAACATGGAAGTACTTTTCTGGGAGAAGAAAATCCCCTGGTGTTACCTATTTTTGCAGTAGTGTTTGCCTGGGGTTTGAGAGGTTTTGTGGTTTTTTGGTGTGTTTTGTTTTTTGGGTTTTTTTTAAATGCTTCATGGGTATTGTAATTATAAAAAAATCTAAGAGCACGGCTTGCATGTTAATGAAGTGTAAGTCTTATATCAAAACTGACAGCGCCGTTATTTGGAGTAGGGTGTGTGGTGGAGCTAATCAGTGTATTTTCACGGTGGAGGGAGGAGGAGAGGAGCTAATCAGTGGATTTCTGCTGGTGATTTGCTTATTTAAGTTATAGTTTAAAAAAAAAAAACGGAAAAAGAAAAAAAAAAAAGAAAAAAACATTAGTATAGAGTTTTCTTGACCAAGCTCCTCATGGGTAATAGTCACTCTTTTGAAAGGTCAGCACAAGACCTACAGCTCAGAAAGCCTTATTTTTGAAGAAATGATTGATATAAAGGTACTCTTTATCTTTAAAACAACCTACTAAACCAGCAGTAATAATCATGTGTATCAATAGACTTGTACATCACTGATGTATGACAGCAGGAGGGACGCAGTTAAGCTTGTAAATTCAACTTTGGCATTTACATTTATGAATTCCTGAGAGTAACTCACTCCTTCCATATCTTTAGACTTTAATGACACAAAAAAATGCATTATTGAAGGCCCAGTAGTACAACATTTATGTACTGTTAGTCTTACTTTGATTTCAATTATTTACAGGTAATTACATAATTTGTGCTGGGAAATAACTATCTTATCAGATAAGAACATTTCAAAGAACAAATAAATAAATGGTCAGACATTGACATCAACTTCTCTAACTCTAGTCAGGTAGCACAAGCCACATATACGTGCTGAATTAATAGAATTACCATTGCAAACTTATTTTGAGATGTGTCATTCACTTCCAATCATGCTGATGCATCTTGTGAATTTTTAAAGTTCTGTCACTAGAAAATTCTGTTCATTTTAGCTTTTTATCAAATCTTAAAATACAGGTTTCACTGTCTCAAAGTACATTGAAAGTAAATTAAGGCATTAAGTATTGCTGAATGAATATGTTTTTTGAGAACTTAGTACTAAATGTTGTTACACATCCAAAAGTTTGACCCCTGCTTTCTGGGAAGAAAAACGTGGTCATCACTGCCTCTGGAGCAGTGCCATTATGTAACACATTCTCCTCTCTGTAGTTGTCATTTTTGTCATTCTAGATTTTTTTTTCTCTGTTATTTAATCTCTAGAGTTATCTCATTCAATTATAAGAGATAATTGATTTTAATAAGTGCTAATTGTTCTGCAGAAATTCTTCATATGCATACACATCCTTATATCCACACACAGAGGCATTCATGCTACAGAATTTAATATCAGTTCCAGGGAAATAACTGAGCTGCATAACTGAAAGAGCAATGATATGAAAATCCTGAGGGTTCCTGCTTACAAATGTAGCAATGGAAACAACGTGTGTGATTTGGGATTGCTAATATAGAGGTGGAGTTCTAAAGTCTTAGGACCATAGGTAGTGTATCTGGTGAGTAAAATACCAAGAGAGAGGAGTAGACAGTCAGAGTGAGGACACAGAGACTGGGTGGTGGGCGCTCGTAGTCTGTCTTCCCAGGAGGGCTGCCTTCAAAACGTGATGTGCCTCTACCAGCCAGGGGCTCCTCCATGGTGTGCCGTGGGGCTGGGGAGCACCCCTGCATGGCACTTGCCTCCTTTGGGTGGGTCCTGTGGCCAGTGCTTTCTAGGGGGTAGTGTGGCTCCATGATGATTCTTTGGAGAGATATGATCATGGGATTTTTTTTTCTCCCCATGCTTACTTTCCTTTGTTTTTCCCTGCTTTTTCTGCAAGAATGGGTTCAATGAGTCACGTTAAAACTATTTTAATACCAGGGCAATATTGATTGGCCATGAAGAAACCTACTTGTGATAGTCAGTATACTCCAAGTAGTGAATAATGTTTCACAGTCATTTTGCATCAGTCTCTTTTTTTCCAGGTCCAATCCATCCGTATCAAGTTAGAAAAGACTCCTCCAGGGTAAGTTATTCATGGGTTCATCCCAATTCTCCTCTTCAGGTCCTGTAAACAAATCCAATCACTGGCTGCTTAACATTTTTATTACATAAATTCTAACATGCGATAGAACATTACTAGGTACTGCTAATAACAGTGTGCATTTCAGATGTATTCTCTTTTTGTCACAAAACCCCTTAAACCATATTCTAATAACTGTGTATAACATATAATTGGTAAGAAGCATCACATTCAGCAACCAGGAGAAATATCTCTGTAGTGTTTTATGTTGCTCCTGTTTTCATCTAAAGTAACCACCAGACATTTCAGTTCCTTCAAGGAAAAACAACCCATGTCTCCTGTGATAACCCAAACGTGCAGACACTCTGATAAATAAGATGCATTTACAATTCTTTTATTACTGTATTCTGTGACAAGATAAAATAAACAGTATTTTGTGGAACATTACAACTTATAACAAAGCTAAGCTACTGTCCAAAGATGCTGAAAAATTCCAGTATAAATACACTTTATTTTCAACTGGCTCATGGATGATTAGGGCATCCCAACACTTTGACAATTTTCATATAATACTATGAAGAATTTCATGATTTCCCTTCATCTTACTGCTGCTGCCAGCTCAATACATCTTTTTCTAGTAAAAATTATACAAATCTATGGTTTTTACTCTTCTCATACACCATAAATCCTGGAGATAGTTTCATACACGTTTACTACAATCCTTCTTCCCCCCACCATCCCTCCCTGGAGTTCAACTAGCAAAACCTCAGATATATTAAACAGAAGAGGAGCGGAACGTAAGGAAACATCACTTTGGTGAGATTTGAGTAATTTCTATTTATAAACATCTACCTGTATTTCTTTTACATAAACAATAGTGAAGGACCAGGAAAAGGTTGGGTCATCAACTGGCATCTGTTTCTCTGCATGAGATGTCCCGGGAGAATAATATTTACTGAGCAAACATGAGTTACATGATGGACCATAATGTAGAGTTTTCAAATTGTCTTGGCAGCTGTTCACCTGTTGAATAGCTCTGTGACTTTTTGAGGAATTATTTGCTTGATCCTGTCAAGGCAAAAAGAAGAATTTTGATATATACAAAAAGCCTTCTATGCTTTTCTCTTTGATAATCTCCCCTCACAATATACTCATTTATGAAGCCTGACTTTACTGATGAGAAGGGACAGGCAGATCTTTGGCCTTAAGAGTTTGTCTCTGCCTTTGTTTTAGATGATTTTCTTTGGGTTAGATCTCTGATTTTTCCTGCTCTGCTTATCCTCGAGACATTCCCGTTGCTCCCTGGGCCCCCCGGCAGCCCTGAGTTTGTTGATCCTCCTGTTGGAAGGGAGACACAAGAATGACACAAACCCATGTGCTGGCTCCGTCCCCATTGACCGGCTCGCCAGGACTCATCGCCGGGGACCTGCGCGGGGGGCTCACCCCCAGCCTCCATCCAAATGGAGGGTGGTGGCAGGGCATGCTGGGGTCCCTGCTGGGCCCTTCGGGGCATCAGGGAGGACAATCCAAATGCAACTTCAGTGTCCTCAAAAAGCTGGAAATCCCACCAAAGCTCATTTCCTTGATGTTCTTTTCTGCCCTGCTCCTTTCTAATTTTACCACCTGTAGTGTAAATTTTTATGAGGAAAGGCTAGCAAAAAAAGTAGACACAATTTTAGTGTGCCACTGCCTGCTATTCCCCTTGTTTTGCTGTTACACATAGGAATATTATTTTAATTTTAAAATTTTTATTTACTGCCCTCTTATGCTTCCTTTATCTCTGAATTTACTTTTTATATGCTCTGATTATTTGAGCAATAAAGCTTTCTTTGTATGGGTCAGGGGTTTTCAGCATAAAGAGAAGAAATGTAGTTCCTTGTAGCCTATCTCAGTAAGAATTTTTTACATGCAAGCAATAGTTATACTATAGTCTGAAAAACAAACAAATTAAAAAAAAAAAATATACAGTTAAAGAGCACAATCCCTGGACCAGAGTGCCTGTTCCAGGGTTAAGGGTTAGTGGTGCACTCAACTTACCATAACTTCAAAAGGTGTTCAGAACACAAAATATATTTTACTATTTTGTGCTTTAAAAATTAAATCCAGATTAAATCCAGAAGATTGAAGTAAATCTCTTACTGGAGAGAGATTTGTGCTTTCAATCCGTAGTCTTGAAGCTGAGCTATGTAAAGTCCTCAGAGATGATAGTAAGAGTCCAAAATGCTGATAGATGTCATTTTGTAGGACTATGACCCTGAGCCCGAGACACTGCGCAGAACTTTTTGAAATGCGCCAAACAGACGTTCTTCTGTCTCTAAATGGTGTTCTGGATCCAAACTGGTTCATAAATTGTATATGCACATCTGATGACTTAAAGCATGCAATCTGTATATGGAAAAGTCTGAGAAATTATATTTATTATTTTGACAAATAGTTACATTTTGTTCTCTCTGCCATGAGTTAGGGCACACTATCGTTCTTTGTTTCAAGCAAGTAACTGAAGTATTAGTAAGATTTTCTTTCCATTTTCTTAGAACTCCCCAAGGTCTATAGTTTTCTTTGCGGAAACAGTTGCCATTAAATATGCTGTATGTCAATGCAGCAGTGAGGTGGTTAATTTTGACTGAATATTATGCTATATAACCACTTGGCATTTAACTTGAAAAATGACTTTCTGCTTCACCTGTCAGCAGCCCAGTTCTCATCAAATAAGTGAGTGAGAAAAATTTTTAAATTTCAATTTCCTGATGCTATTAGACACTACTTCTTCCATACTTAAACAGTTTAGCAGTGCATGTACATGTTTTGGTATTCATGCCATGCATCACACTACATGCTATTACAATAGCTTTTTTGTTTAAAGGGTAAAGAGATGCATGGATCTTTATCTTGGGGTTAGGAAAATGTATTGCAGGAACATGGCCAATCAGGTTTCTGAATAACTTTGTAACATAGTACCATAACCCTGATGCAGTGTGAGGAATGTAAAACACTGGGTGCCTACGACTCCACGAAAAGAAAGCTTTCTAGATGGAGACAGCACGCACAGCGATCTTGCGCTATGCTTCCTCAGAAACCTCATGGACTATTCATCTCTTTTTATCCCTTCAGCTGCCAGACACATAATTCTTATAAATCATGCAAAATAATTTTTTTTGTTTGTTTTTCAGTGTATTGTAGGGATTTAGACCATTGTCATTTTGTGTTGATGGTAAGTTTCCTTTGTTCCTATGTCAAATGCAAGATCAGTTTTCACTGATGGCTGATATATCCCCAAACAGTACGAAAACTTCACTGGTAGAGGAAAGGCACAAATGGGTTTTACCCGTTTCATTTTAATTTCTTATGCTACTCTATACTTTACCACTAGTAAGTCTGGAGACATTTTACTCAGATGGAAAAATGTATCATCCCTGCTGTATTTCCCTTTATTCTTTGACATTAGTTTTTGTTGCATGGTACAAAATACTAGAAATACATAGTTGTATAGTAGCAAATATCAAACAGCATTTGAAATAATAGTTTAGTGCAAATATGAGCTGGTATCATTAAGGTCATTATTATTGTTTGTTCATTTATTTGGTTAGTCTTGGCAATTGACTCAGTACTGTGGGTTACAGAACAGTGTGGACAGGTTCAGTCTGCAGCATTTACTGTCTTAAAAATAGATATACAGAAGAGAGGTAGTACTTAGGGATCCAAGGGTGAAAATTACACACTGGTTTTTTAAGTTACACTTCAAAAAAAAAAAAAAGGAAAAAAAAAGCACGGGTGGGGATGTAAATTCTACTACTTTCATAAAAGAATTGAGTTATGGATTGGATTATTCTTGTCTAGCATTTCCATTTTACTGTAGTGTAACTTTGCTAACATGAAGAAAGTTTACTCAGTTCGAATAAGACACAAACTCCCCTGAATCAGGGCTAACTTTTAGAAAGCTGCGGGTGTGTGACTGCTGGGAGTTTTTTAAGTGTCTCTGTTTCTAGTAACACTCTTCAGTGGTTTTAGTGTTTCCAAAAATGCATGTTTTCCCAGATGGCAGCAAAGTCTACTGAAACTGGGGAGGAAAGCACCCCCACATGTGCCTCTGCTGGGAGCACCACGGAGCCGTTCTGCCTTGGGGCATGTTTGTAGGTTCAAAACCGCATCTGGGAGGGAGCACAGTCTCCTGAAATTTTTAAGAAGGCAGGGTTATGTGTGCCTGAGAAAATTAGATATACCTTGTACCATGCAGAAATAAGTATGGTGGTTTAGTGACAGTGACAACAGAAACACCATGCCCTTAGGGTTGATTACAGTTATGCTCTCAAATTTACAAGAATTACTATTTAATGAAACAGCAGTAGACATTTCTAACCTGTGGGTAAATTAGTACACTGCTTGCATAATGTTGGGTAGTTATTAACTTGATGGTGTTGCCCTGTATTGACTCTGTAGTCACTGAGAAGGCTTGGTCCTTCTTCTCCATCACTGACAGTATGGAGCTGGAGTGAAGGATGTCCTCTTTGGTGGCCTGATTTTTCTCCCCCACAGAAACATCTGCTCTGCTTTTCTAGGCTGAGGAATGTGGAAACTCACTGGTAGTTGCAGCATTCTCTGTGTAAAGAGCATGTTTTACTATGCTGGTAGAAATGAGATTTCTTGGTTGGATTCGATGATCTTAAAGGTCTTTTCCAACCCAGGTAATTCATATATGCACATTTAGGATTATGTTTTATGGAGCCTGCACATTAGTGTGGGGCTTCCAGGAGGGCTCCATGTCCTATGGGCAGTTACCTCTGCTGCTGCCTGTGATCGGATGTCATATCCCTGTGGTGGTCTGTGCTCCTGCATCCTCAAGGGATGAGTGCGAGCTCCACGGCCCAGCCCCCTCTGAAGATCTTCGACAATAAAACAGTGAGTTGAAAATTTCATCTTCCGACACCAGCTGCCTGCTACAACGTTCAGAGGTCCATTCTGGTCATGAAGCTGTTGGATGGTGGCTTGTGGAGTCGCTGTCCAGCCTGTGCATTGGTGAGGGTCTGTGAGAGCTGGACACTGCTCGTTTCCCAAGGGCTTAAAGGAGTCCGTTTGACAATGGCCACTGGGGAGAGCAAAAGCAATGAGGACAAGATGTATCAGTTGTCTCCAGCCAGCCCCAGGATCAGGGCAGAACAAAACTGATTTAGGCAGAATAGTGAGATTAAAAAGCTGAAGCAGGAAGGTGCAAAAATCTTTGAGCTATCCCAAGCGAAGTCTTTGGCTGCAGAGAAGTGTCAGCACCCACGCCAAGCAGGTCTTCTCGGAGGCCACTTCATTAACACCGTCTCTCCTCTGCGCAGGGCATGGTGGGGCACGGGGCCGGGTGTTGCTGCCTCACGTGGCTGCTGCCCGCCCTCCCAGGGGCTGTGGGGCTCACCAAAATAACGCTGCATGTGCAGATGTGTCCTGCGGAGGCCTGTGGAGGGATATTAATGGTTGCAAGACTTGTCAAAGTCTAATTAGTTGCTCACAGAAGAGAGATTTCAATTTTTTTGGCCAAATCTTCTTTTGTTTGGAAAGAACCCAAACCCCTGCTTCCTGGGAGCCAGCCTTAGCTGTAAAATCCGCAAAGGACTGCTCCATGGGATGACAGATTTTATTTTTAATTTTTTTTAAATAATATTCTGCTTTAATGGGATTTTTTCAAGGTTAAATAAATGATAATTAGAGTTGGGGATGTCCTAACCCAGTCGGTTGTATGAGATGTTTCCTTGCTGACCTCCCTCCTGGCAGCACCAAGGGGAGTGAGTTCATATATCACTGCAGAAAGCTTACAAGTCCCCTTGAAGCGTTATGAAAATTGCTGTGCACAGCTATTTTGTTTCTGAAAGGCAAATCCTGTGCAAAAGGTAAGAGACAACAGGTGAGGGTCTGCTGTCCAGACACGTGGCTGTTGTGGCAATGCAGCTCTGTACCTGTGTGCACTTGGTGAGAACATCAGGTGGATATTAGCCTGTCCTGTTTCCTCCTACTCTGCAGCTGTAGGTATAGAAATGTAGACAAAGAGATGCGCAGATATCCTCATGCAAAATCCCAGGCACTGCGGGCTCGTACTGAGATTCATTAGTCCCTCATGCTCTTATACTTTGAAACCGCAAGACTAGCACTTCTGGTATATTCACCCCAATGCCTGTCGATGGCTGATGCCCCAGAGTCTCACTGGGTGAATGAGACCTACCTCAGGGTTGAGCAGCAGTTCCCAGCAGGAACCTGGGAACCCACGCAGCACGGGTGACCAGAGCAAGGCCGTCTGGCCTCACAAGCTTTCAGCTGGAAGAAATATGATCGTCACTGCTCTGATTCTCTCGGTGCAATAAAACAGGGAGAAAGACCGTATCTCCTAATTCTGTTGTCGTTCATCAGCATCTTATCTTTCACGTTGCTTTAATCATTGGGGGGTATTTGCAAATATTTAAAAATGCTTTCTCTTCCTTCAGGAATTTTTATATTGGGTTTTATAGAAGGTTTATAATAGAGCAAATAACAGTTTGGATGAAATTCTGGGAATTCTTCTGTAGTGTACTTCTGCATGATAATCATTATGAGATTGCTTCCCCACTGCTTGCTTAATGCAGCTGTCCAAGTTTTGTATTTACTGGGAATCCAATTTGTTTTAAGAAATTAGCAAAACAAATACTTAAGTACTGTGCTGAACCTATCGTAAAGTTTTTATTCATTTTGGTGAGAAGGAAAAAAACATTATAGTGCTCACGGAACAGCCTTTGAAGCCACATTTATGAAATTGAATCCCTACCAAAATAATTTGCTCCTGTTAATACAGATGCCGTATGGCATTTCAACAATTATTCTATTGTTTTTGTCTCTGAACTGCGCCCAACTTTGCTGTGGCAGTGGTCTAATATCTGCTCAGAGAGGCAGCCTGACTGCTTGATTATAGCAACGATCCGCAGAGATGCTAATAGGAACTGTGTGATTCTCAGATATCGTCGCAGTATTGATGCTCCTCAAAGGAAGAAGCACCCTGGCACTTGCAGACAAGGCTGCCAAGTCCTGCCAATCTTTTTTGCAGCCCAGCACATAAGAATTTTTGTGCTCTTTGGGGCAGGCAGTATTAATTCCTGGGATCTCAGTCACCGTGGCATTGCTCCTCTGAATATCCTTTGCTTAAAATCACAGAGGGAGAAACAGATCTTTTGTATGTCTGGTCACAGGAGCACTGTGCATCTTGTACTGGGCTTTGCAGCTCATTTCTCCCTCATTGCGGCCTCTGGAAAGCTTCCTTCCTGCAGCTCGGTTGTGGCTTCTGACTCTGCAGCAGGTCCCGGCGACTTGCTGTGCTGGGAGTCTATGCAATCATCTCCTTCAGCCCCAGGACCTGCTGCGCTGGGTACTGGCTCTGTTCTCTACCTCCCTCCTCTTTTGCTTATGTGCATTTGTACGATCAGTTTTCCCCAAGAAAACACTGTCTTTACTATCGAATCCTGAGCTCTTTCTGCAAGGTAACGGGTATGGTCAACCATGGCTATTTTTCCCAGGTATCTGCTGTGTGTTTTTAAAAATTGCACCTGTAATTGTGCTCCTGCCAATATGAGTCCCAGCCACTGAGTGTCAAATACAGGGTGCATGTGTGAAGTTTTTTGATTGTTTCTGTTCAAGGATTTTAAGGAGAACAAAAACTTCCTAACTGTAAAAATTTGGAGTTGGAAGGTAATGCCTCTTACCAACTTGCCAAGTTTTGGTTAGAGTAAACAGAAGGTCCCAGATCTCACAGCCCTCTGCTGCTGGGCGAGCCTGCTGAACCTGCCAGTGGCCAGCTCTGACCCAGCAGGTTGTGTCTTGCTGTGCTTGACAGCCCATGTTTTTATTTCACTTTTAGAAGTCCTTTGAAAATATACACAAACGAACCAACAAACACCAAATATCAACAGTTTGTCTAACACACCATCTTAAACTGTGTATCTTTGCTTCATTAGGGGTGTCCCTGCACTTGGCCAGGCAGCCAGAGTAGTAATTTACCCCTGTGCTGGGCTCCATTTTTTTGAGTGTAAACAGTGACAGGAGCGAGCAAAGGACATTTCTAAGTCCTGTAATTCTCCCTGAATTCCTCTCAGACAGTAGCCAGATAGTGGCTTTGGACTACGAGCCCTGTGTCAGGGAAATTAGCAGGGCATGTCCTAGAAGCCTTGTTGCACCTCACAGGCAGGGGCAGGTTGCTGAAGCAGTTCTGTAAATCTGTGATGGCAACAGGTGACATTTTCGTAAGAGAGGTGACAGGGCCAAATGAAGGGTGTTTGGGGGGCTTCTTTTTTGTGTCTCACTGGGCAGGGCAAGGGAGCACATCCTGGCCCTGGAGGCCAGCCAGACCCTGGAACTTCCCCAGCAATGTGGCAGGGCTGCATTTCTGGCAGGACTTTTTGATTTATTGATTTTTTTTTTTTTACTTTTTTTTTTTTCCCCTGATGTGATGCAAACTGCATTAGACTTTCCAGCTGCTCAGTGTTTTACAGCTAGAAAATCTTCAACAGGGAGTGAAAGGACAAAAAAAGGTGTTTCGGCAGTGAGATATCTAGCTGGCTTTCTGAAACTGGGGCTTTAAAATCTTTTTTAATCTGGTGGATGAGATTCCACGTAGGCAAATTTCAGATCATTTCCCTGCCTGTTCATTAACCACTCAGTGCAAAAGAGCTAAACATACTTTGCTTTAAAACCACAGTGCAACTTGTCTTGCTTGAAACTGCCTTCAGTGACATGGGCTACAAGTATAGCATTGCTAAGTCTACAAATACCTATGACTTCAAGTTCAATCGAATAATTTATATGTTTGTTTACACCCAATTGCTTATATGTGTCAGCTTTGTATGCTTTTACAGAGTTTGCTCCACCTCCTTGGAGAAACTTGCAGTGCAAAAGTTTTCTCACTGTGACTCTGACAGTGACGCCATCCTCTCCTCGATGGGACTGCTTAATAACCATCTTGCTCCATTCTGTGTTGGATGCTAACAGCAGGAAACATTACTTTCAGAGACTTAAATTAGCAGATTTTATTTACCACACTACGATTCTCATGAGGCATCTCACTTCTATCTAAAAGAGTTTTAAATTATCAGCTTTTATTTATCACAATGGTATGCTCCTGATTTATCACACTTGCCTGTATGTTATTTACTCAGACCAATATGGCATAAAAATAGCTGTATAATATAGAGAACTCAAGAACATGCATGTGAATTTTTCAGAAGCGGGGGGGGAAATCAAAAACACTTGAAAATGTCGCAGAAATGGTAACTGATGTGACTTTTGAGTCTGCTTTTGACTGTATATGTTATTGTAAGTAATCAGGACAAGAGGAACTAATTCAACAGCTTTGTGAGTGCTTAGGAAAGTAGGTTTTGAATTAAATTCTGAAGTTTAAGGCTACTGCAGCTGTCTTTAAGTCTCTAAGGTAAAGCTATACCAGTTGCAAAACAAACTGGTAGAAGCTTTTGGGCTTTGTGTCTTTCAGTAGGCTGTTGTCTAGTTTCAGATGTCATTTCAGTTAAATTCCTCTATTAAAAAAAAAATTGAGAGTATCTAATTTTAGTTCTTTTCATCTCTGTAACTGCACTTTTTTCTGCTTACAGAAACATCAAAAGAATTCAGGCTCTCTTGGTCATAGTCTGGACATCACGTTTTTATAGGAACAAAGAAAGATGTGGCGTGCCCTTCACACATGCTCATATTAAAAATTTATTAGGTAAGTTTCAACATCTTTCAATTAATAGGCAGATTTTAAGGCTCTTGTAAGTAGTACAGTAGTAGTAAATGCCAACTGATATTTTACAGAAACATTCCAAATAAAAATACCAAATAAGGGGGAGCAGAACCTCCAGGAACATATCTTCGTTTTTGGTAGTTTAGTCCACAGTAACAAAAACCACATTGTACCAATCAGATATTTAATGAGCCTCTAACTCCATTTCTACCTTATCCCAAAGGTATAGCAAATAGTGCTGCTTTTTTAAAATATCAAGAAAACATCATTTGCTCTAAAATGTCCCTAAAAGCAGGTCTAAATTGCCAATAAAGGCTAGGTAATTGTATCAGCATGGATCAGAAAGCATTTCTCAGAACTGATGAAATAGTTTGCAGTATTGCAGAACCTGAATGATGCTCTCTGTACATTACACTGGAAATATCAGAGACTGGTCTCGGTTTAATTTGCTCACTACTGTGTATTTTGGATTCTCAGGAAATATTTCTCGCTAATATCATTCTGTTTTTCTTTAAATGTAATTTGTTTGGGGAAAGTCAGATGATTTCTGCAATCTAGGGTTCACTTGGAAGAACTTTTTGTTTGGTTCTCAATTATAGAATACTATTTTTTCCAAGAAAATTGCTAGTTTGAAAATTCTCAAATCCTATGTTCTTATTGTATTCAAGATTTTAAACATTTCAGATTTGAAAAACAGTAATTCGCAAGATCGTTGCCCAGTTTATCAGTTGTGCCTCAGTAGTTATACAATCATTTGACAACCAAACACACACACAGTATAAATATTTAAGAAAAAGTAAATTCCATTAAGCTGCAGTGTGATAGATGCAGTAGTAGGTACTTATCTTTGAAATATTAAACTCTAGACATTTATATCCATACAAAAAAAAAGAGTTTCCTGCCATTTGATGAGAATTATGTGCCTGGCACTAATAAAATATTAAACTCCAATTTAAAAGATAAGTATCTTACCCACTTTTTTCATAATAAAACATTTTACAGTGCATATGAGAGCTAATATGCATCAGAATTTCCATACAATGCTGTATTTACAAACTTTTATGAAAGTTTTGTGTCTGAATTTATTAGTTGCTGCCTCTTTTTAAGTACTTCTTTCATATAATGACGTTGTGTGTTTCAGTAATGCATGATAGAAGGTGTACAAACAGGCTTTATTTTTTGTAGTGGAGTTTTCTTTTGTTACAGGCGACTGCTGCTAGTTAATTAAATGTAGATAGCCCCTGAAAATTGCATTATACTTTTCTGTCCCTATTATATAAATTAATGTCAAATTGATGCAATGCTTCATGTTTAAAATAATAGATACATGTGTGAAAAATTATAGCCTGCAGTTTTCTTATTTGACAGTGCATTATTTTCAACTGGAAATGTCAGTTTCTAACTTCTGCCATGAATATTTTGTAAAACGCAGTAAGTAATGAGTGTTAGTTATCAAATACAACGTCTTTTGAAGTTTGAAGAGTACTATACGTGGAGGAACAGTGATAATATATAGGGTTTCTATTTCAGAAATAATCTAAAATGAAATGATCAACAGATGGTTACCACTAAAAGGAAAAGAAGTTCCTTTGAATGAAGAAAAATCACCTTTTCCAGCAGATGAAATTTGGTGTCGCCTGCTCTGCTTTCAGCAAGTGACTCATTTTGCCTTTTCTTTTCCAAATATATGTATAAAAGGGTGAGTGTTTGAACTCAAATTTTTATTATTTATTTATTTGTTTAGTCTTGAGTATCATCCCATGAAGTCGTCTGAAAGCTGTGAAGCATTAATACATCTGTCAATGTCCTATCAAAATCCACGATCTCCCAGATTTGCTTCACTACCTTATTTGAATGATATCATATTGATTTAATTAAAAGAAACTGTACAGTTAGGAGTTTTTTTCCTGTTTCCATAATTATCCTTTTTTACAATTTACAAAAATATTTCATTAGACTCTTTCTGTTACAGCTTTTTGTATTGTGATCAATGTCAGTAGACAACTCTGCCTTTTTTAATTACTGAACTGGGTGATTAGAGTTAATAAGCTAAGAGATGTAAATACTGCCATTTCAGATAAACAAGAAAGCACTTAGACACCAAAACAAAGCCTTTCACTGAACTCGAGCACAATGTACTCTGAGAGCTGTGCAGTACAAATGGTTTAGTGCATTACTTGCTGTGAAGATGCACCTTGTTACTTTAAACAGCAAGATACAGCAGAAGGGGTTTGAGATGTTCGTTTGAAAGATACAGCTTAAAAACTACCATATTTTCAGATCACAAAGGTATTTTATTTATATTTTCTGCTTTCTACCCGAAGAGACAGTTGTGGTCTCACAAAAATACTTTATAAACAGAGAGCTTTGGTTTTCACTTTTCTTCTGCCAAGGAAGCCCTCCCTGCTCTCAAAGGCAGCAGTTTTACACAAAGCCATCAGCAGCTGATGAAAATGCTGTTAAAATACAGAAACTCCTTCTTTGTATATGCAGTCTGTAGCATTTAAGATGAGTAATATAAACTCATTTTTTGGGGTTAAGAACCATGAAATACCATTTTTTATAACAGTAGGTACATAAGGGTAAAACAAGGAAATTTCCTTCTACCTTACACTGCTACCTGCAAACTCTGTTCCTACAGATGGCGAGGGGCACACACGTGCACTTGTGCATCAGTAATAACTTTAATGCCTGGGTTTTAAAGTTGATATATATTTTATTTTGAGTAAGAGTTAGTTACCTTGAAGAGGGATGTATTTTTCAATTTCAGATGAACTTTTTATTAATGTCCTTACATACCTATTTTTACTCTTTTCAGAAGGTGTCCGTTAATGTTACAGTGTTTTTGTAAACTCTTAAAATAATAATTGAAAACTCCCATTATGATAACAAAGCTAGGAAACTGGTATCTAATTATGGCCAGAATAAACTGCACTTAGTATCTACCTGTTGTCAGTGAAGTAATCTGCCAAGTGATACCTAAAAATCCTTTCCTTAAGTTGCTTCTCATACAAATTATTGTAAATAGTTTTATGTAATAGTCCACTCAGAAGAGCTGATGGGCTTGCCTTTAAAAATATTGAAAATCAAAAAGAAAAAATCAATTGAAGAGCTAAACCTGTGTTACCAGGATGAGGATTTATTTGGGTTTATTTCATGGAGGTCCCCATGATCATGTTTCCGACAGTCCCTGGCAACACAGTAGTTTGAGGGCAGCCCGTGCTGCCCGGCTGCCTCATCTCGTTTCTGCAGCTGCTCAGTGCTCTTACAGGGTGACACGACTCCTGTTCCCGGCACCTCCGGAACTGGCGAGGTGGGACGAGAGTCTTCTCCTTACCCACAGGCCGTGGGTGGGATGGGGCTAGAGGGGGCACCCTGTCCTTCCTGGAGTCCCTCTGCGGACTGTATGCGAGGGTTGCTGCTTCTTCTGTCTTGCAATAGGGAAATTTTCATCTCTACCCTTCTTAAATCTTTTTGCAGTGAGAGATTTCAAGTCAAATGTGTTTCTGCACGCTTTTCCTGAGAAGGCAGATTTACATATGCATTAGGTTCATTTTATCAGAATACACACGGAGCAATGACACATCTCATTGACAATGTGCTGTCTGATGGATAACTCCATACAAAACACATATTTGAAAGGAAAATAGGAGGAGGAATAGGATTAAGAGTCTGTACATAAGTGACATCATCTTTTGTGAAGATGAACTGCAGGAATGTCTTGCCCTACTTCAAATTTTTGGATAGTTCAAAGATCCAACAAGTGTTTTGCAAGTGTAAGAAATTCATTACTGTACAGCATCATCATACAGAAACTAACAGGACCAAGTCTGTCTGCACCTGAATTAAGTATATGGTTTAATTAATAATTAAAAGATACAGGGAGGGGAAAAAAAAAAACAACAAACCCCAGTGGCCTGGATTTTGCCTGCTCCTACAAACTTTTATTTTTAGTGCCACATCTCCACATTGGGTTAATTCCATGTCCAGGCAGTGCAGTGTCTTTTGTCTTTCAAAGGTGGGTAGCAGTGTTTAAATACTGTGATTTTAATTGTGTCCTGAGAGATGGGGGAACAACCGCACTGCATTTCCATCTGGAGGGGCTGCTGTGGTCTGTCTGCGTGTCTCTCCTGCCAGGCTGGCGCTGGGCTCTTTGCTTGGCTGGAGGGAAGCAGGAAGGGAGGTGGCACAGCTTTGGCCAAGGTGGCCACTCATCAGCTTTGTAGGGTGTCATTGGCTAAGAGGTGTGGAAGATTTTAGATGCTGAAGGGTATGTGCTAACGTTCCTGAAAGCTGAACGTGTGTACACTGCCGTGCTTTTCACTGCACTGTGCAGGTTTCTTCCTACTTTTCTCCTTTTCTTACTTTTTGTTTCCTCATTACAGGGATTATTAATAATTTAAAATATACACAGCTCTGACCCAAGTGCCATAGGTCCTTCTGTAGGTCCATGGAAAAAGAATATTTAATTAAAAAAGAAAAGTATAAACATAATGAAGTGGTATTTCTGGGAAGAGATGCATTGCTTCTGGGATTTACCACCTCCACTACGGATGGACAGGGGCAGCAACCCATCCAAAGCAAAGAGCCGCCACCTTGAAAAGTGGCATCAAGCTCAGTTACCTTTTCAGGTTTTTCTATATGCCCGACCAGAATGGCATTCATGGTGGCCTACTGCTGTGGGGGTTGGTTGTGGTTTTTTGCTGAATGGAGATGCTATTCGTCTTGTGCCATGTCTATAAAATGGAAATTTCTGATTAATTTCATGTAGGCTTCTGATCCCTGCTTTGTGGTAACAATATTTTCTGTGGAGATAATATCGGTCACACTCAGGTCTGTGACTTCACCCACTGCAGATGACCTGAGCTGTGCCTTCACTGCTCATTCCTGCCAGCCATGAGTGAAAGCTTGCACAGAAACACTCCAGTGCAATTTTATCTTGGGAGTGAAAATTGCTTGAAGTCTGTATTGGCTTGTTCATTTAATGTCTTCGTGCAATAGTATGTATCTTTAAATTCCTACCTCAAGTTTCCCTTCTATAGGATAGAACAATAACACTGTCTTTGCGCCTTTCAAGAAGAGTCTTCTAAAGATCTGTTAATAAATAGAGGATCACCTCTCCAAGCTCAGGAGTGATGCATCCTGACAAAGAGAGTCAGGCAAATATGACAGGAGGGCTCCATGGATGAACAAGGATCTCCTGGAAAAAGTCAAACACAAAAAGGAAGCTTACAGAGAGTGGGGAAGCAAGGACAGCAATTGTCCATGCAGCCAAGAATCAGGTTAGGAAAGCCAAAGCCCTGATAGAAGAACCACCCACTGGAGAAGATCAAGTTTGAGACCATCTAAGGGACAAAAGGTGCACAAGTCCAATGGACCTGATGAGATACATCCGCGGTTCCTGGGACAACTGGTGGATTAAGTTGCTAAGCCACTATCCATCATATTTGAGAAGTTGTAAAGTGCCCACTGACTGGAAAAGGGGAAACATAGCCCCCATTTTTAAAGAGGGGAAAAAAAAGGAACTACAGTCCAGTCAGTCTCACCTCTGTGCCCAGCGAGATCATGGAGCAGATCCTCCTGGAAATCCTGCTAAGGCACATAAGAAGTGTCACCTTTCATATGGCATTCATGGGAAATTTGACTTGTGTACTAAGCAGGCAGATTCTGGCAATTATAAACCAAACTTTTACAGATGAGCGGAAATAGGGACTTGTCCTGGAAAAATGAGTATGGAGTACTGTCTGTGATTTAAAGTATATCTAATTCTTGGATGCTGTGCAAAGCCACATTAGCCCATGGGGGATCTGGGGGGCTTCCAAGACTAAGAAAGACCACAGTAGCAAAATGCTTCACATACTTCATCCCTTGCGGGGATGGGGGAGAGTAAATGCAGATGACAGATGTTGTTCATGTTAATCAGCGCATGCTGGAGAGCATCTAAGAAACTACATAGCTTTGATTAGGACTTACTGTTTCTGATTTGGGGGTGAGGGGGTGGGCAAAAGCATAAACACCTCAGAGACGGGCTTCAGGATGGGACTTAGCATTGTCATCAGCCTGTCTCCGAAGATAAGCTCTAATTTCATTATTTGTCATCAACAGTTGATGAGAGTGTTTAGCACCTCTCCAGATCAGCTGTGTAAGTGCCTATATGTTGGTTTACAAGAACAGAGAAAAATTTCATTTGAATCCTTTGTTATATTTGTGTGCATAAAAAAAAAAAAAAAAGAGAATCAGCAATGCTAAAATGCCATTAAATTCTCTTTGGCTGAAGTAAGATGTTCACACTGAGGAAGAAAGGTAACAAAATCATGCAGAAAATTCCTGAGTGTTTCACCTCTGTGTTTCCCAAGTATTTCAATTCACTGCCTTTATTCACAGTGTTTCATCCTGATGTTTTCAAAACAGAAAATGTTACTTTATTTCACTTCACTTTGTTCTGCATTTTCCTTTTTTTTTGTCATTTTGTTTATTTTTTCTTTTACTTCCAATCTAAATAGTTTGAAATAAGTACAGCATCTTCATCCTCAAAGGATTTATTTTCTAATCTTCCAGTTTACCCTCACTTTAGGGATAAGAAGGTTTTCTTGACTCAACTGCAGATCATTTTATTGTTCTAGAGCTGTCATGGAGAGAAAAGGCAGCGAAAAGCATGGTTCAGTATAGACCTGACCTGTGATGGCTCAAGGCTTCTCAGTGACATATGGAAAATTGAATGTTTCTGGACAAGGATGTCAGCTCAGGGCTAAGCCTGAGTCAAACTGCTCCTGCAGAAGGAAGGGAATGGCAGAGACCTGATGGTCATGATCCCGTGATGGAGAGGCAGGAGAGATCTCTGAAGAGGGAGGCCAGCGATATGGGCTGCCCTCCCAGCCTCTGGGGCTGGGAAGGGAAAGGCTGGTGGTGGCATCCTCGTAAGTCCTCTTGCCGTAAAACCTGGGGTGTGGCCATACAGGGTGCTGGAACCAGCACCAGCGTTCACTGGCACAGTACTTCTGTGCTAAATTTTGGAAGAGCGGAAACGAAATTATCTCCGTGCCTCTTTTAGAATACAACCTTGATTATATGTGGTCTTATTATCTATTTTCCTTTGTTACATATTTCTAAAAGCCTGTGTATAACTTCACCTTGGTGCCTCTGCTGGCTTGTAGGCAGTTCTCAGGGGAGAGCTTTCCTCCTCCTCATTGTACAAGTTGGTTCTGAAAAACAGAAATGGTTTGTAGGAGGAATCACAATCTCAGCTAAAAGAGAGTTTAAGTGTAGATATTTAGGTTTTGATTCTTTGAGATACTTGCACGTGACAGGTTGGCCTTGCTGGCCTGGCTTGTTTGAGAAATCAGATAGGCATTTATGGGTGCTCTTGCCTTGGAGAAGTTGTCAAAATGATTGTGGCCCATTAAAGACAGTCTAATATACCTTGAGGTCAGCTTACACACTGGTGATGAGTATGAGAATTTCCGTAATTGTTTGGCAAGTATCATCTTTATGTAGCCAACTATTGGTATTCATAGTACAAAAACTGGTCATTCAGCTAAAATCCCTGTGCAATCAATCAGTGATACAGTCTATCAAATGTCTCAGCCTGTAGTCATTACTATCTGTTGGGGTTTTTTTTGTTTGTTTGTCTGGAGACGTTTGGGATGACTCAATTTCTCTAATCTTGTAGCATTCCCTCTGTCTTTAGAGGCGAATTTGTAATTGTTGAATTATTCCTGGCCATCCTTCATTCGGAATTTATGTTGTAATTTCAGCAAGAGCCAGACCTTGTACGGCAGTTTTCATCTTTTTCAAGGCTGCTTCTATTTCTTGAAATGCTGGAGGGTTTCCAATTATTCCTTCTGGTCGCTTTGGATGTGAATTGTAACAGATCATCCCAGAGTCGTGGTTCAACATTGTTAAGCTTATCAATATAAATATAATGTTAAACCCTTTTTAGATAATTGGGGCTAGGTGTGAAAATGTGACCAATTTATGCATGAATTGGTCCTACACTTGTCTTTTTTCCCTTATCAGAAAGAATCTCATCATGAAGGGGTTTCAGACTGTTCCTTGTCAGGGCTTCTTCTATACCTGTTAACGGTTGATTAGGTTGTTATATCACATTTCAATACCTGCTTAACCTGATGCCAGTCAACTATGCAAACAAAATTCATTAAGGCAAACAGAAGTCTCCTAGCTGGAATTGTAAGGCAGAAAGGAAAAAAAAAAAAGGGTTTGGTATATCAGCTAGTACTGTATGAAACAATGAAGCCTTATAAATCTGTGTATTGGAAGAGCACTCAACTATAAGTAAAACTGAAGATGAGGAATGAGGTAACAAGCAGAGGAGCGTTTATACCCCCACCCCTTTTTGTGCTGGCTTGTGTGTGAGTTTCTTTGCCAGCCACATGTGCGCGATGGAGGATGCAACTGAATATGTGTCCTTACTGGTTGATGTCCCACTTCCAGTTGGTCTTTGCTGTAGTGTTCCTTAAAGTAGTTTATCTTTTTCACTGTGCTTATTATGTTCATAGGAGGCTCGTTTGTAGCCTATCATTATGATGAAGTGAAGTTTAAAATTACATTGGGAGCCTGCTTAAGGACCATCATGTAGGTCCAGGGAGAGGGCTTATCCAGCCTGCTCAGACTTGACTCTGCTCTGGCTCTCCATTACTCATGTTGACCAAAGCAGCTCCTCGAGGGAGCTCGCCCGGGCAGCGGTGTGCCACGCTGGGGAGGGGGCAGCAGCTGGGGATGCTGCCCCACCAGCAGTGGCTGCTGGACTGAGCTCCCAGGATTCAGGCAGGGGCACAGAGTGTGCCAGAGAGAGTGGTGAGGGGGGAGCGAGAGAGAGATTTACCTGGTAAATTATGCTTTCAGAAATATTATGAATAAGAGGGTTGGAGCGGGACAAATTTTGCATTAAGGCATGCTATTTCTGGGTTTCTTCAGTGAGTATACTTAGAGCAAGGCAAGTGTATTGGAAGACTTCTTTTCATACTTATCCAGTGCCTGCTTTCGATTTATGGTTTGAGGTGTGTGAATACCTTCCGAAGAAAAAGCGTGTTTTATTTTGGTAATGTCTAGTCTTTTGATTTAACGTATAAAAAGAATGCCATCTTGGTATTAACTATAGCAGATAAAAACAGGATTATGAAAGGTGTCCCTACTTACTAAATATGCAAATCCACATGAAAAGACTAGATTTGCTACCCCTTAAAACAGAATCACAGCAGTAATTTGTCCCTTGTTGGAATAGATCTATTTTGCCCTCTCCCTTTGGTGAAGAGAGAACTGGGATTGAATTTGTCTTGATTCTGAAACATCTGTACAAAAATATCACATAAGCCATATTCTCAAACAGTTCCTTTTTAGAATTTTTCTCTTAAGAGCATGTTTTAATGAATTGTGCTGGAAGGCATCATTACCTGACTCCCTTAATACTACTCCTTTTTGGACAAGAATTAGGGTTGCTTGGAAATATGATTACTACCAAGTATGTTTTGGTGGCTATGGTAAAAATGAAGATCAGAATGTTTGTTTGCATAGCTTTATTTATATAAATGATCCCATGCCTAAGCAATTTCAGTATCACCATTGCGCACATTGCATGCACGCCTAAGCCCAGGGGCAGGGTTTCAAAGTCAGGATTTCATACTGGGTTGGATATTTGGCCCACGTAGTTTAAGAAAACAGAGAATCTGGTGATATGCATTTAATAGCAATATAAAAATAAAACCCAATAAAAATAATGGGAATTATATTTCTATTGGGAGGACATTAAAGTCATAATGGTGCAAATGGGCTTTGGATAATTGATAATACTGATGCAGAAAATTATTTTCAGTTCCCCCTCCTTTGCAGTAAAATACAGTAGCATTTAAAGAGGAGGAAAGAGATTGTTTGTTTGTTTTGTTCTGCCAGAGAATAACACGGCTTTGACCAGCGTTAGTTAGTAAACCAAACCTCAAAGCCACATTGAAAATGAGTGTTTGAGTTTGCTGCGTTGGCATCTAGAGCAGCAGCATGACTAGTTCCACCTTGGGAACCGAGGGATGGAGAAAGTATGTCGCCTCTTGGCTACAACCTTGCTGATCACTGCAAACCCGAGTAAAGGATAATCATTCTTAATCTGTGGTTTTACTGAACCAGTGTCTTGCTGCTGCTGCAGTTCTGCTGCAGCTGTGGAGCAGGAGACGGCTCCCTTAGCTGATTTGCATTGACTCTTACTGAGGTTACCTTCCTTTGGCAACACACAGCCCAGAGCCCCGGGGAAGAGGAAAATGAGGCTGTCCTGCTTCTCTCCTGCTGCTGCCATAGGTAATGGGGCTTCACCTGTGTAGTACTGGGGCAGCAACTTGCAAAGGCTCTGTGGGAGGGTGTACTGAAAGATGCTCTTGTCCTCTGTGCTGTTTGACGTCACTGGTTTTACTGCATCGCTTGCTGAGTTGATTAACCTGTCTGCATCCAGTCAGCACCAGAAATTAATGAAGATTTGCCATAAATGGCATCTTGAGGCATCTTCATTTACAAAGCAAAAAGCTTCTGTTTGGGCTCAGGGATGGTGAGGTAGACGTGAATGGTTTTGTCCTAGTTACACTTGCAGGAGCCCCATCCTGTTACGCAGATTCCCTGAAGTCCATCTACCTTCATCATAAAGTAGCAAATTTGGTTAATGAAAGAATGTTTTGAATTTTATTTTATGCGAAGAGACTATTTTTGCACTCTCAGGGTAACTGTGGACTGAAGTGGGCAAGAGCTTACACAGCCATGGGGTAATGGAAAACACGAGCAGGTGGCAGAAGTGCCAAAGCAAAATATATCCTATAAACAAAATGATCAAGAAAGAAATTTCATCCAGGCCAGCTGGACTGGCCAGCTAGTCAGTCTGTAAGGGACAATGCTCTTCTGTTCAAGAGCTTGCCAAAATGTATTTAATGCAGTGGATTTTTAGATGAAGTCTCAAAATATTGTATTTTCTCCAGCAAAGCAAAGGGAAGCAGTAAGTCAGCAAAGCTGAAATTTAAAACATGGTCTTGGACTCAAAAAAAAATTTTAAATCTGTGTTTCTTTCTTGTATTGGAACAGAAATCTTGTAATTTCTTCTACTCCTCTTTCAATCTTTCTGTGCTTTGGGTTCCTCAACTTATAAAAGGGATACCTTTATTTAGTTGCCTGGATTGCTGCACAAATGATTGTTGCACTGAAACTGAGATAATATATTTATAAAGTATTTTCAGATCACTGAGTAGTAGGCAATTTGGAAACTTATTGTACTGAATCTTAACTGAATCTCCAGTTTCTGCCAAAGTATGTCTCTTCATATTTTAAACAAGGAAATGTTTGTGGTTTTGTGTTTATGAATTGGTCTGTATTTGTTTGGTTATTATAATTGAACAAGTTAAAGAAAAGATTGGAAATTTGTTATTGAGGTAAAGCCGCCAACCACAAAATAGGATAACCAGTGACGTCCCTAGAAGTGTCACTGTCATGGAGACATTTTGCTGGGGGGGTTGTTGTTGATTTTAACAGTGTAGATGAGTGTTGATTAAATGTTCTAAATTTTTTTTTTTTTAGCTATAATATGTCTATTGTGCAATCATTTTAGCCATGTTTTGATAGAGGATCCACATGGTTCTTAAAAAGTGGAAAGAAGATTGGCCATGCAATTACAGCATGGCAGTTCACCAGTGTTCTGGCACATTCATGGGATTTAGTTAGTATTAGTAAAGGAATACCAGTAGATGAGGTAAGGTACTTTTGTTTTTAAAATACATATCCTTTGAGAGCAAGGTTCAGCTGCGTATGTTATCAGTCATACTATGGTAGGGGTTTTTTTTGCTATGTCTACTAGTGTTGCCTTTGTTGTTGCTGCAAATGTATCTTTGTGGCTGAAACTGAAAAATACACAGTACAAAAATAGCTGTACATGCATGGCAGCTTTTTATGCTGGAGTGCATGTAAGGTAATGGTTCAGACCAAGCAATAAAGGGTAAAAAGAAAAGAAGAGGTACCTCATGCAAATATCCTGCCATTTATTGGTAACTCAAAGTGAGATCTGGTTTCCCCATAAAGCTTCTGGTCAAGCTGCTTAAGGGTAACTCAGTGCTGCTGGAATGGCTATTAGTAACTACACACGAAATGTGATATAAGCTATGTAGAGCAGTGATGTTCTGAGAGATGGGTATTACAGGATCCCGCCAGGTCCCTGCTGTGTCCAGTACCGCTGCTGCAGGTTCTGGTGCCGCAGTGGGGACTCACAAGTGATGGCAAGTCTGGGCTGACAGATAAACATAGAATTTAGCACAGGGAGAAATCTATGCTTGAATCTTTCTGCAGTGTGTTATCTGACTCCATTGACTGCAGCATGTGACTGAATTAAAGTGAATGATGAAATTATGTACAGTCGTTTTCATAAGCAGAAGTCAGTTACAAAGTGCTTCCAGATGTATGTTTAATGTATTTCTGTTTTATTGTGGTGTCTATTTGATGTACGTGGTACTGACTAAATGGTTAAAAACACTGCAATGTGTACAGAAGTATATTGTACTCAATTTTTTCCAAAAGTGTCAGTGTTGATAACTAAAAGCTGAAATACTGCAATCTAATCAACAGTGTTTTTATGGGCCTATGAGCATAGGCTTTTAACATTTGGGTAACTCTACTGTTTGTAGACATAAAAATAAATGGCCCTAAAATTATTTTAGGATTTTAGGTTTAATATAGGGAACTAGATAAAGCTACAAAAATAAATCAGAGTAGAATTATTTCTGGCGTCGCATCTGCCAAGCCCATCAAGAAACAGATATTTTACATGCCTGCTTCATGGGATTCAGGAAACCAGCGTTCTGCTCAGCTGGAATGGTCAGGTGGACTCACAAAATTTGTCTCCTTGGCTCTGTTTTCTGATATCTTGTTTTATGGCCTACAGCCATACCATTCTGGTTTAAGATCCTATCAGATGTCACAAACCATGCTGTATCCAGAATGGCCAATACTTAAACCCTTCAAGCCCACTCACAGGAAATATTGTTAGAGAATAGGTGGGTATCACTCTTCTTTCAGAGTTTGTAATGGGCAAATGCTCCATCACACTGTTATCAGAGACTGTATGTTGTAGACACTTGGATATGGTTAATACATAAAACTGGCATTTAGACTCTTAAAGATACATCTTCCTTTTCTAAAGGAAGAAGGTTAGTCTAAAAACCTTAGCCTCGGCTGAATTTCAGTGTTGAGTTTTATTGTTTTCCTAACATTTCTACGTTTAATGCAGTTGCATATGGTGAATTTTCTGTGTTCAACACTGTAATATAGGGTTGTGCTGCAAGTTACTTGTCTCGTTGTCATGGTCGTTTGGAGTCCACAGTAGTGGGCTCTGTCTGTGATTGTCAGGGGAGCCAAATTTACCACATATAGAAAGCCAGATTCTGATAACAGTGCCTGACCATGGTTCAGGCATTACACTCAACCATCAGCAGTGTTCACACAGATGGGAGTGAGACGTTTTCAAAAAAAATCTAAGCTTGAAGCATATGGTTTTAGTCAGTGACTAAACTTCTGGTCATTAACATTATTTATTCCTGGAGTGCATGATCATTACATTTCTTATCACTTTGTCAGATAATATTACATATTGTTTGGCTTTTGTTTTCTTCTTTAACAATCTTTTTTTTTTTTTTTTTCTGGTGCCTTTTTTATTTCTTTACATTTCCTTCATGGAGCAAATTCTGGTTCCTCTCAGAAGAATCAACTTTTCACTTCGTACCTGCAAAGATTATTAGCAATTAAGTAGGTAATGTTAACACATACAGACTGATAATTGATCCTAACTAGATGAAAGAGGCTACAGTAAGGGCGAAACATCCAGTTTCTTGCAGATAGTGTTGAAAGAATTTGGTTTTGCAGGCAAAAAAAGTTCAACAAATAGCCATTTATAGCAAGATGATATATAGAGATTTCTCTGCCACATGTGTGAGAACTTAGATTTTTAAAAAGAAAAATTCCATATCTGAAGAATCTGAAATGTGAATATATTGGATGGGCCTAGTTTGGTCCAATGGCATAATAATTTAGTTTGCTGCAATATGTAGATCAGGGTGTATTTAAAATGCATCTGTTTTAAATTACACATGTAAATAATAATTTATTAGCTCAGGAGGGGTCATAATGAAAAAGACAATTGGGCTATTTACTCTGATGTAATAACCCTTGTAGTGAATTTTGCCTAATTCTTCAGTTTGTAAAAGACCCCAAAGTTTACAATGCCATATGAAGCCATATGTAGTAGTATGTTTGAGGAGCACACACAGTGGTGAGCACAATGTGCCTGTTTCTCATATTGAATAGACTCCACGATTCTCATAATCTTTTTTTTTTATCTTTCCTTTTTGCTTTTTTTCTTTAAGGAGCTCACAAGTTCAATGTCTGTTAATTTGCTTGGGAAATTTAATTCATTTGCACCAGGGCGTTATTCTTAGTACATTAGCTTCCCCTCTACTGTGCAATTCAGCAAATGCATTCAGTTGTATTTACTTTTTATGCTGACTTTGGAGGATGGGAAGAAGGGAAAGAGGGGGAGCTGGAGGCCAGGATCCCCTCAGGTAGCTCGTGGCTGGAGATGGGTCACCAGAGCAATGGACCAAGCCTCTGAGCTGGGAAGGAGAATCTGCTTTCTCTGAGCCCTGTTTGGTCCCTAAAACCTCCACAGCTGATGGTATGAGAGTGAGATGGGAAACTGGGTCACTGGGGTTTGTTTTGTTGCCCCTTCGTGGTGCAGGCAGGCTGCAGGAGTGCCTGGGTGAATTGGGCTGGGATAAATGAGGAGGTCAGCCCTGAGATTTGTGGCCCTAAGCACTGTGAAGCCGTGTGTTGTAGATCTGTCTGTTGAACCTCTTTGCCTTGACAGAGGTTTTCTTCTTCACTTGAGAGGGCCAAAGATCACACCCCTTGAATTCAGTGGACTACTGGGATGAGCAAGGTGAATCAA
Organism: Trogon surrucura; assembly: GCA_020746105.1. Taxonomy (NCBI): domain Eukaryota; kingdom Metazoa; phylum Chordata; class Aves; order Trogoniformes; family Trogonidae; genus Trogon; species Trogon surrucura. Next base: position 11,462,243 of record CM036629.1, read on the forward strand.
TACACAGTGCAGTGTGAATTTAATGTATGTAAGCCACGCTTCATTTTTAATCAGCTATATATTTATTGTAGTGAAGAGTAACAAATTACAGTACCACTAGCACACAAAAGCTTATGGCATTCCATTATTCTTAATTAATAGGTAAGTGCAAGCCTTTTTTATTTATACTGGAAGAGACCTTGTTGCTAATTTGGTTGCAAATGTATCTGTGAAAAGGCAAAAAATGTATATCTATTTATTTTGCTAGTTTAATAATAGAGCACTCATTCTTTCCTTTTAGTTTTTTGATCGTTACTTGGTTTGCAATCAAATATTAGCATGCCGGTTTTGCATATATTTCAAAGGCATCCACTTTTTAATAAGGAAAAAACAAACCTGTTTGTAACAAACAAACAAACAAAAAGTGTAATAAGAAGTGTCTAGAATCTAAAATGAACACTGGAAGCAATAAGGTAAGCACAGGTTCCCTGCCTCCTTTTACCTGGAATCTGGCTCACAAATCTGTTGCAGGAATGATCAGTAGATCATTACGAGAAACACATAAGTGCAAATAACATATATTGTTAATCCATCCTGTGGTCTTCCTTCCTTCCATGTAGGTAAGCAGAGAGACACAGCTCTTGACAAAATCTACAAGTCTTCGTTTGGAGCTTCATTGTTAATTCTGGGGAGATGAAACTAACTGTGTCAAGTAATTTTTATCCTTTAACAGAATTTAACTATTCCATAATTAGCAATTATGGTCTTTGCATACTTTCCATATTAAGATCACAAAGCTCTTGGGAAAATTTAAACTGAATCTTAAAAAACAGAAATTTATATTTAATATCTTGAATTTTGGTTTAGCTTCCTAAACAGAAAGAGCCATTCCCATGTGGTATCAGCTGGAATTGGGAAGCTGACTTCTGAATATTAACCTGCTTCACTAGATGTTATATAATTTGGAACATGTTCTTCAAGATGCTATTAAAAAGAAAAAAAAAGAAAGAAGTATGAAATACCTATGTTATTTTAATAAATAAGAAATAAATAGAAATCCCATTTAATTTTATTCATTACAGGTAATTTGACAGATTTTGATGAACACCATGAGAAGGTGCTCGTTACATAGACCTGATGGAGACCTGATGTTCTAACAGAGATTGGCAGGAGATACAGGATCTTCTGAAGGTAAGCAGTGGACTCATTTTAATTCTCAGAGCAACCAAATAAGCAGTTTTCTTTGAGGAAATTGTGTGGACAGTTTTTCTGAATCACTTTTCTGAATCTCTTATTTAAACGGGTATGCAAGCAAGGAGGTGGACAACTAGCTTAGGTTACTAATATATGAAAATTTGGGCCAGAATTTGTGCTGCTTGTGTGTCTTGGAAATTGATAGATCTGTGTTTTAAAATTCTTACAGTCTCCATCTTCGAAATATTTGAATATTTATGCACTGAGCTATAATGATTTAATATAGGATGCTGTTGCTAGTGCCGTGTGTTGTGGTAGTGTCGCGGGTTAGGGCCGGGCCAGCCACTAGCTACCTGAAATTGCCCATTTCCTTTTGTTCTCAAAACCCAGTGTGTTTTTTTAAGGCTGTCTTTCTGAGCTGATTTATTTTGTGCAGGAGCTCATTGTTTGAGGGGAAGGATGCACTGCCAGAGATGCTCAGAGAAGGTCATTTGTTTGTGGATAAGGAAGTGTGGGGGACTTACTAATTGTAAAAGTAATGCTCAGATATCTTAACCCGTCTCTCCTGCTCTGCGAGGATCAGATGGCTAAAGGATCACAGTCCCAACAGGCTACACCACCACCTAGCAAAATCTTGTTAAGCCATTTTTGTCTGTGTGGTGATGGTGAAATGTTGCTTAAAGTAACATCGCGTGCAGCAAACAAAATGTACAGCCCTCTCCCGCTGAGCTTGTTCCAGGCCTTACTGCTTGGAGTAAATGTTAAAAAAAAACCACCTGGAAAACTTGATCAAGAACTGATAATTGAAAAGATGACACGACCTCATTTGAGAAGGGTTATATCTTCACACGCCCCACACTTGTGTAGTTCAAAATAGTACACATCTTGTCCCTTTAACTTTAGGTGTATGTGTCTTGTCTGGTTCTTGGAAGTGACTGTGTACAGGCAGAGCGTAATTGGCAGCCTGTGACATCCCTGTCTGCAAGTGTCTCTCTAAATGCAGCGTATTGCAGCCTTTATCTAGTGATGGCTGTTACCTGAGAGAAGCCCAGGGCCATCTCAAAGGGCTTGTAGCGGCTAATTGTGCCTGTTAGGACTAGCAATTAGCTGGGGATCTCTCCACCAGGCAGTTCCGACACCCACTAGCTTTCAGCTCTTTTCATTTCCCTTCAGTTAACTCGCTGTGCCGAGCAGCGACAGGGACGGGGACAGGTAGGCAAGTATGCCGTCGTCCTCAGGAGGGATGCGTGCAGGTCCGCAGGGGAAAAAATAGACACTGGCTTATAATAATACACGAAAACATGACCCAATTATTAAAGAAACAAGGCAGCAAGCGACCCGTTCCTCATTTATAGGTATCGGAAGCTGCAGCCGGACCGCTTACACAGGCTACACTTCAGCTTTAAGAAAACAATAAAATCTAATTACGTATAGGTCATAAAAAAGATCACGTACATATGGTGGTTGCTGGTTACCATGGTGCAAACAATGGTTTCAATGGAAACATGAAGCAGAACATCGGAGAATTAAGATAATAAATCAGTTTCATTGAATAATAAAGCTTTGCACTTACCCATTAATTAAGGATAATCGTATGCCATAAGCTTTTGTGTGCTAGAAGTAATGTGTTACTCTTTACCATAAATATATAGATGATTAAAAATTCAATACACCTTACAGGTAGAAGATGCATACCATCCTCTGTATATATTATGGAAGAAAGATGTAAGCATTGTTTTTACACTTATTATTATTTTTTAGATTGGGATAGAACATTTTAATTATCCAACAGAGTTTGAGGTTTTTGATAGGAGTTGGAAGACTTGAGAAAAATCTACTTCTTGAAATCTTTGTGAAAATCTTTGAACATTGATGACATAATTCAAAGATATCTGCAAATGTTCAAAAAATAGGCCGGGGTTGTCTGCCACATCTGGTTTTCAATAGTGAATTGAGACATACCACATAATGCAACACTCTGTAACACAATACACCCTGATCTTGTATTGACCCTTCCACTTGATACATCTTTAGGTGCTTTATAATCCCTAACAAATGTACCTTAAAATCCTATTGAACTGTGGAGACAATTGAGAACAAATGTCTTCAGACCAGAAATAGCATCTGATTTTTGGACCAAACCAGAGAGACCCTGCCAGATCCACACAGGGTGTGCAGACTGAAGGACATGAGGGTTTCTGCCTGCTCTGAATCAAGGGCAGAGAAAATCTTGGGAGGCAGCGCAGGGCATCAGACCTGGGGATGCTATTTCTGTTCTCAGATAAACAGAAATGAAATATATGAAACATTTTTAAAATTGCATCATTAAAACACTACCCCTCTCAGGACCTTTTTTCCCCTTACCTCTATAGTGGCACTTGCAGGATGAATTTTTTGGATAGGGAAAATAGAGTCTCAGGCTAAAGAGGTGGCAGGCACAGACTGCATGGACCCCAAATCTTGCTCTCTGGGCTCTTGCCCAGTGCTCTGTGGAGCAGCCCAGCTCCTTGGCATGGAAATAAATGTTCAGCAACATGCACAGACCATTTTTCTTAGTGTTAGAAAGGAAACAAAGAAGGTCTTGGCTTTTTTTTTCCCCACCCCATGCAAAAAGTTTTTGCCTTTAATTCGCTGCCTGTCTCTTTCAAATTATGCCTCACCATCTCTCAGTACACCCTTTCAGCTGACAAATATGCATTTGTTAAGGTTATATTTTAGGAAAAATACTGAATAAATGGAGGCCCCAAATACATCAATAGTCAAACTGTTGGCAAAGATGGGCTGACCAGCTCACTGGACAGAGTACTGGCATTTTAGCTCTGGGATCACAGCTTGAGTCCAACCTGAAGCAATAAGAAAAATGCATTTGGTGATCTGAGTTCAACTCCTCTTGCACAAAAGCATCGTATGTAATTCAGTGGAGTTTTGACTGTTGACTCTAACACCCTTTGCATAGAAGCGTGGCTTGGTTTACGTGCAGCTTGAATTTTCTTGTAGACCTGATGAAGGGAATTCCTGTGCGCTGCAGACTGATCATACAGTGAGGCCGTGCGAGAGGAGCTTGTGCTGCTAACAGCATGTCGAACCTCCCCAGAAAGCATGGAAACAGCCATGTTTTAGTGCTTATCAATATATGGATGGATATTTCCCAGAGTATTAACTGGAATTGCAGAGATGTATGCTGAAGTGTGTAAAACATGCACAATGCAACGAGTGAGGGAAAGTCTTTTGTCAGTTTTCAAAAGAGAGCTGGAAAAGGGAAAAATAAATTGAAGAGCAACAAATTCAAAGCCTTCCAAACTGAACTTAAGTGTTAAACGTGACCTTTGGTTTTAAGAACCACAAATTTTCACAGGAAGTTGAAAACACACTGAATGGGGGAACTAAAGAACAGCAGGAACAGATGCCATTATTTGGCACACAGTGGGGAGAGAAACGCAGTAAAAGGCAGTCTCTGCAGAAGACGTTTTCCTTTAACTCTCTTTGTTTTCTCTTGGGGAGATAAGGGTAGGCACCACATGAGATTTTTTCCGTACATCAAAAGGCTTGGGGCAGAGGGGAAGGGAGAAGTTTAAAAATATTTTGAGAACTTGGTCATAAAAATTTTTGTTTATCTGTTTTACAACACAAGATGGTTTGGTTTGTGAAGAGGAGGGGAAAAAAAGTTTGAACAGAGCCTGGGAGGAGTGTCTTTAGATTAACTGCAGCAGCCACTTGCTATCAGGAAAGGAAAGACCTAGGAAAGGGATCAAATGGTTTGCAGTCTTTGTTAATTAGAGGTGCATCCTCATGAAGGAAAAGCAAGTGAAATTCAGGGCATTGGCGGTTTACAGGGCAGGGGAATGAACCTGATCCCCAGTGGGTGACATCTCTGTCTGGGACTGTGGAGAGGAGACAGAAGCACATGTCATTTCTTCACCCACCTGGGACATAATCTTGAACATATATAGATGAATTGTAGTTTCATTTGGCCTCTGTGTTGTTAGAAGCATGAGACAAAACCCCCAAAACTACACCTCACCCTTTCCTGGGACTGTTGGGTTGTTTGAATCCTGTAAGCATATCCTGAAGGGTTGCTTTCAACCCGGGGACTGGAGCAAGGACATGGCAGCACCACGTCCCTGCTGAATCCAAAGAAGGTTTATTGATTGGTTTTTATTTCTGTGTCTGAACTAGTAGAGAATTGCGGACTTGATACCAAATGTAATAAGTGGTAGAGGATAGGTAGCCAAGGTGGGTAGAGCAACCATTCAAAGAAATTATTCAAAGAAATCACTTTTCACAATACTTTGTAAAACCTAGTCCACTTTGTGACCCTTGCCTTACATGCAAGAGGTTGAATACTTCTGCCAGGGGCCTAACGACCTTTCTTGTAGTAGTCTCTGTTCAGAGACGATGGGATCAAAAAATCACTAATTAGTGGTATCTCTTTGGGGAGAAGGAGGGAGAGATTATTACTATGCTTTTGCTTCTGAAGTTAACACTTAAGTATAGTGGTAGCCTCTTTACCAATACTTTCAATATACAAATTAAAATTTTAATGACCCTATAAGCATTCCGAATTCAAAACAGAGCACTGGGAAGTGAAGATAAATTACAAGGCATAGGAGCAAGAAAAATAATTTCAAAGAAAGGATTATTGTGAAAGTAAACAAAGCATCACTCCAACTATGTATCAGTTATTATTAGGACTTCTTACTTTGTGAATTCCTGAAGCTTCAGAGGTGAAGCCAGTGGCATTACTGACAAGGACTCAGATGTTCAATATTGAAGTCCCTATTTTTGTTGTACCCATGAGTTCAAAATTGGTACAGGGTGCTCTGAACGTCATGGTGAAATCAGGGAATAGGACAAGTCTATACCATAGCAAAAGATCAGGCAAACTCTTCATTAGAAAGGAACAATGAAAGAGCCACATCATTTTTGAGTGCAATTCCTTTACCTTGGTCATATTCGAGATAATGCTCTTTACTAAAATTGCACTTTGTGTTTTCCTAAGTTTTGCTCTGAACAGAATTATCTTCCATGGGTGCAGGTGCAAAGATCTAAGTCTCAGAAGAACCTGCCAAAGGTACACACAAAACCAGCTTTCAGTATGTAAGTTAGATAAACACATGTTTCCATATGCCTTTATGGAGCTAACTGGCAAATCCAAGTATATGATTCCTGCTTTGAAGCTGTAAAACGTTTAAGTGCTTATATTTAGGCATGTACAGCCCAATTGAAATTTATGATGTTAAGTATTTGCTTAAAGTTTTAAAATGTCACTAAAGCGATCTGGAGAACCCAAGATGCAAAGAAACTGGACGTAGTCTTTGTGCAGTCTGCCCCATAGCACTTGTTTCCCTCCCCATAAGATGCTAAAGCCTATAAATATTTATTCCTACAGAGCTATTTTTTACGTGGCACTTCAAATGCAGCTCAGTTTTTACCACCTGTTTAGTGGGTTTTAAGGCTTCTAACTCAGGAACAGGTCAGTAGTGGTAGCAGCCCAAGTGGTATGTATCTCTAGGGAGCAATGCCTATATGAGATGCCTAAAGTTAGGTAAAATGAGTATAATCCATGTTGAAAGCTTTTCAGTAAATTTTTACATGTTCTCTTACTTAAAGTATATGCACAGTCCATTGAGTGTGATTTGCATGACCGTCTTTTTATGTCTTCGGCAGTGTGAAGAAGTACTAATATGTGCTTTAATGTCACAGACCAGGCAGTTTAAAGTTGCTTTAAATATAAATAAGAATTAGTCCTTTAAAATTTATTGGTATAGTGATATACAACATAGAGATAAACAAAAATGTGGAGTGAGTAAAAGCAGTTCTATGCCTAATAGTTTGCAGAAGAGGACCTTGAGTGAGCATGTTCCTCTTTTTTTTAGGCAAAACTTACTCCACAATTGAAAACGTTAAGCGAAACAAGCTAAGGCATTTTGTTCCATGTAAAAATATTGTTTTGGCAGCAGTTTGTCATTTCGTAGATTTGCTCCAAGTCAAAACTCGTTGAGAATCAGAAACACTGGAGACTTCTTGTGTTTAATATGGACTGGTGCCTTTTGCCATTTGAGGAAAAAAAACCCTGAAATGACAATGGAAGCTATTTTGCTAATGTTTTTATCTGTTCTGTGACTGACATCAATAATACATAACAGTTCCATTGACATTGCATCCAGTCCAATGGACCCACTGACCTGATTCAATGTCAGCTGAAATGCCTTGTACATCATAAACATACATGAATTCTCACAGATCCCCATTATCTTCCTGCCTGGTCCAGGAGTGCCAGGGATCCAACACTAAGCCAACAGGAGTTTGAATTCTTTTTCTTCAGTTTATATTTTCTTTCACGATATGAAGGAGGAACTCCATACTTTTGTAGAATGTAACTGGGAGACCCCTACGCATTTTATGAATACATGAATGGTAACTATGTCAGTAGATGTTCAGATACTAGGCTGATAAGAGTGTGGTAAAAAAACCCAGATAAATACCTCATACCTTGTCAGGAGAGCCTGCAAACCTGATATGTCATTCTGTCTTATTGTGCAAGAATATATGAATCATAATATTCCTATTAACATTGTACAAAGTCTGCAGTAGTTGCAGACTGCACCCAATGACAATACAACTTTTTTAGAAATATGGATATTTAGCATGTGCCCCTGCTGTGATTTCATTACCACTAAAAGCAAAGGGAACATGAATGAAAAGTATTCCCAGGTTTTAAGCTGGTCCCCCTGAACAGTGCACTGCGGCAGTATATATTTGTTTTACTACTGAGCCTTTTTAGCAGTCAAACTGTAGGAAATTGAATATACACTTACAGTATAAAAATGATATGCTTGGTTAGTGATACTTTAGAAGAAATAAGTGCATCAATCATAGAATAGCAGGTTGTCAGGGCTTTATACGTAGGAAAAACGCAGAACAAAGGATGTAATCCATGTTGGGCACCTTTTTACAAAAGTTTCATGCCAAAATTGATTTACAATAAACTCTTCCCTCCCTCTCTCCTCCCAAATTCTTCTAAAGAAACGTTCAAAGAAATCTGAACAAACTATCATGCTCTCTGTTCTGACATGTGTGTAATTACAAGATCATCCTCATTGTGAATTTTCTGTTTGGTTGATTTAAGGAAAAAAAAAGGTGCGTACTCTTATCCTCTTAATACTTTTCTGCCGTTCAAACTCAGAAGGGTAATTTTCCTCACAAGTTAATGGGAGGAAGATGACTTAATAATTAGCCTGGTTTAGACAGGGCCAGATCCTTGACAAGTAGTAGTGCTAGCTCCCAGAGCTTGTTCTGGAGGCTGATCAGTTCTCAGGGCAAGCCTGTCCACAGAGTTTCGTTTTGTGAACTACCCTATCCCAAAAGGAGGGCTCCGGGGTGTGTGCTGCAGCTGTCCTGGGCGCTGTTTTTGTCCACTGGTTCTCCTGGGTGTGTTTCGATCATGCTCAATTTTCCATCAGAGCCCTCTGGGATGTGCAGACCTGACACACAATCTGTACAATACACAAGCTTTCCTGTCAGCGTGTGAAAAGCTACAGATTAAAACTGCCATGAAGTAGCCTGTTGCTATGGACTGTGGCATCACTTTGCCTGGTCCAGACCCAAAAGCATGACACCAAGCCTGCTTTTACCCAAATGCAAACTCAAATTCTCTGTCACGAAAAAAATATAATACTTCAGCTGGTAAAAAGATTCCTGGATTTCTTGCTCAGCAGCTCCTCTCTCACACTCCGTTTCTTCCTCTGGGCATCCATTCACTGTCCCATGTATGTGGCTCCCTTCATTATATGGATTTATGCTACAGACACATGGCTCTAGTTAATCTGACAATAGCTCTTGCTCCCTTCTAAGAGATCTGTTACAGAGAGGTAACCATACATTGTAATGAAATATAGCACAAAGACAGGAGAGACCCTTTTGTTTCAGCAACAAAGACATCTTATGAAGTTCACCTTAAATATCCTTGGTACCAATACCACCATCCTAAATATCAAAACAATTGCAGTTCATTTCTGTTGTTCGCCAACATAAAGTCACAAATCCTCAAACTTCTCTGTCTGAATCCTTATTTAAGTGTTTCATTGGCCTGCTCATGTAACCTATGTTTGCTACTAGGTAGAACCAAAGCAAAAAAGCATTCATTAGGCTATCTCAAAGCTACTGAAACGCATTAAGTGGCCACTAATGCCTCAGCACCCCTCTAGTTGCCATTGTAAAATTCCCCGTTCAGATTGCTATCTGCCAGCGGTGGCATAAGAGCTGGAAAAGCTCAGTGTTTCTCTCACTTTCTGAGTAGCATGAGGAAAGGGATAGACTCAACCAATTTTTTCCTCTAGGAAAAGAACAAAACCCTGTGAATTTTATCCACAGGCTTCCTGAACAGAAAGGGCAATCTGTCTGTCATTGCAAACACCCCTGCAATCACTGCGATCCATGAGCAAGGACCATGCGTGGAGAAGCAACAGTCCATTTATCACCCCAATGCACTTCAACTTTTGGTATTTCTCACTTACGGCTTTCTTCAACCAGAGCTATTCTTGGGGAGGTGCCAAGACAGTGCTTCAAGGACAACTGTCTCCTCCAAACCCCTAATTTCTGGAGTGACTCATGTGTGAGTCACGGTGATGACATCATAGCATGTTCACATTCCCTCACCTTACTCCATCTGGCTATGTTTGTAGAATGGAGTGAAGGCACAGTAAACGTGCTTTATTGGTTTGACTTCCTAGAATGAAGCAGTTTAGTAGCATGAAGGTTTACAGAAACCTGTGGTATTTAATATATTGTCCGGAAAAAAAAATATTCTTAACTGAAGCATGGACATCTTTGTGTGTGTTCTGGCATAGTAATTTCACACTGGTCTCCACATTAATCTCATTTTTGTTGATTTCATTGACTTTTGAGCCTTTCAATTTCCCCTCGAATTAAACAAACAAAACTCAAAAATTATTTTTTCCAAGACCAAACAGGTATGTATACATGTATAGACAAGCTCATGCTGCACAAGAGTGTAATGAAGATATTAGTAAAAGCAGAAAGCATCAGCTCTGTGTGCAACTGGGAACTGAACTCTGTATCTGGAAGTATTCTTTTATCTCAAAGTACAGAGTACAAGTGAGTGGAATTGAGATGTCTTCTACAGCATAATTTTTAAGTGGAGTTTTCATGTAGTCTCAGAATAAATTGATTCAGTGATTTACCCATTGGCTATCCTCTCCCCCTTACCTCTTAGCAGGTATATGCCTTTGAGGTTTTAGTATTTTATCATTATCACTTTCCTGGCCCTCATGGATTTCCTTTAGAGTCATTGCATAACAAATGATCCAGAACACCTGTGCAAAGTGATGCACAAGAGGGAGTGTGTGTGTACGTGTATATATATATATATAATTTATTCTTGCCCTTTAACACTAACTGAGGACTTCCGTGACCCAAACCAAACATTTCTATCCACTGTGAAAGGGAATTACAACCTTATAACTCTGCTAAAACTATGTCTAGATGAAGACCTTCATGTTTTTACAGTGAGGTTAATACTGCCACTAAATTCTCTAATACCATGCAGCTTACTTACAGCCTGGTGTGATCTCCCAGTGAGTGCTTTGTTATGTTGTAAACTGATTTTGCAAAGCTGTAAAACCTTGCGCACACAAAAATTTCTGGACACCAGCCAGATTCCTTTCAATAATCCTAGCTGAAGACCTTGCAGCCTGTTAGCCTTTTTCTGAAAATTTGATAAACTTGGAAATAAGTCTACATGCAGTTGGTGAGTTTTTTCTGATGTTGCAGATGGTATGACTATACATCATGGATGTATCTACCATCGAACCTAATTGTAAGGCAGCTCTGGACAAAGGAAAAAAACCCCAGTGCCAATAGTGATCACTTGTTGCGGCTTGCCAGGACAGTCAGTCTCTAGAAGGCAAGAGCTCCGTGCATTTCTGTCATAGAGAACCATTCTCTGTCCAAACACAGCAGGATTGTATGAGGAATCGCTTAAGGAGGGTGAGATATCTGCCATATCTTCCAATTTCATCTGGAAACGAGACCTTTTCTTTTTAAAAGTGTACTGCGAAACGTGTGCTGGGTTTAAACCACTTTCTGGAAGGTTTGATTCTATTTATTGTAACTATCTCTTTTTCACAGATAGTGTGCCAAGCTCAGTGTCTGGGAGAAGTAGTTCTGCAATACCTTAGAGCCTCAAACCTCAGTTCTGGGGTTTCAGAAAACCACACTAGGAAGTACCAGCTGTAGGAAGGAGCTCAGAGAGGGAGTCTCTACTCAGCAAACGCCCCAGTGAGACCGTACTATAGCCTAGTTACATGAGGAGAATCTTAGAGGTGTATATATCTGGAGATGGATCCCAACACTGCATCCTGGTGGATGCTGAGCAAGGGGCGGCACAGCCAAGCTGTGAGACTTGCTCTCAGCTCTCTCTCCTGCTCCTCAGTGAGCAATCCTCTGGATGAGCAATGCTGGTACCAACAAGTATGAGACTAGAGAAAAGCAGAGGTGCCAGAGGGAAAGTTAAATGGATAAATACTCTAAATGCTAAAAATATGAGGTACTAACAGCAAGTCATATAATATATAGTGCTTTTTGTTCTGGGACAGTAGAGGATGATTCAGAAGTGGTACTGAAACCAGGCTTCAGTACAGGCACTTGTCAGGTGGCAAGCGGCATTTTTCATGTTAATGGAAGAAACATATTGTGTTCAAACACTTCAAATTCAGCCCTATTCTTATAAAAAGTACCCCGGGATTTCTAGTGAACAGAAGGAGAAAATAAAGCTTCAGTCACTGAGAGCTCCATCAAAGATACCCAAACAGGACAACTCAGCTTATCTGCCTAAAAAGTTTGAAAGGCTCAGGTAACTGCCTAGATCCAGACATATTTTTTCCCAGGTGCTCTAGCTATTTCTGATGTGACCTGTTACTTTTTTTTTTTTTTCATTGCTTGTCTTTCTGCAGAGATAGGTTGCTATTCAGGTACATTTTTTTCCTCTTTGTTATCAGGGCCGATGTGATCAAAACAGGAGAGAAACAAGGAGATACAGGAGGAATATCCAGAAAGCATTTCCACACTGCAGAAGGCTGGCGAAGAAGAAGAAAAGACAAGTACTGGATCTCTACTAAGGACTGGTATAAGATATTATCCATCAAATACTTCAAACTAACTGATCCAATCTCTCTTGGCATGAGTTTATTGGTTGCAGCACTACTTCTGAGTCAGCCCAGGTACCGAACTATGCCGTAGAGTTAGTCAAAGGCAGTACAATAATAGTGTAAAATTTTCAGGAGGTGAATGCAATTGCTGGAAATGCTATTGATGGCATTACTTATTTATTTAGTAGGCAGAATTTAGAATGGGAACAAGGATTTGTCTGTCACCATCACATCAGCCATCAGTTCAGCGCTGCCCTAGGCAATGAGTATGCTGTTACTAATTTTAGTTTGTTTTGTTGTCATTCAGCCCAGATAATTTTTGAGGTTCATTTAGTTGCTGTTAATAAAAAAGAAGGACAGAAATACTGTGTGCAGGCAAGAGAGGGTACTCAGAAACCCACTCCTCAAATCATAGTCCCTTCAGTTTTTGCTAGTGACATGACAGTGAGTTGCAGTGAGTTAGTTATTTCTTTCAGAGACAGGAGCAACAACTTGACTTCTCTTCATGACTTGGTGCTTTCTCTTGGGCAACCAATGTCACAGCCACGTCCCACAGAATGCATTTGCAGTGCCTTCAGAAAGAGCACTTCCCATGCTGAACGCTGGAGGGTTTGTACTTAAGAGGAAGAGGTTGAGAGAAGATGCACTAGAGGTGCTCAGTGACTGAAGATGAAAGAGCTGCTGTTTTGCATGTAGCCTCTAAACACCATCATTGGAGCTAACTGGGCCATGGACTGGTTAAAAGAGGTGTTGCCTTTGCTCGAGTAGTGATTAAACTGTGCAATCCACTTCCATGGGAAAGTGAGTCAGAATTTTCTGAAATTCAAAAAGACTCTGCCTCTCATTTCTTTATTTATTCGCATGATATTGAGAGCCCAGTGGACAGAGATAGCTAAGCTGACACAGGAGGTCACTTCCAGCTCACAATGGCTTTGGGGCACAAGTTATTCACTTGCCAAAGTAATACTTCGTTCTTTCCTAGCACCAGCCCTGTATTGTCACCACTTCACAGTTATTAAGTGTTTCTAAATCCCTCTGCTGCCCCACACGTTGCCTTTGATGTAGGTGAGAACAGATATATCCACTTTACAAATGTGTGGTGGGTTGACTCTGGCTGGCTGCTGGATGCCCACCAAGCCACTCTGTCACTCCTCTCCTCAGCTGGATGGGGAAGGAAAATGTAATGGAAGACTCATGCGTCAATATAAGGACAAGGAGATCATTCACCAATTACCATCATGGGCAAAACACACCTAACTTCTGAAGAAAAAAAAAGTAATTTAACTTATTGCAAATCAAATCAGAGTAGGATAATGAGAAATAAAAACTACATCTTTAAAACACTTTTCCCCCGCCTCTCCCTTCTTCCCAGGCTCAACTTCACTCCCCATTTTCTCTGCCTCCTCCTCGACAGTGGCGCTGGGGGCCAGGGAATGGGGGCTTATCACATAATTGAGTTTTCTTGCTGTAAAATGATGAGTTTGCAAAATATGGTGGCTTTTTTTTTTGTGCAAAATATACCTGATACAAGCCCCTGACAGCACCATGTGAAGATCCTGAGATAGCTCTGAACAAGCGGGCTCTTCAAGGAAGGCACAGCAGTATCTGCAGCATCAGTGCAGCATCCAGTAAAGCAGCCAAAGTGGAGTGCCCTGCCGAGATTGCGGTGCTGCTTCCAGGGCTTCAGGGAGACCAATGCCAGAATTTTGTGGCACTGCATTATGCTCTGTGGATGCACCCAGATCTCCACTGATCTATAGCCAGGTGCTCCCAGAAGCAGCAGCACAACACGTGCACAGAAAGAGCAACACTTCTTTTGTGCTAGTACGGCTACAGTTCTAATTGCGTTGAGAAGTCTTACTTTCGTTTCACGCCAGTGATTCATTGCAAACCCAGAAGCTTTTTGACAAGAGAGGCCCAGCTGACAGTGCAGTCTGCAGAGGAGTTTTTCTTTGCTCCTCTGCATGAGGAGCACATTTACAGGTCTTTCCTCATCAACTCCCTGCTCAGGACAATCAGAACAACCAGTGTACATGGGGGCAGCAGGAGAATTAAAATCAAGCCAGGCTGGAACTGCTGAGAGTCCTTAGTAACATCAAGTCAGAAACCTCACCTATGCAACATTTTTACACCTAAGAGCTGCCTTGCATTCATTTAAAAGCCACTGGACGGAGGGCTCCTCTGAAACTCCCAGGTCCAAGCAGCTGGCAAGGTTCATCTCCCTTTGCGCACCGAAGAGTGACGAGGACCACCGAAGGTGCCGCATTGCATAGCAGTAAGACGTTTGTCACGGTCTGAGATGGAAATCCTATCTGGTATAATTATTTTATATTAAAATAGATGAAATTTTGATATGGAAGTATAGAATGTTGTACATTACATTAACCAGAGAACAGGATATTCATCTTTACTTTAATTTGTAGACTTCATAACTTTGTTTGCATTCACTACAAGATAACTACTGTACATTCCTGAAAAATGACATCTTGCATGAAAAGACTTAACAAAAGCCACAATGCTGATAATTTTCCTGTGGATCAGGGAGGACAGATCTCTCTGTGGTTTTACAGACATGGACCAAGGCTTGCCTTTATCATTTTCAACTAAATTGTAATGCTGTCATGGCTGCACATTAAAGGAAGTTTCTCTTGATGAACTATTTTACTCAGTCATGTGAAACTTGATTTATTCTCCTGGACCAAACATAAAAAGGGCAAAAACTTCATTTGGCGAGCTTGTTTGGGCAGCAAATGCAGACATAGCAAATTTTTTTAGAAATAAATATATGAAATTATTAATTTTTTTTATTTGCTGTTGCTCACGACATCTCAAGTTTTTGGAAGCCGCTTGTGGGATTGTACGTTGAGACCTGAGAAGCTGAAGGTAGAGCACCGAGTAATACATATGGGGGAAGGCAATTATGTACTGCCATTGATTATTTTGAACAGTGAGAAGTAAAGCACTTCTCAGAGGACTTTGGCAGAAGAGTGAATGATGCGTGTGCAGCTGGCTGCTTTCTGAATGGTGCTAAAGCATTTGTGTTAAATAATAAAATCTTAATGAGGTTATATCTGTGTTTTGGAAAGCCTCTCTGGTGCTGTGCTAGCTGAAGTTACCTGAGATGACCACCTTCTGTAACCACTTACACAGGGTACATAGTCTTGTATTAAAGGGCCCTTTAGTCTGTCAGACAAAAATGTAACAAATCCCTGTGGCTTGAAGCTGAACCTTCACAAATTTGGAGGAGTAATAAAATAGATTTTTAACATCAAGAGTCTTTCCAAACTCATGACCTACTGTTGTTCCCAGTCTGCTTATGCTCTGTGGTTGAGGCAGATTTTCAGGTATGCTATGCCGAAAAATAAATGCAATTTCCTGTTCAGTTTACATGTTTGCAATTATATACACTTGCAATCAGAACTTCAAGAGAAGTGGGCTTTTCAGTTTAAAAAATGTAAAAATACCTAATTTTAATTATTTGTAACCAAAGAAATCCCTTAAATATGCAACTCACACCTTAGATGTGCCATCAGCATTGATTTAGGAGTCTGTTACACAAACTTAAAACATTTCAACAGATTAAAAAATAAGAAACAAAGCTCAACAACCTTTAACTCATGTTATAATAGTTTAAAAGTGCATTAACTGAACTACCAGGGAAAATGAAAACCCATAATCAAATGGAGTCATTACTCTATATTATGTTCTACAAGATTTAAATTCCTATATTGAGAAAAAAAAAAAAAAAGTAGATATTTATATTTTTGTTGTTGTTTTTATTCCTTACCCTGGACATATGGCACTTAAAATTGTGCACAGACCCTTTGTAAAAACAGTGTGAGTTAAGCACAGAGTATTGCCTAGACATGTAGCTTTAACTGTGAATTTCTTTGCTTTGGTACTGGAGGGTCAAAGTCAAATTTTAAGTGTTAACCAAACATAGGATGTGTTTGGTTGTTTTGCCGTCAATTTTTAGCATGTGAAAAACTTGATGACTCTTAAATAATTAACTGTTTTTAATAAGTGTCAAAACTGTCTCCTGGTTTCCGTTTGTCCTTGTGACTCAGGCAAAGCCCTGCTTCAGAGCTGTCTCTGGGCGCTCCCCCCGCCAAAACTTTTCAGTGACGACAAATCATAACCGGTTTGGAAATGAATCGATTTGCAAGGCCTGTTGCCAGAGGTCAAATTTGCAATTGCATGGAAATGTTAAGGTGCAATTGCTTCAGGCTTTAATGAACTCCAAAAAGAAATATGCAGGCCTGCAAAGCTCATCCATTAGATCCTGACCTACAAATGGCAAGGAATAACAGCAGCGCAACCAGGAGGTGTGCTGGCTAAGGGAGGGACGGTGCTACAATTAGTTTTACGTGTTTTGGCATTTAATCCTGATGTCTAGGCAAAAGAGAGAGCGCGCGGAAATTACAAATAACAGTAGGAATGGCGTTTCCGATGATGGGCGGGTTTTCTCTCCCTCTCCCCTTGCAACAGCAGAGCTGGCAGCCCCAGGAGGTTGTGGCAGCCCTGGGGGGATGTGGCAGCCCCAGGCTGGTGCACAGGGGGGGCTGCACACCCCAAAAAGGCAGCTCCTCTGGCCCCAGGGACACAGCAGATGGGAACTGCCCCCAGCCAAGGAACTGGGGACATGACAATGTTTCGTCTCAAAACTCCTGCCTTCCCAAAAGTAGGGAATACCAAAAATAAGGGTAATTTGAAGAGTTGTTGGTAGATCATGCAAACCAACCTGAGCACAAAGATAAAGGTAATCACACCCCAAATGAATTAGCGAGTCTTTCTAAGGGGGTGATGGGAGGAAAGTTTATTTTGTTTTGGGAGTTAGTGTTATACTGTATAAATAGTATTCACTCTTCTTTTCACAGTAAAAATTCTCTCCTTGCTTGAGACCCCTGAGATTTTAATTTAAAAAGTTGTTACCAGACACAGTCCAGAAATAAGCACCCCAGTCTGAGTCCAATGTAATTGCTGGTGGCTGGAGGTGAGTGTCTGCTCTGAGTATCCCCTCTAAAGAGACAAACTTCCCACAATCCTAACAACCTGAAAACCCCAGCTCTGAATGCACAGCTCTAGCTGATCTCCGGCTGTGAGGCTGGAAAGTGTCCACATGCACTTCCATGCTGTTTTGTGAAGCTTTTGCCCTGATGTTGTGATGAAGAAATGCTGTGAAGGGATCTGGCATACTTCAGTACCAGGTACAAAACAAACGGGCAAATAAATAAATAAATGCAGTTCTTATTTGGCACAAACCTCCTAGCAACAGAAATAATCAAAACCTGATTAACAAACTGGTCAGTTTAAAATGAAAATAATGATCTTCCTTTGACTTCCTGCTCCCATCAGGATGATCGCAAAAGGTTATCCGTTTTAATAAATTAACGAGACTCCACAAGCTGGCTTATTTGCCGGTGGGAGGGTTTAGTTTTTGCAACCCAAGAGCAGCACCCCCAAAGGTGCCCCCAGCTGGTGGCCTGGCCAGGGGGATTTTGGGGGAGCAAGTTCAAGTCCTGCCACCAGCCCTCAGCCAGGAGGGCAAAACCCCAGCAGGGCTGGAGGAGCTGCGACACCCCGGGGGCTGTGGGTGCACAGGGAAAGGGGTGAGATGGGTCTCAGCCCTTCGCTCCCTGCCCTTCTCATGGCCAAAGGTCTGTAGTAGTTCAGTGGAGGTCGAATAGTTGGGAAAGCAAAAGAAAAAGAGAGAAAAGAGTTTCTCTCATTTATTGAGAATCCTGTTTTGAGCCTGTTTGTATGTAATGTGCTACGTTACAGTGTATTTTTTCCTCTTTTCTGTCTTGCACGTTGTTGTTTTTTTTTTTTATTCAGGGGCCAGGTCATTGCTTCTGAACCTCTCTCTCAAGAACTGACACTTAAAGTGCAAATGAAGCTAATGACAAGAGACAATATTTTAATGTTAATTAGATATTTCATGTGTCTTAGTTCATCAGAGCAATATTGCTCTTTTATGTATTACATGAAAGCAGAGCTTTAGCTTGGAGGAAAACAGGGAACGCAGTCGGTCATAGGAGTAGTATTCTTGATTTTGTAATTATTAAAATTATTGTTACATTTAGGAAATCCAGGAAACTTTGAAAGGAAGATACTTAATAATAATAATGGAGCTACGGCACTATAGGAAGCCCTGGCAAAGGCTTTACATCTTTATTTTTCCTCCTACATGAGCTGGCACTGTAAAAGCTGTAGTCTCCCAAGCTCTTGCTAGGAGAGCAGACTTGGCTTTTCTGCAGAATTATATTGATACACAATGCAGATACTAGGTCCTTCTTTACGTGGATCCCCCTCTCCTTCCTCCTCTATGACATATTATCGTTTTAATAGTTATGTTAAAACAATGACGTGAGCTGCTAATGCTGTGCATCCTGGTGAAATGGCCTAATGATGATGTTCACCAGAACTAGGTACATAATGTACAATATTTGTGTGAATGTTTGCATTCCTTGTGGCCTGGTTTCTGCTCCTTTTGCGTTCTTTCACTGGCTATTTGAGAAGTTGCATTTCACTGCCAGGAAGTATTTATACAAAGCAAATTTCAAAGTTGTGCACATATTTGAAGAAAATGAAATTTAAGGCCCTGTCACAGCAATGAGCTCCTTCCAGAGAGACCTCATGCGTGGACCCTGAATGCAGAAAACGCCTGGAGAAGGTCACTGCCTTGTTGGGATCTGCGTTCACCCCCCTCTCTCTGATGTCCTGGCTGTGGACACTCACTAATGCAGTCATTTCAAGGTGGGTTTTTAAGCGGTAAAAAAAACCCCAAACAAATAATGTTATTATTTCCTGACCATTTGCATTTCAGCCAGACTTGCTTTTGAGATCACTCTGGGCAGAATAAATACATTAAAAATAATATTTGTAAGGAACAAGAAGGAGTTTTCAAGTAAACATATATATTCTGGAATAAGAAACATTTTTTATTTAGCAGTTGGTGTGGGTGCCTGGACCTAACAAGAACAGCAGTGTAAAAATGTAGTTAAGCTTTCTATTTTTGTCCATAGCTAGTATTCAAAAAAAAAAAAAAAAAAGGAAGTGTTAGGTCTGTGGTTTTGTTATATGTTGTAGAGAGGAAAGACACAACAGAGAGTGAATTCATTGAATAAAGCAGTATTGCAGATGATTTGCTTGGCTTAGAACATCCTTGCTACTTTCATTTTCACAGTGTTTAATTACAGTTTTTTTTTTTTTCAACATCATGTATCCTGGAGGAGAATCAAATTTATGGATGAGACTTTCATGTAAAACACTGAAGCTTAGGTGGCGAGGTTTCTTAATGACACTGACTCAAAAATAATACTGATATCAGAGCTGACTATTTCACCCAAACAGGAGTACCAGGGGTGAAATGGGGAGTCTGGGGTCGCAGGGACTGTTGTCAGATCACGCAGGATTCCAATGAGGTTCGGGTTCCCGGCTGACTGGGGAGCTGGGCTGGGGAGCTCCCCCAGGCAGGGCTGGAGGCGGGTCTGACCCTTCAAGTGAGGAGAAGCTGGGGACTGAGAGGGATCTCACAGCGCGTGATCAGCCCGTCCTGGCTGGGGATCAATGGCAGCCCCAGCGTTAGCTCCACAACACCCTGGGTCACATTCTTTCCCGTCTCTTGATGTATATTAGCATTGGTGACGACATGCCAAAGGGATGCCAGAAGGGGGATTGATTTTTTTAATAAGGGGGGGAAATAATTTCATAACCCAATATTAAACACGTGCACACGTAAGATAGACACGTGCTCACACGCCCCAGCAGCAGCAACCTCAGTCCTGTAAGTGTTTGCTTACAAAAGAAATAAACTTGTGTGTTTGGGATTCATTGATATACATTAACAATTGTAAATGTTCTGCCTGAATAAAAGCTGTTTGCTTTACTGCATCAGGGTTTCTGCCCTTTTGGGACATACGATGGGCAAATCAAATACACTGATAGAGGGCTCTAAGTGCGGTAAGTTATATTTAACTAAAATAAACAGGCAGATACAGACACTTCTGCTCTACTATAAAAAGACTGCATATGCTCAGTGCAGGTTTTCTTAAGGTAAGGGACAGAGCTTAGGAAGCTCTAAGGCAGCTAGATTTGCCCATATGGGAAGGCGGTCTTTCACTGATGATTTTGCAGACAGAAATTGCCCATCTGCACTGTTTGCAGGTGTTTTGAATGATTATATTATTAGCTCTGTCTGTTCAACTTTGCTTTTTTATGGTGGCTTTAGTATTGCAGTAAATAAAAAAAAGAAATATATAAGCAGCCATCTGGTTCCCAATTTTTGACTAGCGCTCTTTGTCAAGAAAGAAAAAAGAATTCTCAGATATTATTTCCTAGTTCTGAAACACTGGCAAATGAGAACAAATCTCCAAATTCTGACCTGAATATAAAACGGGGACAGAATTTTCTGCTTTTTATTTGACTTGTGCTGATTAATCCATTTAAAGGCAATTGTCTCTGTTCTGTTCTCATTTACGCCTCTGTGAAGTCAGCAGAGTAGTTCTGGACTTACACCATCCTTTTAGGAGCAGAATCTCCTCCTGCTGAAATTGGGGGGGGGGGAGGGGAGGGGGGAATTAAAGTGAAAGCAATCATTGTGAAACCATTTCCTATTTTTCTAAATGTGCAACAAAGACAGCTGTGAAGTGGTCCTTTGCTGCTGGATTTTACAGGGAGGATTCACATTTCTCACAGATATCTTTGCAAAGCAATGACGAAACTTTGCAAGACCTTTAGAAATAAAGAACAAGTTATTTGCTATCTCAGCAGTAAGTTCCCAATTTTTAGACTGCATTTAGGTTTCTCGGAGCATAATATTTGATTATTGGCAATATGTTTCCAGTTAAATATTTCATATAGTGCATAAAGGCCTCTTCTACTCTCAAGCATTCTGTAAGTATTAATGAAAGCAGTGATTTGTAGATTTATCTGGTGCCTGAATACCTTTTGCTGCAAATTGTTTCAGAGCTGGATTGCAGCTTCACACAATCATTTAATGTTGCCTCTATATTCATGAAGTCAGAATTATGTATCTAAACGTAGGTAGATTGTCAGCAAATCTTCTTTGGAGAGAAGGAGCCGGGCATCGCAGATATGACCCAAATCCAAATATTCACCAACTTCACATAAAAAAAAAAAAGTGTGGACTTGATTCTCCACTTTAAATGCAAGGCTTCACTGACTTCACTGAAGCTCTAGACAGAGCCCAGGGGACTTTGAGCAGGACCTGACCCACAGCGGTGGGTCAGATGTGTGAGAGGTTTGAGCCGTGCTCTGCTTGGTGCTGTTCTTCCACCCACAGCAGTGCCACGGGTAGGACCCGTGCCAGGGTGGGAAAGGCATGCCCTGGCCGAGAGGTCAGCTGGAAGGGTGTTAGCACTAGCATTTGGAGAATAAACTGAAGTCTGCAGCTATAATCTGACCCTTGCATTCCCCAAGATTTAAAGACATCTGAGGCAAGTACTTAACATACAATTTGGAATTGCATTTACCTGCCTGCTCTTTGGTCTGCTCCTGCCTGAGGGTGCAGGGCATTTGGAAAGACAGCAGCCTGTAATGTATTGCAAGTGTTATTCTCACTTGAGCTATTCGAGGAACACCTCAAGCCCGTGCAGGCAGGAGCGGTGTGCAGATCAGGTATAAGGTGAACTTGGCAATGTGGATGTGCAAGGTGGAATCACTGCGTCCACTTGCCAGCCATGTGCAGTGTCCTGGTGCGGTGTGGCAGCACCACAGAGCCGCTCTTTATAGAAATGGACAAATGTTACGCCAACTTGGCAGAATAATGTTGGTTTTAAGGTTGCTGATCATCATAATATTAGCTTAAATATGCCCATCCTTACCACTTATCTTGCCTTGTCAGTTTAGAAAGGGCCTCATTTCTTTAGATCTTTTTGTCCTGTCCACGCAATTAGCCCTAGTCTATTTGTCCTTTCTTATTCTGGGCAAAATACACACATCATGTTGGTGGGGCTTCGACAGATCACGTGGCAGGTAATTGCTTGAGGTTTGATTGCCAGAAGTTTTATGTGTGCACTCTGTATTTCTGCTTGCTTTCTAAAGGTCCGGATACAACACACTCATATAATTCTTAAATCTTTGATGTATCTGTGCCATTAATATTCCAGACTGTAGTATCCTTAAATTAATAGGTGTCAGCATTCCTAAAAAGACTATACCCTTCTGCATCAGCTGTATGAATAATGGTAACACAGATTCTAACTCTTCCTCGTGCAGGTGCACAGGTAATGTAAGTATGGCTAGGATCTCACTTCAATCATTACGAAGTCTCTTAATTCCCTAGGTACCATTGCTAAGGCAGAGAAATCATGTTTTTCATCAGACGTTGTAATCCGTGCACAGTTAGAAGACTGTAGCAGCTGAGTGGTGATATCAGAAAAGGGGAAGGTAAACAACTCTGAGCAAACTGTGCTCTGTTGTGGGAACTTCTCAATGAGCTAAGAAAAGAAAACGCTTAAAGAAAACATCCAGCTCTTCATGTTCCTGTGATACGTACGTGTTTGTGGGAAGACAGCCCTAAGCAAAAAAAGAAACACAAAAACCTAACACCCAAACCCCAACAACTCATTTGATTTGTCCTTAGTATTCAGCAGTCTATAGCTGTGTCTAGAAAGGCCATCTGGATACCTTCATTAAAGCAAGGTTTTATTTTGTGTAGTAAGGTCAGCTCTCATGGAAATGGAGCTCACTGAGCAAAGCCAACAGAGGTCTGACAGCTTTTGTTTGTGCTTCCAGTTCAATACTATGAAACATAGCAACGAGGCAGGTTTCCATCATGCATTCCTGCACCATGCAGGGTGCTGAAGAGACCCTGGTCCCAAACCCAGAAAAGCTCTAAAGTTTAAGATCTCACTGGTGTGGCTCAGCTATTTCTAATTTCAGTTTGGCAGTTTCTACTTCACTGGATTTATCTCTGGCATATCAACATGGCAGAGCACAAGGCGCAGACACCCTTTAACAGTGAGGAAGAGGTCTGACATCAAGTCACCTCTTTTTTTTTTTATTTCTCTCTCTGACTTGGGTATTGTTGAGGGTTAAGGTTGTTCATTTAGATTGATCATTTTCTTAGTTATAAAATGTACCCATAACTATACCTCCCAGACTCTCTTCTAAGACTAGTGAAAAAAAAAATCTGGAAAAGCACTATTTTTTTTTAATTATTCATTGACACATTTGGGGAATGTTTAGAATTGCTCTGGGATTATCCAGGACAAAATGCAGTTTGTGGCTGCGGATCCACATGGGATAGTCACGAGGTACGGATTTCTGTCCTCTGGATCCCGAGACTGGGTGTGCTTTTGTGGCAGATTTTCTCTCGCTGTTTCCATATCCTAGTTGATCAGTACAAAATGACTAAAACCTGAGAGATGGATTTATTTTTTAACTAATGCAAATAATCGTGTTGGTTATAATTGTTATTAGGGCTCCTTTGGGAATCTGTTGTTACAAGCACTCAACCCTTTTGTCTCTCCTTTGGGTCTCCAGGCTATGTTGCAATTTATAAAGATACCAGACCTTAGGCTAAATCAATGTCCTTAGGGTTATGAGATGTTGCTAAATATCAAAACAAAATCCCAGTGTTCCAGTTCTTTAACTTCACTATGTTTAATTAGCCATTCCAATTAACCTTCCCTTTGTGTTCCCTCATGTTTAAAGGGTTATATTAAAAGTACTGTAGAATTAAAGCCATTTAAAATATGCTGAGTATATTTCAAGGCATTCAGAAAGCCTCTTACATGAAGCTGTCCTCATTTCAGTTTCGCTAATGACTGGTCACTGGGGGCATATTTTCAAACCTCTGCACCTAGATTGCAAAAATTCTAGCAATATACCTACGTGTGCATCCAGGTCACAGCGTGTTCAAATGGGAAATCACTTCTGCAGATCTTTCGCCGCTTTGCTATATCCAAAGGACGTGTAAATGAAGACATATGCATTCCTGCTCTGAGAAGTTAGGCACCACCAAACATTTAGACAACTTCTTTTTTTTGTTCAGAGGCCTTACAGAAAGACAAAGACTGAATCAGTATTGCTGAATTCTGGTTTCTGAGGTACTCCAAATAATTCTCAGAAAAAAACAGCAGTTGTGAGAAACATGGGAAAAGCATGGGGAAACACTAAGCTTATCCCTGCATGCTTATAGATGGATGAATAGTACCAGGTAAAAACCTGTTCAAACCCTAAGTTGCAAGAACAATAAATTACTGGCCCGTTCCCTGGCCTATCCCCCAAGCACACCTTGTGCCAGGGGCAGGCAATGTCAGGGGCTGCTCAGGACCATGAGATAGAAGGATCTCCAGAACTGTTTCCATAGCCTCTGTGAGCCTATGCATTTGTAAATGTATGCTGATAGGACTCTGTGAGATCGGAGAATACTATAATGCCCATTTTATTATGCCCAAGGGTGACTACGCTTTTTTAGATTTATGTTATATTAGGCAGCTTTTCACTTATTATTCTCTGTGCCTAACTCTCTGGATGCATTTTACAAGCCATCAAGATTTAACTCATGGCGATAGACTTGGTTATGGGAGAGCAGGTACCTAAAAAATGCCCAGTGTCATTCTGGATGTCTGTGGCAAAACTAGGAATGGAAACCATTGATCTCCAACTCTTCCATAGGTATCTTTCTCCAGAAGTTGTATTGAAAAATATTTTAATTCATGGTTTTGTGTGCCGGAAGATATGAATTTGTCGGGGGTGAAACATTTATTTATCTGTTTTCTATATTTGGAAGGAGCTGAGATAATTCTAAAACCAGGCTACAGTGTTATTTTAGTTAAATTTGTTCCATCAGGGAGTCTGTCTTTAGACCTTCCTTTGGTCTTTATAAAGGATAGGGAGGAAAAACAAGAGAGATGTTTACTTTATTGAAGCTGTGATATTAGAGGCTTTCACTTAAGAAATCTGTTGGAGTCTGTCTTTGTTTTCTAAGACAAGGTCAGTTAAAAATATATCATGTTTTGTGTTAAACAGTTTGATGGCATAAATTCAATAAGGACATTGTCTGGTATCCTCACTGTATGAGTTGTGTGAGTTACAAAGGACACTAAGAAAAGCAGAGATCCATTTCCCTTTCCTTCTCCCTCTGCTCTGCTTTTCATTGGCAACAGTAAAGTTCAACTGCAAGGCATGTGATTGTAATATAATCAAATAACCTGCTGGTGTCTCATAAAGAAGTACTGGTTGTTTAAACGACTATTCATAACAGACTTAGATGTTTCATAACTGGTGATGGTTTAAGAATCAGATAACATCAAATCAGTTAGAGTATGAGCTTAAGCTCCTTTGAAAATGTACAAAGAACAAAGCCAGCAGCATTACTGATGACTGACTAGTTGGGGTAGATGAAAACAACGAATATATTTAGGATTTTTGTCAAGCCTGCCGAGGAATTTTGATGGGAGCAGCTATATAGGCATGCGATAAGCATCAGAGAAACTAGAGATACTGAAAGCTGAAGAATATGGGACATTTAGTACATCTAGCTCCATTTTTACAGCAGCCAGTCTCCAGTAAAATAGACTATACAGAAAAGAGGGATAGCTAAATATAAATCATTCTCCAACAGTTCTTCAGGGTGCATTGTTGGGAAATACTCACTGACAATATGATCAGTTTATTTTGTATATTAACTTTGAAGCCAGTGCAGGGAAAGAAAGAGCTGTGACTCTGCCTGCGTGCTGAAGCTCCACCGGTTCCACCTCGTAGGGAAGACCCAACCTTGTGCCTTTTGCACAACCCTTCCTTCAGGGTGTTTCCACAGCAGATGCTGCTGCTTAAGCTTGATCCAGCAGTAACTCTTTTGTAGCAAGACATTCCTACCATAGCACAGCTCTGCAGGGAAGCTCATGTTAGGGAACAAAAGCACTCTATGAGAACTTTGATAGAGAGAAGGGTTTTTAAGATGCATTTATTAGCTACTGTATCTCTGATCTCCTGTTGAGCTAACCTTAAGTTTGACGGGGACAGTGTTTATGAACCTGGTACTTAAAAAGAGCAAATTTGGGGCAAAAAAAGAAGTATACGTAATGCTGATCTTTGAAGACGCATCATTTTGTCTTATCAGCAAAGGTGCATTCAAAAATCAGGCAGTTGCCACTGAGCATGAGGAATAAAACAACAACAAAAAATTTCCCTCCCTTTGCTTCAGGCTTTTGGATGCACTGGATTAAGTTCATTGCTAATTAGACACAATTGTGAAGCACAATTATTTATGAACCTTCAATGGGCCGAATTCATGAAAGGAATAACGAGTATATATTTTCCTTTTGTAGAATTTTAATGAAGAAATGGCATTACTATTCATTATTTATCCACTTTCAAATTGTAATGAATAGTTCTACTGGCAAACACCAAATTTCTGTATTTACAGAAAGGCAGAACATGTGTAGATAATAACACAGTTCAGTTATGTATGAAATTCTGTATTTCTATAAATATAGAAATAAAGAAATTATCACCAAGACCATTATTTAAATTTTGAAAGTAGTAAATAATAAATAGGAATAACATTTATTCATTAAAATCCTCCAAACAGAAAATATTGAGTCTTTCTTTCTTAAATAAATCCAGTGCAATATTTCTCCAAGAAAGCTGGCTTTTATGATGATTTTGATTTTTTTTCCTTCTGACATTGTTTCATATGCAGCTTTTATCCTAAATGCATTTTAAATAACATTAACCCGTGTGTTTTCATTAGTATTTGAAATAATACATGATGCTGTGAAGCAAAGACGATTCTGAGAGCCAGTCTTCCCTGGCTGAATAAACTCTTCCCAGCACCATTCTGACCGTGGACATCTGCCTCGTGCCCACCTCCTGGAATGCTATGGCAGGGGTGTTCACACGTATCTGACCCAGGTGTATGAAAGTGAGGATGCAAATGGGGCATTTTATTATTTATTCCCCCAAACAGCTCAAAAGCAATTGCAGAGCCCACAGTACCCAACTCCTGTGTGGATTTTACCGTCAGACAACCCAACGAGTGGAAGCCAAAGCTCCTCACCACCAGCAACAGCAGGACCTGGCACGCGAAACTCTGAAGCGCTCGGTAGCACAAACAGGAGTGCCTGGCTTGCCTCTGCTGGTTTTTAACTGAATAAGCCCCAAGAGATGAAAGAAAATCCAAACAAAGATTGTTCACACAGTTTAGTGTGACATGACTGGAAAGTGAGCTCGATGTGTCTCCTCAGTGCAATGTCACGCCTGTCCTCCAGCCACTGCTCTCGGGATTTCTCTGTGGAGGTTTGCTGTCCTCTGTCCACAGGGCTGCAAGGGCAGTGGTGAAGGTCGAATTCGTGTAAGTTAAGCAATGTCAACTTTCGAAAATACACCTAAGGTTTAATTATGTATTGTATTAATTAATCTTTAGAAATCCAAAACTTTAATACTATTTTAATTCCTTATACAGTAATTAAACATTTGAACCTAATGAGCACATAGAGATTGACTTTCTAAACTCCAGTGGAGTACAGGATATTAGAAAAAGTCTTGCAGATTAATTAATTGTGAACCGTCAGGTGAAGCGAGGTGACAACTTTGATAGGCAATACTTCATAGTGTGTCCCAGTGTAGGCCAACCTCTGGTTCAGGTTCCTTGCTGTTTGGAGCATCTCTCACACTGCTGAACAGTGACAGATCTGGTATCAAAAGCTTATCCCCTAGGGTCCTGGTTTGAGACCCCAAGGATCGAAGTTCTCTGGGGCTCCTGGCACTGGTGGCAATCACAGCAGGGGAGGGGGCAGCTGTGCCAGTGGGGAGGAGAAGATGGGTCAGGTGACCCCAATGGACCAATCACAGTGTTCCTGCTCATGTGCTCAGTATAAAAGGCCCCTGAGAGGAGCCCTGAGCTTCTTAGTGCTGCTGGGCTGGGAGGGTTGCGGTTGGCTGGTTGTCACCTCCCCTTTGCTGCTGGTGTTCCCCACTTCTGTTTCCACGCTGCAGAGGAGCACCATTCATTGGGACAGGTCACCTTCCCCTGCCTTCCCACGTGGGTGTGGCACAGCTGCTCCGAGGCTTCCTTTCCTCTTTTTTTGGGGGGCTGTCAGTGGAGCTCTGGGCTTGAGCACTTCTGTCTCCTGCTGACTCCAGTCTGGGACTTTTCTGCTTGGGACATAGTTGTCATCTGGAGGGTGTGGATTCTGTATTAACATATTCTTTTGTATCTTTAAATATATTTTATACTCATATCTCTCTATATTTTAACATCTTCATTTTTATTACTATTTTCCTTTGTCATTAAGCTGGTTCAAGTGTTTTTCAACCTCAAAGTCTCTCTCCTTGGTTCCCCTGGGAGAGTGCTGGGGGAAGCATAGAGAGTGTTTGTCAAAGCTTAGTGGCCAGCCCAGCCTTAAGCTTCGACACCTAGTAAAAAGAATACTTTTTATAGCCAAGAGTCTGAGGTCCTGATAAATCTCACCTAGTTTAAGATAAATACAAAAGAAATTTAATCTGTTAGTCATGACTTCTTTTAGTAATATCCTGCAGTTTGATTTAGACTGTGAGGTGGAGAGAACACAGTTTTCCAGTTAAAAGGAAAAAAAAAAATGCCTGACTTCGGAAGCTGAACACCCCCATCTTACCAGAAGTTTCTGGGTTCATACATGAAAAGTTTGTGAGACAGGTAGGTTTCCACATGGTTCTCAATTGCCGACCCAGGGCTTATAACCCCATAGTAATCTTGGCCTTCCTCCTCGAGGGTTTGGTTATAGATGATGGCATAGGTTCCTGTGACAGTCGGATTAGCTTAAAAACATCTGTTTGGCTTTGGTGTTTTGAATCTTTCTGCAGCAAGCTGCTTTTGCTAACTCTTCAAGTTTGCTTTCTTGTATGTAACATTTACATCATGATCTAAAAACAATTTTACACATAATAAAGTTTAACTATTTGATATTTTTCATTTCAAAACTAAATAACAGACATTTAAGAGAGCCTTTTTTTTCTCTAATGACCCACATGACAGTATTTCTAAACACTAAATGACATCCACAGTAAATTTTTGTTCTTTGTCTAACAAATACTCTATCAGTAAAGTTTGCCTATATTTACAGGGTTTTTTTCTTAAGATGTTTTACTGCATTTGCTAGAACCTTCTCCAGGGACTCTCCTATTTATGACAATTGGAGATGTTTTTGAAAACTATTTGAATTAAACTTAGCCTGCTCAGAAGTGCTTCCACAAGAGCTGACTATACGTATACGGTTTTCACTGACGACATTTGACAGAGCTGTTAATCCCTCTTGACTCTGATGTATGATATCACATTACAGGAGCTGGAGCAATCCAGTGATATACACACATGCAAAATACCATTTACCGAGTAGTTACCATTTGCCATTAGTTGCCATTTACCGATTAGTTACCATTACAAAATCCCTGAAACAAGCTGTTTCACTGACAAAGAAGGAAGGAGGTGACATCTCCTATTATGTTGCTCTTCCCTCCTTGAGGTGATGCTTTTCCTCCTGGGTGCTGGGAAATCCCCACTGCCACGGCCAGTGTCCAGCAGCCACTTGGCCACGGTGGCGAAGGACGTGCAGCTGTGAGGCAGAGGCCATGAGCACGGCTGCCTTTCAGGAGTGCGATGCTCCTCATGTTGTTGTGGCACCTTGTCCTGGGACAGGGTGGTGGTGACTTTACAGCAGGTCCCTCTGTGCTGTGCTTGTCCTGCACAGCTCCGCAAATAGCAGCTGCTTCCTTCTATCATTCCATCGTAGAAATTTTGCCCAGCCTTTTGCTTCAGTCTCCTGCAGCATGAAGTCCAAAGGAACAAACTGTGACAAGAGAAACATTTTTGCCACCTGAGTCGTGATTATCACAGCAGCAGCCATATTCTTGTGTTTAAACTTTTTTTTTTTCCTTAGAAAAACACTCCACACACTCCAAAGTGCAATAATTCTTTGGGGATTGTTACTGATGAGACCTCTTATTTTCTCTAAAGAGTGATGGTCCCTAGGGAATTGTCACGAGCTGTGAGAAAATCAAGGTGTTGCAGTGTAATGTAACATGATTTAAATGTGATACTGTCTGATTATCTTTTCTCTTAAGTGCTGAATGTGCAGTATCTTTTTCTGCACACTCTTATGAAACCTAACACAAGGAAAAAAATCTCAAAAAGATAGGTGATGTTTCTGCATTGAAGTGGTATCTTTCATAAATTTGATTGCAAATATAATTCTAAACATGACGCTATTTTTGTTGGAAATACAAAAATAAATATTTTCAGTTGTTTTCAAGTTTCTAAATCAAAATACTAAATGGAGTCTTCCCCAGTAGCCTTTTGGGTGTTTTCACTCAATCTTTGGGTTTTGGTCAGAATGAATTAGGAACATTTTAAAAGAAGGAAAAAAAGAACGAAAAAAAAAATATTTTTGTTCTTTTGCTGAAGTAAGATCACTTCAAGTTAGATGACGTGAATCAACATGGATAATAAGAGACTTCTTCAACTAAAGAAAATGTATTGATTTCTGAATATGCAATGTCTGTTTCTAGAAGGGCATTTCCTTGGTCAAGATGACCAGGCCTTTTCACTGATAACATATTATCCCTTCTGCTTTTCTATACATCTGATTATTCCTACAATTAAAATTGTATTGCATGATCTTTCATCTGAATCTTTCCCTTTAAGAAAAAGAGAATTTAAACGTTAATTTATGAACTCTGATCTTATTAACCTTTAATTCGTTTTGCTTCTGTGCCTCGATCTTGTAAACAGGCTATTATACTTTCTGCAATTTTATGCAGTATGTGCTATTTCAAGACACGCTGAAAACTAAAGCTCACCTGCACAACCTAAATTAAACATTTTCTCTCTTCTGCATCCTTTAGTGTTCTGAGTCCCATAATTTGCTTCTAACCTTAAGACAAAAAAAAAAAAACAAACGAGCTGCAATAATAAATAGGAACTTTGCTGGTTTTTGCCTGTGGTTTCTCAAGCAATCCCCTTCTGTCTGGAGCTCACAGCTATTCTCTCTTTTGCCTCTTCCCAAAGGAATTTCTGCTCTCCATTCCTGCTGCTGTTTCTTCAGACATGCTTTGTTTTCTTTGTCTCTGCTGTTTCCATCAGCTGAGATTGTCTTTATTTCCTTTTTCCCCCACTGTCTACATTCCTGTCCTCCTCCTATGGGCATCAGAACTTTAACTTTTAGATATCAGTCATGCTGCTCCTTTTCCTCCCTAGTTTTTACCAATTTACTTGTTCATCTTTGTGAATCCTCTGTCCTCAATTCTTCATTCCTTTTTACTGCAGTCTCACTTCTTCCTTCCCTTTCATTTTCTTGGGTTCTACCTTGTTCTCTATCTTAGATCTCCTTATTGCCCTGGATTCCCCTCCGATCTGCCCTTGGCTGCTCATGGGTACTTCTACTTCCATTCTCGCGCCTGTACTTGAGGGAAGGTGTTTCCCAAGGATGCAGAGCTACTTCTCTGTGGAGCAAGACCTATGTGCAATTTACACTTTTTTTCCCCCTTCTCATTGAACACATCCTACCCATGAATTTTCAGAAGAGGACAGTTCTTTCCTCTGTGAGTTACAGATGTGCAGCCTGTGCAGAATTGGGTGTTGTGAGGCAGCACCTGTGATTTCCCAAGGCTGTCCCGAGGCTTGCTGAGCCGTGCGCTCTCTCCAGCTCGGAGGACTGTTGGGACTGTCCTAGCTGACACTCCATGGGCACCCTACGTTAACTAATATTTGCCACCCTTTTTTAAACTCATTTTTATTCCTTAGGAGTCTGGGGACTAGTTCCATTTGCTGGGGGCAAGTGGGTAGCACTGGTGTCACCTTGGAGTTTGCTGAAGGCTGTAAGTTTTTGTGGAGGTCAAAGAGTAGCAGCCCACAAGTACTGTCTATGGTGGGATAGGGAGGTGGCTCTCTCCAAAAGAAGTTCAGGACTATGCAAAGATAGAAAATGTTCTATACTGTAAAATGGGATTTTTTGTAATTTCTCTGCTGACAAAGCTTGCTTTGTATAACTTAGTTATCTTACACAAATGAGAAGTGGAGCAGGGATGGTTGGTTGGATTTTTTTTTTTTAATATTTATTTTTCAATAAATTCCAGAAGGTAGGTGCAAATAAAATTAGACGTTTGACTTCAGGACTAATATGAAGACAAAGAAAAAAAGAGATTTTTTTTTTGCCACGAGAAGAAACAACCAACAGTCCAAACCACAGGTGCCTTCAATAACAGGCGAGCTTTAGGGGAAGACACCATCAAGGGCACAGTCAGGAGAATTTGTCTACTTTGTGGTAGCTGAGTTCACCATTAGTAGTTCAGACTTTGGCTGTAGTCTCGGCCAACTATGAGAATTACAAGCCCATGCTCCAATGTGTGCAGAGGGTTGGAAGGATGAAGTGTGGTTTCTCTCCATGCAATACCGTAAGGCTACAGTTGTGCAGGCTGTGTTAAAAAGATTGGACTGAAAACAGAAAATCAAATATATATGCGTAGCCATGCTGGATTGGAGAATTTTTCAACTGTTGATTCATTTAAAATATGTCACAAAACTGTCATTAGTACAATGAAGAAACAAGTTTTTTTCCCTCACGATTTTCTTTCTTTGTTTTCCTTCTTATATTAATTCTGGTATTTTCTTTTCATAGCTGCTAGTTGCAAATTCTTTCTTACCAATACCTAGGTACAAACCAAAGCAACCTACTCAAACAGGCCTGGTTCAGGGATCAACAATTATCTTAGAAGAATTATCTTTGTATTAGTATTCTGAAAAACTTAAGTATTTTGTTTTTTTCTTTATTTCCAATGTCTGTTTTGCTTTCACCAGTGAAAATCCAGGATAACCAGTTCATTAAAGAGTGACCTGACACACACCCCCCTACCTTGACAGACACACACACGTTACATGTGTATGTATATAACTTTTTACGGGAAGCAAAGCAGGACGCCATCCATATTTCTTGTACAGAGGGAACAGAAGTTAATTTGTAGGTTGGTGAGAGAGAGCTTGTGACACTGCACTCCATTTCACATCAAGAGACATTAACTTGAAATTACTGTTTCCAAGGGAAACACTTATGACTCAAAGCATTAATTTGCATTAGCCCACGATAAGGCTAGCCTGTAAATTGAGTTATTGAAAATAACTCGCAACCATAGCACCAAGGAAGGAATTAACTAGGACTGTTTTCCTATAAACATAAGCTGATATTTATTTTTTTCCCAGGTAGTTAAAATACTAAAAGTGTGCAAAATGTAATCAATTTTGTTTTCTAGTAAAGTCATTATTTAACAAATTGTCACTATGGAAGTAATCAGTTTGGATAAATTTGAGTTGGCTGGGTTTTATCTCCTCACTTTTCAGTTTCATGTGAACAGCCTACTAAAACCCCTGGTTTGGGACAAGCTCTACATTTTTTTCTTACAGCTGTAAGGACAATGGTCATTCTTTACAAATTTAGTTCAAGGTAATGTGATGTTCTACCCAATCTGGCAGAAAGATTTATAACTTAGCAACTGGGGGCTAAATTCCTGTGTTGTAAGCAAGTCTGGTCTCAGGCAAATTTCACCTCGTTTGAACATCATAAAGATTATTTAGAAAAATCCTCGTAAAATACACTCTACACCCTTCATGTGCTCCCATGATAACCACTCAAATCAAGTTAACAATCAGCAGTATTAATAACTGAAATCTACACCAGCAAAATTATTCTAAATTATTACTGATTACCAGCTGCCCGTGTACCACCATTGTTTTAAATACCATGTGAGTCAACATTCCCCCAAGTAAATATAGTCAAGCAGGTCCAATTTTTTTTTCAGTTCACACTCAGGTTTCTATCCTTATTCTGCATCAGAGCGTTGATACGAGACTGGAAATGCTTGCAAAATTTCTGGGCTCTATAAAAGCTTATCTTCCTTTTCAGGAGTTACCCAGACTGGTACCCCAGGAGGGGAAGTGCAGACGCCCCTGCCCGCATGTAGGCATGTCCCATCTCTGCATATACACCTATGCAAAAGGCATGACCTACCTGATTGCCTTTTGGCCCCCTCCAACCTGCCTTCCAATTTATTCGATCCAAAAGTACTATTGTGGAGGAGAGAGGAAAGCAGTGAGGACTAATTTTCCAGACTAAGAATCTTTAAATCCAGATGCTCTCACCTCGTGTTACATTACCATCTGCACCTCTCCTTGTACTGTTGCAGCAATCCCTTTGTTTTCCTTCCTTTCTTTTTCGTTCAAACTGAACAACAAACTTTCAGATCCAGAGGCACAGACATGGTGCAGTGGGGCATTGAAGCACCTACGAGTTTGTCCAAAAGGCATAGCCTGGAAGGAGCCTGATATACCAGTACATGACATGATTTCCTCTTCCCCCTGGTAATGTGGTGCTCGGGTAAGGGAGGGTTTGCTCTTCGGGCTGGAGAGGGTGAAGGTAACCTGCTGAGCTACCCCGGCAGACGAAGGCGCGACACATCTCTGAATTACAGGCTTTTCTAGTTTAGACACAGGACGTCTGTTTTCTACTTGCACGCCCATATGGTGAATAATGTGGTCTGTATAAAAGGCAGGTGACAGTGTTACATGTGTAGGTGGAGAGTGGTGATGAAGAAGGAGGCTTGAGCCTTGCGGGTTCCCGTTCGTGCTGTGTGTTTTCCGTGCACTGCAGCGCCTTGCCCCTGCCCCTCTCACAGCCCGTATTCTATCTGCCTGCCATGCCCGACGGGGCACCCCGCCGTGTATCTCTCAATTGCTTCTCATGAGTAAGGACATTATTTTTGATCCAAACTAATATGTAATTATCTATTTCAGAATGTTTTATTAGGAATTAGGACCCTTTTTATATTTTAACCAAACA
Organism: Trogon surrucura; assembly: GCA_020746105.1. Classification (NCBI taxonomy): domain Eukaryota; kingdom Metazoa; phylum Chordata; class Aves; order Trogoniformes; family Trogonidae; genus Trogon; species Trogon surrucura. Next base: position 11,497,419 of record CM036629.1, read on the forward strand.
TATTCATTTCACAGCATGTTAAAAATCATTTTCTCTCTCCTAACTGTGTTTATCCTTTCTCCGTAATATTTCACAGCTGAAGTCCTTTTCTAAGAGAGCTTGAAAAATATTGTCTGGTTTTATTTTTTTTTAAATTGAGCATATATGGACAAAATCTGTCCTTTCCTTTTTTTGTCCTTAGCATTCTAAAATGTACCTGTGTTCAAATATTAAGAAATAAAACAAATATAAATTATGCATTTTCCAAGTTAATTTAAAATGCATTATGCACTGCTTTGTTCTCTGGAATTAGTATTATTAAGGGGACAGATCTGTATGGATTAATTTTGAGTCAGTTTATTCACTTCTTTGTAATTCAGTGGCAAGGATTTCTGTCCCCAGGCATCAAATTAAAATTTTTACTGTAAGTAACACATACACAATATGGACCTTTTTGTATTATTTCTTTGTTTTTCTATCAGGCAGTGTATTTACATATTGTATTATTTCACAAAACCATCTCTTTCAAAGTAAACAAAACTTTTTACCCCTGCTTCTTGAAAATTATTTTAATGTTCCTGTTGTCACTGTACCCAACTGGCACCTAGCTCTAGTTTTGAGTTTTGCTTGTGGTTTTTTTTTCCCCTTTCCACCAATAATCACATAATATTTAGCTGCATCTTCTCCGAGTTCTATCACAAGCTGAATAACCTCTCTCTCCTTCCAGATATTTTGGTGGTGTTTGAGCTGCTTCTTTATGCTTATATTTAAAAAAAAAAAAACCAAGCTAGTCAATAATAATTTTAAAACACTGTTTTATTGTAATAATTCTTTGCACTTACGTGTTTTAAATCTTTATTTTTCCCTAAACTGAGCAAGAAAATAGAGTCTGCTTTCTTAATTAGTCTTCTTTAAACAAAATATCCTTTCATATGCACTAATAAAGACTAAGGATCATTTCTCTCTTGTTTAAATAACTGCTTGCTGTAGTATAAAATTGTAAGAGACATGATGCAGATCAAGATGCTGGCTTGAAGTGGAGAAGAGGAACAAGCAGTGCAATAATAAGCAGATTTTAATGATTTACTATAAATCAGCATTTTTGCCCTGTCAGTGAGATTGAAGAGGCAGACAGCTCCTCACATGTCTGCCTAGCAAATGTCTTCCTGATGAATCATGTGCTCTGAATCACTGATCACAACATTCAAACAGCACATCCAAATAATGAGGAAAACATATACACAGCATTCTTACGGCTAGTCTAAAACTGCAGGAATATGTGTTTTTAGTGGTGTGGTAGTTAAACCCCTACATTGATACTCTATCTGTTCCACAGAGGGTAATACAAGGTTAACTATTGATGCCCTAGCTTTGCTTCCACTTGTTAAACTGATGGTGAAAATCTAATCTTTACGTACTCTGCGGGAAAAAAAGAAGGCAAAACTGGATATAACACATTTTTATATTTTTTCCAACAGAGAAATGCATCAACTTTTTACTGAGATAAACATTATTACCATTAATTAGAACACTACCAAGGCTATTGTTTTATCTAGAGTAGTTGAGATGACCACTGCTAGTAATTTCAGTTGATCACTAAGATAATGGTGGTTATAAAACACTATGCATTGCATGCTGTAATATACACTGATCCTCCTTGCAGTCCTGCCAGGGGTTTCAGGTAAACGAAAATTGTCATCAAAATCTTCTGCGGTGCTGGGGTGCCACTCCCCAGCAAAACTCACAGGTTTTTTAATGATGACTTGGATAGAGTGAAGACTCTGTGGGGATGGATGGGATGAGGTGCAGCCCCAAAAGCTCTGGGACAACTGAGGAATGAGCTGCAGAGCAGGGTCCAGTCTCCGCTTTTGCACATCACACTCCCTCCCATGAGCGGCCGTCGGGCTTAAAGGCGTTAGACAAAACTTCCCCGAGTAAATGTGGGAGCCGACCCGCCTCTCCCCTTTGGGCTCAAGAAGGCCAGTAATCTGCCCAGCTGTTGTAACTGTGCTAATTGCTGGCCTCGCTTGCAGGAGATGCTCTGGTGAGACTCTCACACCGCTGCAGCTGAGCGACGGCGAGTCCATTTGCAGGTCAGCTCGCAGGACCTCATCCTCCAGCTCGCTAACTTGGCTGCTGGGATAAAATGAGAACTTCCGCTTCCAGCAGTCTCTGCCCTTTAACCTTTTATTAATTCCATCATTTATTCAGCAGTTCTGAAAGAAATAATTTTATATTAGCAGGAACCTTGGATTTAGAAATTTTTTTTTAAAAAAAAAGCTTGGTTCTGGTGACCTTTTGAAAGACAGCAGCTTGTAATGCTTAGTTGTGCAGACTGTAACTTTTGCGTTTCTTACTAATTCTCTGCACTGCTCTAAACTCACTGCGCATTTACTTTGTGTTGGCAGTACCACTTACGTACGTAGTATTTGCAATTCAAGTCAGCCTTATGCAGACTTAGTAAAAGTTTTTTTCCTGGAGATCCTGCAGAAGAGTTGGCACTAGAAATCCACTGATGGTTTTTCCTCCATGTCCCTGTATCCTGCTACCCATGTGATGCAGAATCACAACGTGTTTTTGCAAGAAGCTGCAGTCCGTTACTTGAAGACGTGAAATTCAAAGTCTTCATATTTTCTGGTTTGCACTCAAGGGAAAAAATAATAATGGGCTTTTAAAACAATAAAATGTCGGAGTACTTTAAACATGACCATGTCAGGCTCAAAAATGTTTTTCAAAAGCATATCCATTTGTTTAATTTGAATAAGAACATACTTAATTTCATGGTCATTTGGTTAAAGCAGTTATTTTTATTAATGTGTTATTGAGCTAGAAGCTGAGGGCACTGGTCAGTTTGCTACTGTATAACTCACTCGCTTGGAGAATGAAGTCTCGCAGTACAAAGGGGGAAACTCATATGTGCTATTTAGGCATCACAATGGTATATTTGATCTGTGGTCTTATTTTATTCAAAGTAAGGAGGGGAAAAAAACAAAACGTTCAGACTGCTGATTTCTGCAGAAAAAATCTGCAAATGAACTGTTCTATTAGCACAAATGTACAAAAGTCTTTAGAACCTCTCTCTTCAAAAGCATAATTAGGTATTTATTTCAGACATACTAACATCTTTGCAGTAGCTAATAAGATGCAGCCCATTTGAATATTAATATAATAAATGATTAAATTAAACAGCAAGATTCAGACTCAGAAATAGCCTTTATAGGTCCCAGGGGGTCACTAAAACTGTATTCCATTTCTTCCTACAGTTAACATAGTACAAGGGACATGAATGCGTAAAGCAATATTTGTCTTATGAAACATGGAGTTTTATATTGTGCTATTCAGTTTTATTACTCCACAGTTTGAAGCTGAGGCCTGTGATGAAGTCGCCATGCTGGGACCCAACAGCAACTCTTCCTGTTTCAGTGCTTTTTGGCATCGAAGTGACGCATCGTTGCTTTGGCAGAGGCAAACCTAGTGGCAGGCTACATATAAATAGGTTAACAATGCTGGCATGTGATAAACTAATAACAACAGACACACACGAAAACTTGTTGTAAAGTAAACGGCTGAGGAATTTTTCATCTGTACATTATTATGTATTTATTATTAATATGTACCAAATAATGTGCAGAATTAATATCAACAGCACAGGGATGAGAGGTTGGGCTTATTTTTTTTCTCCTGTACACCAGATAAAAGAAAAATAGGCAAAGTAGGCAATTTTAATTGGCTATTATTCCAGTAAAGGTGTTTCCCTTCTCAAATTAGTCCATGAAAACTGCACACTATCCAAATCCCATGAACCTGAGAGGTGTTAACAAACATCTGGTCATGGTTTTTGCTTAATTAGCAATCTTTAGTTTGGACTGAAGTCTGTTTATGTAAAACAAAACACACATACACGGACTCTTCCCCCTCCCCTTCATAACAATAACAAAAAAAAGAGGTTTTTGTTTTGTGAGCCACAGCCCTTCAGCAGTCCAAACCAGCTTCTTGTAAGTGCTCAGTGGGAGAATTGGATTTTTAAGTCTTATCATTTGTCAACACAGCAGAATAAAATGAAAGCTATTTGGATTTGTCTGTTCCTGTTCATTTTACCAGACTAATGTCACCTCAATCAGACCTGCAAAATCCCTGTATTTTATTGGAAGCAAAATTACCATTTTTAAATGCAAATAGAAATTGCATACTTACTACAGGTTACTGAAAAAAAAAAAAAAGCCATTTGATTATTCTTAGCATCCAAAAATCTTACAGCACCATCTCTCTAAGGAGCAGCATTGGCAGGGAGGTAATGGATAAACATGCAACTGGGCTTGCAAGCCTATACTGTCTAAATTAGATAAAAGAAAAGTAGGAAGAAAACTCCAAGATAAGTGGTACAAAGTAAATCAAAACAAATAATCTTACCAAACTTTATTCGCATCTGATACCATTTTTAGAAATTAAGGTCAGTTTTGTGGAACTAATAGGGAGTTACACCTATATATCTTGGGCACCATGACAATGCTTGAGAGGAAGATTTATACACTATGGTTGCAGATGCAGAAGAAAGATATGAGAGATCAAATGGAAGTGCATGATAACAAATGAAAAATGGTCCCCACAGCCCATAAATTAATTGAGAAAAGAAGGTTGTCATTATTTGAACATGCTTTAAAATAAGGTATGGGGTCCAGATGGCAGAGAATAGATAGGCCAACAAAGTTTGAGTAATTGATGACTTAAAAATAAAACAAGATCTTAAAGAAATGAATCACATTGGGAGAGTTAGAGGAGGAATATTAGATGAAAAAGCACAAAACCTCCTCGAAACTTCTGAGCAAAAATCAAAGTATAGGAAAACAGACACATTTTTTCGTGAAGGATCTAAATAAATGTAAGTAATAAATATTTCAGGCAGCAATTGTATCCCCATTAAGGACACTTTCCTATTGTCATTTCATTAACCTATTCAGCTTTGTTTTCACAATTTTATTTCTCTTCTTTGTGGTCTAAGGTGGTTTTTTTTAGGAATGAACTGACAGAAATTAGCAAAGACTGTGCTATAAAAATCACAATTACCATTTCTGCTCCCATCACTGTTGTTAGCTCATAAGGGTCACTGCAGCAAGTCCTTTGGTAAACAGTGACATGCTTTCCAGAGCTTTTACAGTATTTTTTTACAGTACGGCATTTACAGTATCCGATATCCAGCAACACAGCTTGTTGTGCTGGTTAAACCCAAACCCTTCCTTGCCTCATTTTCAGGTTAACAAGGTCAGGCAGGTCAGAGAGGAAATGGCAACACTTGCACAGGTTTTATTCTATGTTTTTTTCCCCTTGTTTTTCTTCCCCTTTGTCTATTCTCATTCTGTGGTCTCACTCTGAAGGGGTGGGAGCACATCCCTTTAAACAGTACTTAAGTATTACGCAATGCCAGGTAATAAATAGATAAACTGCATGCAATTTTATTATTTTTGCCTTCAAATTTTCACCCATTTATCCATCTGTATGAGAGAGGCTGAGTGTGTCTGCAAGGGGGTGTGAGTGTGTATGTGGGGGGGGGGGGTGTGTTTGCATATGTATTTGCACTTTGGGTGCGTATGCATGTGTGCATTTTCCATATTTATCGCTTTTCAGTACATTAGAGCATTTAGTACTTTGGAAGGCACTCATCCAAATAGAGCTCCATGTAAATGCACTGTGTACAAGCCAAGAAAGAACGGCTCCAGGCTGATAGAAACCTCAGAAGTATGTTAAATCATAGTACTCAACTGCTCCTCATTAGAACACTCCTCATTTCTTTTTTTTCTTCCTTCCACTTAAAAAAAAAAATAATTTTTCCTCAAAGCCACTTACTTCGATGCTGCACTCTAGGAGCATATTATGAATATTCAGATTGAAAATAGAGCACCATCTAATACTGTGGAACACAAAAGAGCCCTGAAATGTATTCAGCCTCTTATTTACATTGTTATGAGAGAGATTGCGTTATCAAACAATGGCTCCACTCCACACTGTATCCGTTACCCATCGCATTAGGCTCCTTGGGAACTTATTATTGATGACAAAAATGCATCTAATGAGAGACTGCAGACTCGCTAAATGTATAGGTAAGCTATATTGCCTATAAGAAAGATAGCCCTAAAGGAAAAAACATCAAAGCCCAAGAGCTGATTTGTTCAGAAGTGCAACTGAGATGGGAAGAAAAGCAAACTTGGGGACCTTCCCATCATTGCACACAATGATGTCATTAAGGTGCATTAATCTCAAAAAAGATATGTACGGGGAAACTAAAACGTGACCCTCAGTGTGGAAGGCAAGAAAAAGGCTTGAAAATATTCAGGAGGCAGAAATATACAGGCAACAAACATTTCAAGGGAAAGATAGTTGCCAGCAGGATTGATTTGAATACTCAAACCGGTGATTTATTTTTCATGCTTCTCATAAAAAGAAGAGATCCTTTTCTTCCCCTCCTCTCCCCCTCACTCTTGCTCGCTCGTTCCCAGGCGGTCGAAAGGATGGGATGAGGCTTGCCGTGCCCATTGAGCAATGGCTGCCCTTTCACAGACACCACAAATGAATGCAGCATGCTGGATAGACCAATTCAAACCTTTTACCAGGAGCATATCGAAAAATGGGATAATCCACATCCTTTGCATTTGTAACAGAAGAAAGGGAAAAAGGACAATTTTCATTAAAAGTCCAGCCTCTGTAAAGAGAATGTTAAATAGTTTCATACCCAAAATCCAAACTGCTTTGAATGCAAGTCCTGCTCTGCTCTTAACTGAAATGAAATTTCACAAATCCAGCTGTACATAGAGAAAGAAAATGAAAGACAAAATATTTACTCATGGACTTGATAGTCCCCTTTTTAAAAGGGAGTGGGGTTAACTATTGATTTTTTAACAATATAAATTTAGCATATTTCACATGATCCATTACATTCCTTAAAACCATTAAGATGCAGTTTACATGATTTATTCAGAATAAGGTCCACTTCTAGCTATATTTAAGTCTCCTATTTGTTATTTAACATGTGTTTAATGTTTTCTGTCCCTGCTGTGCACAGCTGCAAGCTGCTATTTTTTGGCAATTTTTGTGACTGTGAAGTGATTTGTGTCTTTGAATCTCACCTTTCTATTCTATGGCCTGCTGTTTTGATTTTTTTCTAAACTTTAAGAAATAAGTTGCACTGTGTTATGACCTTTACTTCACTTCATAGAAGTCAACACGAAGTCTAAAAGGACCATAAAAAAAAAAAAATGGCAGGTATCCTTATGGGGTATATACAAGGACACATATGTAATCGATTTAGCATTTTGCGACACTGTAATTCAAAGCAGTTTAAGAAAAACACTCTAAAAATCCAGTAATGACACAGGAACTACTAATTGAGTGCTGGCAAACACTTCACGCACCATGTACAGTCTAGGCATATAAATCCTCCATGGCAGGGTATCTTCCATAGTGTACAACTTCATTAAGATTATTTCAGCTGATCTCAATTAGAGGAAATCTGACCAGAAAATAAGTTGTTATTATTATACAATATATTTAAAATATCCTATTTATTTTTACAGTCATAAAGCAAACAGAGCATGATGCTGAAGTGCAACAGGCAGATACGAATGATTGACGGGAATTTTTTAGCAAAAGAACGGTCACAGCGTAAGGATGCTGGCATTTCAACTGGATTTCTGGATACAAAACTTGTGAAAAGCAGTAATAACAAATGATGGCAAAGCATGGCAGACTGATGAGGCACTGCTACAGACATGTACATATTGCCACCCAGTCCACTGAACGGCTTTTCGGACCGAGGTCGGCAGCCTCCCCAGCATCCCTCCCTTCTTCCCTTTGGCCACCTCTTGGCTTCGAGGAAATGAATCAGTATCTCTCTTGCAAAGTAGAATCTACATATAATTCATGGGCAACGAATGCACAATGTTCATATAATGATGTAAAAAGGCAGTTAGCAGGGCATAATGCATATGCTGGTACATACTCCTTTTTTATGTGGAGTAAAATGGGAGTGCTTTGTGGTGTGCTGAAATCTCAAAGACACATGCCGGTGAGCCACTCTCTTTTTTGGAAGGTTCATATTCCACATCACTAGTAACTATGAAGAAAGTCAAACACTGTTGGGTGCATTGGGGGTATTTGTTGTCGCTTTTAATGATATCGCTGGATAATTTCAGTGTCTATCAAACTGTTACTTTAATTGATAGGAGAGCATTTCCCCATAACCATTTTAAGCAAATATAGTAGGTAAAAATGCCTATGTCAATTTAAATACATTTACCTGTAAGTGGCAAACTTAGTAACTTCATTTATCTGATTTTAATGAAAATGGAAAATGAACTGCTGTATGACTTTTTTTAAAAAAAAAGTAAAATATACCAGTTATTACTGTTTGATATATGTTCCCCATCCTTTTATAGGATCTATAAGAGAAAGCCACGTTGAAATACTTTAATGCAATGCCTTTAACTTATCTAAACCACATTCAACTGACTGCACTGGGAAAATTGAATCTTTTCCTCACAATCTTAGTGACATGAAAAATATATAATACAGTAAATGATTAATGCAGTTATAAACTATACCTGAGATAAGATTTAAGTATTCATATTTCTATCATGTTAATACAACACGATAAACCCATGAAGCAAACTTGACCATAGCATTTGTTATTCTGTCCAGTGTTCAATTATTCTTTGTCCAAATACAATTTAGGAGCTTGCTAGAATACATTCTCCAGGTACGAAGCATTATGTGCTACAGTGAGATAATCAAAGCAGCGGTCAGCAACTGTAGACCTCTACCCAGTGTACTCAGAGCTGCAAAATAAAAGGGAGCCCAAAATATAACTACATACGGTTTGGTTTGGGTTTTTATATTGGTTGTCCAGCATATGTCATTTACAGGTGAAAGCCTTATTTTGCTTTGTTTCTCCAACATTTCACTTAAAGCTTTGTATTTTCAGGTAAACCTAAATTGACATAATCACAGATGTGCGTAGCAACTATCAAAACAATTTCAAACCATGGTTCTTCTCATTTGTGCAGCAAGGGTCAAATTCTACCCGTGGGAAACACATGTTTACAAGTCCGAACGATACCAAGAGAGAAAAATGAGCCCACAGTGATGACCACTTTGATGCTTTGACGGGCATTTTATTACAAGGATCTTGTGCCTCCATGAAAATAATAACCAATTGTACTGTAGCCAGGCAGCATGCCCAGCACGGCAAGCACAAAGCTGGGAGACAGGATGGGAAATCTGTGGATCTGTCTCAGCCAGTAGCTTTGCAGTGGGTTACTGGTGCATTTATACCCTTGAGTGAAAGGTGACATAATTTTAAGATTAGATCAGATAAAGAAAGTGATGAAGGCATTTTACAAGTTTAACCTCAGTTCTGAGCAAGGGGTTGGAGTAGAGGACATCCAAAAGTTCCATCCCACCTAAATTATTCTAAGATTCAATGACTTCAGCCCTCAGAAGCATGGGTTTTAAAATACCTGCCATTCCGAGCCCTTCTCCCACAACTCCAATCACTAATTCACCATCCAGTTACATGGACACCCCAGATGTATCGCCTGCTGTGGTGACCCACTTTAACCAGCCATGTGTAGGCAGGAGTCTCCTCAGGGCCAGCTGAAAATTGCCTTAAGCTTTCTGAAGGTTGGTGGTTTCCTAGCTGGAATCAGTGACAAAACCTAGAGGTTCCTTTAAGAGTTACTCAGAAAATAATGCTGAAGACGAGCAGGATTTAATAATAGGAAAAAAAATATATTTTTTTTGTCAAAGCTTTCATTGAAATATTAAATTGCCACGAATTTTCCTGTTTTATTTGCCCCCCAACTCAGCTGTCAGCTGAAGAGCTTTTGATGAAAACGTATTTTTGAAATGAGTATAGAAGCCAGCTGGGACGGCCAGGCAAGGCCCTTTGCTAAGCTAATCTGTCACTGACTAAGGTTTGGATGGGCAAGCATTCAGGATGATCTGAGGTTTGCCTAGCTTTCAGAACGGTAGGTAAGCTTAATAGCCATATTTTAAATAATACTGCTAAAATACATCACATTGCAAATATGCCTTGTAATCAAAAGGGAAAAAAAGCAAGGAGCTGACAGAATTAGAATACAATTCACCTCTCTGGGTGGAGTTATTTTATTTTCCCAAAAGGAGGCAGAAGCTCCTCTTTAATTAAATAGGCCTTAAGAACACAAACAGCATCAAAAATGATGAGCAGAAATGAAATATTTCCCACTACTTGTTTAAAATTTGAGTACGCTGTAATAAGTCTTTATTTCCAAGACACTAATTTTACGGGTTCATTCACTTTCTATTTGATCAGAAATTCTGCATATAATAGTTACCAGCATTTCAAACAACAAAGCATATATGCTTTTATATATAGACCAGGATACTCACTGGTGTAGTGGTAACACTACTAATGGGACATTTTTACTTAAGCAGAAAAAAAAGCTGACACAATTGGGCAGCCCTAGCAGACAGACACTATTATGGCTCTGATAAAACACAGTGCCAAATGCAGCTGTTTAATTAGATATTGACATAAGCATTTGCCTCCATAGGCACTGATAGTAACTCCATTTGCATCTTTGTGTATGTATGTTCATGTATATATGTAAATCTGACCTGCAATATTTAATTTCTTTCAAGATTTCCTGATTTATTTTCATGTCTGTTGCAGAACTTCTAGGAACAGGAATGGTTTCCTTTCACAAGCAAGATTCATCAAGTGTCTTCCTTCTTGTAACGCATTTACATCTCTCAGGTTTTCTAGCTGGGTTTGTGCTACTCTTAGTGATGCAAACTCTTGCATAGAGACTTAATGTCCTCGCAGCAATCTTACAACAATTTCAAAACATGCCTATGGTAATCCTATTATTACACAAGCTTGCGATGACAAAATGATCTCAGTGCTAGTCTTCACTGACCCTCTGGAAGGCAATACCATTATAATGTGAGATTATACAGGTAAAATGAATTCAGTGAAAATACACACTGTGTTTGAATTTGTGTGGAGCCCCGATGAAATGATAAAATCAAGTTCACCTTTATGCTACATTATTTTTATGTTAAATGCAAGGATAAGATGGGAGGAGCTGTGCTCAAAACATGTCACAAGAGTGGTGTAAAATACAAAGGGGTTCAAGTAAGTCCAGAATGAAAGTCAGAGCAGTTTACAGAGAAGAGCTTAACAGAAGGGTTCAAGAGTGGTCAGTCTAGGAGGGGCGCAGTGGTAATCGCGACACACCAGAAGCTGCCCAGCAAGCAGTGCTGGAGTCCAACACCCCTGCTCTGCTACTCAGTTGTGTCACCTCCCTGTCTGTGGCCACCCAAGGCACCTTCTTCAGCAGCTCTGAAGAGCCCTTATCCTAAGCCATTCTAAGCCTTCCACCAACACATTAATGATTACTGTTTATCATGCCTTCCAACACTCAAAAGGGCAATGCAAAATCAGCACTGAATTAGTTAATTTATTAATTAAAAGAAAGGAGAGGAATACATTAGCAGCCTCCTTAAGTGGTCATGCAGAAGCAGCACAGTCTCCATAAAACTCTTTGGCCCCCACCTCCTCCTGCACAAGCAGAAGAGACCCAAAGGCTGGGAACCCTTTCAGTGACTTTGGTCGAGGACACGGAGATCTTTCCCCACTGAAACAGAGAGGCTTCCCTACCCAATTTCGATTTTATCCAGCTTAACGCCGTTATAAATATACCACCAACACACAGTAAATATTTGGGCCAGTGATGGGTGGAATCAATCTCACCCAGCATTAAATATGTAAATCCAGGTATCTAGCCTTCACTAGTCCCTAAACTACATCTTTTTTTTTACAATCAGTGGAAACTATAAATCGAATTCATGTAACCAATGCTAAGGCTGTCTTACCATAAACCTTCCTGTTTCACTCCACTGACTTTAAAGAGTAAGTAGCTCAGACTTAATTGTCTAACTTTTAGACATGAAAGTCCAGGAAGATGAATATTATCTGCCCAATATTTCATGGATGTCAAACTGAAATGAGCAAAAATAAGGGGAGACTCGTCAAACTATTTCCTTTTGATAATTAGGAACCGTAAGATGTTTACTTACAGAATACACCTTTCAGAAATAACTGAAATAAATCTGTGAAGGTGTCAACTATTGCAGGTCTTTTGTATCTACATCTGTGGGAACATCATAACACTTATTAAAAAAACCTCACACATCTAGCTTGGGAAAGCCCTTCTGGATGAAAAGGTGGTTTCCAGGGTTAGCCTGTTTGCTTCAAGCTTTTCTAATACGTTTTGGGCTGGAAAGTATGATTTTTCTGCTTTGAACCTGAGCTGTCTGTAGTCTTGAAGTAAACAGAGAGGGAGAGTCCATAAAGCTTAATAGTGTAATTGAGAATGATCTGGCATCAGTGGTGTCATACCTAGGATAAGCCATTGCAAGTCCCCCACCATCTGTCTTACAGGTAACAGTTGTCTGAGAGACTCCAGGATTCCCTCTGTGTCACCAGCCCCCTCTGAAGGGAAGATGAATTGGAGGTGTTCAAGGGGAGTGGCTCGAGACTTGACAGATTCAAGATCGTAGAGAACGGGTCAAACGAAATCCCAGCTCCTCACATCCCAATGATTTTTCCAGCCAACCAACACACAGCAGTAAGAGAAAAATCACGGAAATCTTTCCTGTTACTGCTTTTACAAGTGTCTCAATGTGATTGACAGCATTCATATTCTCATTATGGCATCTGCAGATAATGAGGTATCTAGGCACAGGAGTATCCACTGCTTGAGCATGCCAGGAATATTATCACTGACGTTTGAGCAAAAACATTGCAATTCCACACAATACCTCTACATCTTAGAAACGTCAAAACACAGCCAGATGCTGGAGCCATGGCTGCTGAAATCACATGGGTTATCTGGTATCTCTTGAAAGAATTATTATAGATGTAAGGTATCTATTTAGCCAGTCAGGACTGTGGGTTTTAATTCTGCAGATAAGAGCAGGCTCCCTCCAAATTGTAAAGACTGTCTACCATTCTCCCTTTTGAAATCTTTGTAATTTTCTATAAACAAGGCTCAAAAACTGTCTCAAGTGCTGTGAGGAAGAACTTTCTGTCAAGAAAGGAGCCTTAAGTTTCCAAGCCAAATGGCAGCCAAAAGAACTTGCTCCAAGGGAAGACTGCAGATAATATGCAGTCTCAGGCAGCTGAGATGGTCCTGCAGCAGAGAGCTCAGGGCTACCTCTGCCACTGACCTACTGGGGCACGACCTTTGGCATGTTGCTTTGCCACAGCGATGTGGCTCTCCAGCCACAGGAGCACACTGTCTAGCTAGCTGTCAGCCTCTGAACCAAGTGTCCTTCACTCTGAGCCTGAGATGGAAGGGAAGGACAGGCAGATACTAACCGCACACAACGTGTGCATGCCTGCAACTGAATTGCAGGAAGTGTCTCAAGTTCAGCTTCTGAAAACACAGTAAGGTGAAAAACAATATTAAAAAATCTGGAAATTAGGCACAGAAACTCTTCTGAGATTCTGTTCCTGGAAGGCACAGAGGTCATGTCTAGGAAATACAATGCTGCCAGCATCAACAGGGCTGCTCCAGCTGTGCTGGGTCCCAGACACAGGCGCACTGTGAGCAAGCTGCTCTACTCTGCTCCAGTGAGAGTGCTCTGAATACGTGAGAGGTTTACATCAAATATTAATGGAGCAATGCTGGAAATGCACATCTTCCTTCACTTTCTCCCTCCTTTCGCAACTGACCACAGAGATGGAGAGGGCACTTCCAACAGCAACCCCTCCCTTACCCTTGAGTTGTGGGAGATGCTGGTACTGAGACGTGCCTTAACCAACTACATCTTCCCCACTGGCACCAAGTGTTTTGATTGCCCTGGCAGGATCCTCATGCCTTTTTCTTGTCTTTGAACACAGGTCTGGCACAGGCGACTTTAGGATAGGAAGCAAGCACTGAGTCTCCTTTGGAGGAACAATTGTCCTTAGCCTGAAAGCAAGCAAACAGGACTTCACACACATAACAGAAAGAAAGGATGGCTCTACATGTCCTTGTAATATCTTTGGACATTAGAGCTGGGTTTTTTCCCAACCATGCTTCCACTGTTTGGCCTTTGTCCCAGCTAAAGGCACAAAACATGTTATGTGCAAACTAATGTTCTCAGTCCTGTTGCTGCAATACCCAGTGATCCACAACAGCCTTTTAGTCGTAGTGTCTGTGTGGGGATGCCTATGAGCAAACACAGGGAGATTTGCAGAAGGCCTTCATTCAAACCCAGACAGAGTGTACATAAGGTCAGTATACAGCATTCCTTTGAAAGAAATTTTCTCCAACTAGATCTCAAAACTTCAGCCAAATGGCCTATAGAGATGAAGTGCTTTAAAAAGATTCACCATAGCTAAAGAGAAATTAGTAAAATAGCTGAGACTGATCTCTATTCTTTGATGTCACCCATAAGCTAAACTGCAGCAGGTGTACTGTGATGAAAATGTACACCAGTATATTGGATTAGGCTTTGTACTCATTTAAAAGACTTCTTACAAATAATTCCCTATTAAGAGCACTAAACGTTTCCTAGATAACAATCCAAAAGACACTCACAGCAATAGGTTATCGAATCTACATAATATTGAATGTCAGTATTTCAAAGTTATTTTTGTGCCAAAAATCTCAAAAGAAAAAAACCCAAAACATCACAAAGTGTCCTAAATGAAAACTACAGAAGGATTTAATCTTCACAAAATAAAACCAACGTGCTCCAGCAGGTGAGACAACAGCCCGAGATGTAGTATTTTGCTAACAAGCTAGTAAAGGATTTGGAGCACATATCGTACGCGGGACAGCTGAGGGATCTGCGGCTGTTTAGCCTGGAGAAGACTGAGGGGAGACCTTATCACTCTCTACAATGACCTGAAAGGAGGTTGGAGCGAGGTGGGTGTTGGTCTGTTCTCTCTAGTATTGAGCGACAGGACGAGGGGAAATGGCCTTAAGTTGCACCACAGAAGGTTCAGGCTGCATGTGAAGAAGAATTTCTTTACTGAAGGGGTTGTCAGGCACTGCAATAGTCTGCCCAGGGAGGGGGCTGAGTCGCCATCCCCGGAGGTGTTTAAGAGACAGGTGGACATTGTGCTGAGGGACATGGTGTACTGGTGTTGACACGGCTAGGACAGAGGCAATACTCTATGATCTTGAATGTCTCTTCCAGTTGAAACTGTTCTATGATTCAATTCTATAAATACTAAATAAGCCTTCTTTAATTATGACAAGAAGAAGCTCTGATGGCTGGAACACCTTGTGAAGAAGTTTCAGTTCAATATGTTGCTCCACCTCAGCCTTTGGGTGTGATGTTCACACCATTTATCTTCCACTTCCCATCTGCAAACTGGAAACACCCTCCTTTCACACTCTCTTGGCCTGGCTGCTCTAGCAAGGTGGCTGCTGTGCTCCTTTTGCGCATAGCACGGCATAGTCTGATGTCGGTGAGGTCTCCATGCCTGGCTGTAGTGCAGAAAGTAACTAATAAAATGAAGGAGTAATTTTTTCAGAATTATAGGAGAATTCAAACAAATACCAGAATCATTAATCAATTAAATTTCTAGCACCAGCCTGTAAACATACTATACTTCTGTTAGAATTGGTCTACCTTATGAAAATAATAAATCCTACACTTTCATGAGGGTTTTTTTTTTTCCCCCCACGTGCTTAGAGATTTCTTACCATGTTTCCTCACCAAGCACCACACTAAATGTTGTGCCCTTTCTTCAGGTTGTAGCTTAAAGGGAAGAAAATAATGATGTCTCATAATGACAGCTGTCAGAGGGATTTGTGGGAATCAAAAAGCTTTCCGGAAAACCCGGTGTACAAAACGCTTGACCCAGCTGCCTTTACCACTGCCCGGCCTGGCCACTACCTCATACACCAGGAACCTACTCCTGTGCTGGCTGATGCAGAGGCACTGTGGGACGGGCGGTGAGAGACAGAGCAGGGCAGCTGCAAATGAAAATCACCCTGGGGAGGGTTACAACTAGATAAAGTTTTCGACAATAAGATTCCAGAGACTGCTGACTGGAGAAAAGCTCAATATTTTAGTCTCAGTACAAATTTGCTTCAATCTTATACAACTCCCATGCAGCAGCATCCACAGCTGCATGCTGTAAACAACAAACAAATCTATTTCCATCAGCCCTGCTGATGCTATGAGAAAAGTGCCTGAGCATAAGACATGCACAGATGTAGAGTCTCACCTGAGCCTAGTGCTGCCCTCCATTTGGCCCCTCTAACTTAATATCGTTGTTACAAAGCTATTGGTCTCCTGGTAGCGAGCTGGCTCAACGCAGAGCCTCTTCTTCCAGCTAATCTGACAACTCCGATCCAAGAAGCATCAAGGGCCCAATTAAGAAGACACATCTTATCAAGGAGCTTATTTTGCATAACAGAATACAAATGACGAATAAAAATTTAATGTTTAATAACTTAGTACAAAGAGGGCTGTTGATATAGAATGCCTGGAATTTTTATGGCGGCTGTCAGACTTGTGATAAAACTGTTATATAGGAACACTTGGCAAAAAACAGCGTAGAATTTTTCAGTAATGGTGTGTGCATGATATTGCATTAATTCTTGATAGGAAAGTAACTGTAAGCCTGGGAATCAGCCAGTTTGAGTTTCACTGTAAGTTGATTTTTTTTTTTTTGAAGGACATCTAAATACATTTTAATGAAGAGTTAGTTGGAAGGATAGTTGGTACTTCATAAATGCGTTTGTGTGTTTGCTGAAGTCCGGAAATTATAGGCAAATCATCATAATCCCTCTGGGTTCAGAATAACTTTGTCAGATTCAGTGATGTGGCTGCAGATCGCTGGTAACCATTGCTAATGGATGGTAGGGAGTAAGCTTATAGCGAAAGGAGAGGTTATCTCTAAGGCTTTGCCCTTGCTGGATAGGGGCATTTCTTCGATTTACTTACACCGCATGGAACAGTTGAACATGGATGTAGCTCTTTTCTGACTTTGAAGATCACAATCTGGAGGAAAGCTTGACTTACCTTTGTTCTTACAGTTGCAATTTATACATTAGATGCCCTTCCTGCTAATAAAAAAATAAATTGCTCTTTAAGTTTCAATACAAAAGCGCTGCACTATCAAAGAATTATTGCAATCTCTCTAACTAGCATGTTCTGTAAATACGCCAATACCAATTCAGAAAAAAATGTTCAGATTTTCTTTCAACCATTTTCATAAAGCCGATGCTTTTGCGTAAGTTTGAAATGCTCACATTATATTCTGATGAATTTACCATATATCTTAAGCCTATTTGTAAAAAAAAAAAAAAACAAATCTAAATATCGAAGTGTAGAAATTAAGTCATCTTTACCAGTACACTTAAAATAAAGTGTCCATTAAATAATGCTAAACTAATGCTGAATTAGAGTGGAACTCTTTTAGAAGTACATATCACATCTATATGAATACTAAATGAATTTCTTATTCATTCGATTCTATTGTATTAGTGTTATTGCAATGAATACTAAATGAATTCCTAATGATTGGATAGTTAAAATAAAGTGTTACTCCTTTACAACAGTCATCAAACTTTAAGGACAAATTGAGATTAAAAAAAAATATGTACTAGTAGGAAAAAAAAAGGCTGAACTGTACAGTTCAGAATATTGAAAAGTATAATTTATCTGATGATGCTAATATTCACATGCAGTCTTATATCAGAATTAATACTACAGGAGTGGACCCTTATACAGAGGATTTGTTGCAGAAATAAAATCTATCAGTAACGGTTTCATTGTTCCATCATTATGAACTCATTTGGTATTCACTGTAATAGCACTGATCGTAATGAATTTGTTTGATATTCATGTGGCTCTCACATGCATTAACATAGGCTTTCTGTTGTAATTCAACATCCAACAAGCATTAGTTAATGCAGATTTTGGATTAGGCATGGGCCAGTATTCTCTAACTGGAGTTTCCTTTCAGTTTATAAGCAGTTAAATGACATTTTTATCTGTCTAATGCCTGGCTCTTTTTTTTTTTTTTCCCTTCGATACATTATTTTCAAGTTGGAAAGCCTCCTAAAAGATCCCACACTGCTTCTTCATACGAACATAGGTGTGTTCCATCTTACATCTCATGCAACAAGCCAGAAAGCCAGAATTTTATCACCCAAGCATATTACCTCATTATCCCCTTGGCAATAGTGGCTTTGGCACAGCCTGGAGCTGGCAGGGAACTAAGGGAGCAAGAAATCCCGACTCCTGGTATTAAATGGATTTAGTTGCTTTAGGTTCAGAAATGCCAATACTTCCCTAGCATTGGATAATATTTATTTGGCAAAATGAACTCCTGCCCTTGCAGTATCTTCCTCAGAGGAAATAACGCTGTGGCAAAAAGCAGGGTAAATCTTTGGAAAGTTTTCATAAAGGAGGGAACCCGGCCAGGATTTCAGCAGGTTTGACTTACTCGAAATTTTTCAGGCATTCCTCAAAGCTTGACTAATGCAGGCTCTGGTGTGATTCAGCCTCAGTCAGAGTGTTAGACTCCATTTCCCCATTGTGCTTCATGGTAATTATTCCTATTATATCTTCAAGAGATTATAGATGAGCGATAGATGAACTGCAATGACTATTAACAAGAATTATAGCAATCTTTATGCATAAGTGTTCAAAACACCAGGGGCCACATGCTCAGGTAATACACATGGATTTAGATCATGTAATCAATTCAATTGCAGTAATTGGCAACATGAAATTATGGAGTCAGGTGATGTGGTGATGCTATCAGCACTGCTGCTGCAACCAAAAGTGTTTTCAAAATACTGTCCCCATTTCGTTCCAGTGTCTCACAAAGGAGGTTTTCCTTTGGTTTTGTAATTGCTTTACACAAAGAATTTCTTCCTCCACATAACCCCACTTTCTCCTACCCTTCTCCCCGTGACAGCCTTCAACTAAAAGGTTGTGTTTCAGCCCTCCTTAGTGCATGAGGCTTCTCCTTCTCTCCTTAAGGGGCTGGAGATGTAAGGAAGCCAGGAGGGCTCCAGCATAGACCTGCTGGCTCCCGGAAATCTGGCAGGAGAGCTACCTACCCTTAGAAATATTCTGCAAGGCTTGCCTTGGGAATTGGGGAAGGTCAGGTCCCCACTTACTCTCTTTCAGAAGCAGTAGTGAGTCTCCAGCAAGCTCCTCCTTCCACTCTTCTTTTTGGCAAGACGTTGGCAGAACCTGCTGCTGTCCCACCCAGAGATGGAGCAGCTGTTTGGGGTGGTTGTACCAGATGCCCAAAATGGGCAGGTTTAGTACAACTGAAACCAGGAGTGCAATAAGGAAAATACATGCATTAAGTAGAGTGAGGGATGGGTTTGGACGCTCGGTGCCTGGAAGAAGGACCCAGCCCTCTTCTGGTGAGGAACCACTGTGCAAGAGTGGAGGCAGCACCAACGCTGTCCTCAGAAGGAGACCAGGGTGGGCCCCAGGGAGAGAGGAGGAGCAACCCTCTACCAGGTGGGAAAGGCTGGAAAATAAGAAAGATCTGCCTTGGGTGAGTTCTTGCAGACAGTCTCCAGCCTCATTACCTCAAAAAGTCAAGGTCTACTACAACCACCCCGCAGTCCCCACAACGAAGGATTGCTCTGGTCAGCAATGGCTGTGAGGGGCTCTTTCCTTAACACTTGGCTTCCCTTTTGACTCGCAGGCAGAGCAAAACTTGTCAGAGCTCTTCGAGGCCCCAAGAGATGTAAACGCTGTTTAATTAATTTGATTTATGATAGAATTGCACCACTGTGCTTGAGGGTTTAAGGGAATTCCATTTCCAATGTTTCCTCCTAAAAGAGATTTCAGGTAAAACTTTGTCAGGGGAGGCAGCGCTGCCCTGGCCAGTGCAAGAGAGGTGTCTGCAAAGAAACGTCAACCAGTGTGTCTGCAGCTTGACGTATTCATTCAAACTGCGGATTCATTTGCCATTTGAGCCAAGATTCTTAGGTGCATAGTTATTCCTCTTTAACCTACGAATGTTGGTTGACATAGACAAATTTGAAGCTCAGCTGCACTAGAAAATGTACAAAGGTTGTGTTTAGGACAGAGAACCATCTCACAGGACTATGGAAAATATGTACTTTTCTATTCTTTTTTTTCATTTGCCTCACTGAAAAAATATCTGGTTTGGTTCTTTCTGAGCTAAAACTAAGGAAGGTATTTTTTCCTGAGCTTTAAGGAAAACACATTTTTATTTTTTTCATATAAAGTATGCTTATAATTAGATGCTACAAGTTAATGTCTTGTGGTATAGAAGCAGAGAGAAAGGACATAAGTAAACAACTATTTTTACCATGTCTCATGACCAAGCACAAAGTTTGGTTGCATTTAATGGAAAAAATGGTGGGGAGTGTTGCCTGGCCACTGCAGGATACCCACGACAACGCACTTGCATCACTTCACAGTTAAACTAAAGCAAATGTATGTCATCGCTGTGTGCGCCATAACACCTGGGCACAATGGAATGAATTCATGGACTGCGCACCCATAAATCTTCATTTCCTAGTTTTGTAGGTTTGTCAGACCTTTAAAGTTATTTAACACGCTTTTTGCAGTGATAGATAGGTACTGAGACTGTTATAAATACTAACTTGTGTCTGAAAGTTAGGCTGTGAAGCTATCACCCAGGCTTATGGTGGCTGCGATTTTATATCCAGCTAACAAGTCACTTTCGTGGGTCGGGACATCATCTGGAGTCTATGAATGTGTAAAAACCAACAGTTACTGTATATCTGTTAGGTGCTGTTTGATTCATATATACAACATTCCTTTTATAAAAAAGCATAGCAAGAGCGTTCCCTGCTTTACTTTTAAAAATAAAGACCACAGACCTTAGTAGCGTCTGGCCTATCAGGAATTCATAATGAAAACGAATGTTCATTTTTTTTTTCTTTAAAAGTGTCTCAAGCTAAATGATACTGACGCTTTCAATTTTTAACATCATAATCAATAAAGGCTGCTTATGCACACTTTGCAAAACCATCAGTTTAGGAGTTTGAAAAAAAAATCTGCATATGGCTGCAGCTTGCTGACTGCAAAGCTCTAGCACTAAATCTTCTGAGTTAAAGTTTTACTGGTGTGTTATGAGTAAAAATGCCTTGTCAGCCATCTGCCAGTTTTTCTCCTAACATCCATATTTTCAACCCTTGCTAAACATTGGGAGCATTTGGCCACAAGAGGCCAGCTCTACAATTAAACAGCCGAGTTCTGCAGCAGAAGCAAGGGCATGTCAAAATAGAACTGTCTGTTATTAATTTTAAAAGTCCATAAAGGAAAGCTATGACCCTGTCAGGGTGATGGACTGGTAGTTAAATGTATTATAAACTGTTAACTCTGAGAGACACAAAAGAAAAGGAAAAGAAAAACAATGCAGCAGTGTCAAAAGCTTCAATAAATGCTAATCATGGCAGATTAATCAGCCTCTAATTCCACTGATCCAAAAAGGTTAGAGAGTCAATTGTGTAAAATTAGCTCTTTCTCATGTGTCCCTTTGCATTTGGAGAATCTGTCTGTTCATTTGCATCTTTTGCCAATGTTTATGAAGAATTCAGTTCATTAGCTCTTAAACATAAAATCAGACACTGGAAGGGGGATTCATTGCCTTTTCCTGCTTAAAGTAGTACTTAAAGCAAATAGCATTGCTACAGTATACATTTATAGATTCTATCAAGCAGCATTAATTACTGTATGTCTCATAACCAGAAACCTTTTCAGAGGAAAGTTTTCACGTGAAATGTTCTATTTAGTCTTGTAAGGAAGGCTTTTTTGATGGGTTGAGATAAAATGTTTAATCTTAAGATTGAAATGAGACAAATGGCAAACCAGAGCTGCTAGACCTTAATAGAGTACATGCTACAGAGAGCTCCCAGAAGTATGTGTGCACTATCTGCTTTGGGAAATACCTGCTTTAACCTGCACTTGAAAACCCTGCAATTTGCCAAAGAGAATGGCAGTTCAAATGAATGACTATGCAGAACACAAGAAAGCCTGAGGAGGGATTGTTTAATGGCAAATAAAGCAGGAGATGAGAAGACGTATTAGCTGGCACTGCTTGAAATGTTCGTAACTGAACTCGGGACCAGACAGGACTCACCTGCTTTCCTTACAAAGCCAACATTCCGACAGGATTCATTCATCACCTGATGACGTTTGACGGCTGGACTGAGTTTTGAGGACTTGCACTGCTATGACTCAAGTTACTCAGGGAGTGTCTGAGAGCTAAGAAATGCAAGAATGGAGACCCTAATTTCACAACATACCTGCAAGCTTTACCAACCATGGCTTCCCCTTTTAGGGAAATGTTTATAGTCAGCTGAGAGGAACCTTAAAGGAATACAACTATACACATGCTGTCCTAGTTTTCAGTTTGCCTGGGCTGCTTCCACTGGTATGAAATTTGTGACTGATTTGTCATTCCCCTGGAGAAAAAAAAAAAAAGTTTCCTCCCCACACAGATCACATGATTTAACAGAAACCTTGGAATTTCCCACCCATTTGCTCAGCCATGCTTACTGGATGCACGCTCACACTGAGCTCTTTGCCAGAACCCTACCTGAAAGCCATTCCCCCGGACACAGACAGGAGGGAGGAGGAGGACATTGTTCTGCTGCCCTCCTTTTTGGGCTGGCTTCCCTAGGTGTGTCAGGACTTCCTCCTCAGGGAAGCACCCAGTGAAGGCTTCCATGTCACCTGCACAAAGAGGAGAAACTGCAATGGGCTATTCCTACCACCTCCACACAGGGACTGGTCCCCGATTGTGAAATCCCACAGCAGCTGAGGATCGACACCAATCTCTTTACGCTAAGTGCAAGGCACTGCCTTTGGCTTGGCCCTCTCTGACGTAAATGCACAGCAACGTACCAATATACTGTTAGAAACTTTCAAAGCAAAACACTCCCTCAGCAGATGCATTGAGAAAGAGGATAAGAGAACAAACAGGAGCCAGATGTTTGCCCCATTCCTTCAAGAACTCCTGAAGGGAGCAGCAGAGCGCAGAGCTGCAGGGCATCACTGCCCAGTACTGTCACGGGGGCATGTGCACAGCAAGCATCTCCCTCTCCTTGAACAACACGGCTGTGTCAAGTCTCACAAAAAAACTGTCTGGGTTTTCAGGGCTCAGTCCATTCTCTGGATTGTGGAAAGTCTCGGGGCAGTTATTCCGTAGAGAAACAGGTACAGTGCCTACATGAAGAATCACACTGCCACAGGCAGAGTGGACCGCTTCCATTAAACACCCTAGCTTCTCTAAGGATGATTTGGATACTCATACACCGTGTTTCAGAACACAATGAAAGTGTGCTTTTTGGTCAAAAGCTCTTTACTGGGTCTTCATATGTTTGCTCCCCATCGGAACCAACTTGCAATCTCACATGTTCTCAAGAATTACTCTTGATTTGTGGCAAGTTTTATTTCTGGACACATTCAGCCCCAAAACTGAAATTAAAACTTAGTGAGAGAGAGCTTTACCAGAATAGAAAATATAGCTAGATATGTTCACTAAAAGAAGAGCACTGCATGGCTCTAATTTAAAAAAATTACCCATGAGGAATCTAGCTTAAAATATGAAAATATAACATGAAGTTTAAAAGATAATTATGAAGCAGTAAAACAGAAAAACACAAAAAAATCTTCTAAAGGGAATGTAAAGCAAGTCTATATGACACAGTGCAATGGATAGACTGTCAGCAGAATTTCTTTGTGTGTGTATCTTTTGTATTGCAGTGAACTGTGCAACAGCAAGATTTGAATATTCTGAGTCTGCCATCTCCCTCTTCTGTCAATCAGATCCTTCCAATTTTGAACATGCCAGGATGAACTATGTTGACTTCTTTGGCACAAGAAAGTGAATCCAGTGAAATTCATATATTCAATGGCTTCATGAAAATGAGAAAAGTCTGTCTATTTGCTAGAACAGCTTTGGGCTAGTTTTGAATGGCTGCATTTCATCTCTGCATTTTCCCTCCCCACAACTGTTATGATGTGAAAAGTGCCCAAGGCCAGGGGCTTGTAGGCCCAAGTCCACTGAAATTAATTGTAATTGGGGAAAAAAAAAAAAAAAGCCTTTTGCCTAAGCCAGTCATATTACACTTTCCTATCTGACCACTTCTTTTCCATTGATGGATATAGTGTACTCTACCAAATAATTTCTTTTTTTGCAAGTGAAGCTAATTTAATGCCACCCAAAAATATATCAGACAGCTTCTGGCACCTATTCCTGTCTCAGCAGCACTCTAAACGCCCAGGTATAAAGTTCTGCAGCACACAATTGCTCTTGTTTCTGCAAAGTTTTTGCTTTAATAATAGCAACAGATAAATTTAAATTCTTGTCTTCTGGACAGAATAAAGTGAGTATTTTCTGACTCTATATGTGCCACCGCCTCCTTCTCCTCCTCCTGCATTGAGGTGTGACTGTGTGCAGGTCTCAGAGGGCAGAAGACTTCGGCAATTCTAGCCATTTTTCCTGGCATTCTGTCATCTGAAGTTGTCATGAGACCAACCAAAGAAAAGTGTTCACACTCTAAGCTTCCCAAAAGTTTTCTGGTATGTGAATTAACAAGGGTGGTATTTGTCGTGTTAAAACCCAGAAAGGCTCAGCTCCACTTTTCAAAAGGGCTAATGCTAAGATCAAATATGTTAAAAAGGTCCTCCATGTAAATGTGCCCTTGCAGATATCTTGTCCTTCCCAACATTGTAAAGTAGATTATCCTGGTAATAGTAAGGCTTTGACTTGATAAACCTGGAGCTAAGAGAAGCTTTTTGAATTGGTGTAGCTGAAGATGACAGTAAGATTCCCAGTTTCAGCCACTGATTGTTATTTCGTCTGTCAAGATGATTTTTAAAAAGTCTCAAGATTTCATAAGAATTCAGATAGAGGTGGGTCACATCCAGTCTGTATCTGAACAGTGCATCTCCAAATAATACTTGGGTGCTGCAGGAAGTGGGGAGAGTGATTCAACCGGCCTCATGTTTCTTTTATGGACCACTATGGTAGGAAGCGAGGAACTAAAATCCTAATGGAGTAAGCCTCCAAATCAGATGTAAACCAGAGTTCCTGGCCATTTTCTCTGTGTACCAGCCTTCTGGACACTTCCCAGCTCCTCTCTGCCTACCTATGTTTTCAGCTGCCTCAAATAGTGTTTACTTCTTGCCCCAAACTGTTTAGTAGCATTCTTGTTCACTATTAAAAGAACAGCTGCATGCTAATGGTGGGTGAAGAGAGCTTCTACCTCTCAAAGACTGTTACTAGACTTAGTTAATTAAAATTTATAAACACACTTCAAGCTCAAGAACATCTTTTAAGAGTCAGAGATGCAGGGGAAAAGGATGAACAACCTGTGTGACAGCCACTGGAAATATTTTGTTAACCAGATGCAGTTTCTGATTTCTTTTACTTTGTACCTTGAGAATTTGCTTACAAAGTGGCTGCAAATCATTATTAAAATGGTAGCATTAGTGCCCAGTTTGCATTGGCCAATGTGATGGATCAAGGTCAGGATAACTAGCATCAAATTCCTGTCCCAGGCAGCGGCTGTCACTCCGCCCTTTCCAACTGGCACCAATCCAGTCCAGCACAACTGTGACCATCTCTTTCCTCTCCCACATACATCCAAGCAGAGTCATCAGCAGATTGATATCTGAAAGATACTCAGATCCAAATCTGTATGCAGATATTGTTCCTGGACCCTATTTCTAAACCAAATCTTGCCTGGAAATCTTAGACTCTTATTTCAAATTTGGCAGTTAGGCACCCTCTATTTTAAATTAGAATCTTAATCTTAGATTTCCCATGTTTATCTCTTCTTATCTAGCGCAAAATACTGCAAGAAGAGAAGAAATACTCCCAGAAATCCCTCTCTTTGCACAGAAGAGGAACAGCAAATCATAAGCAGGTTCTCTGAATGCTCAAGTATATGATTGTATATTTCACTGTCAACTAAAACCACAGGAATAGGAAGATATTACTGTGAAAATACTGCCTGTAATGAGATGACTTCGTTGTCACATTTGGTAAGACGTAATTTATCTTTTATATGGTATTAGTGAATAATATCACTTTGCCATTCACCATAGTGCGTTTCCCTCAAAAATCGACACAAACTTTCCTTAATATTAAATCTCAGGTGAAGAAAGCTATCTTTTCTGGATGTCATAAGCTTCCAATAGCATATGGAATTTCCTGTAAGTTCCACTGTTTTCTCTTTCCTCAAATCTGCAAAATTCTCAGAAAAAGATCTCTATTTTATTACATCCCAATGAAGCTATGTTGACTTTTGCTGCAAAAGACCTAGTTCATCTGTTTTTCTGTTGTTTCATTACCTTCCCACCTTTCTGAAAGTGCTATTTCTTTGTCTGGGTTATTTGTCCCCTAGCCAGAAGGTGCTGCCTTATAAAGAGCGGGGTGTTTGTACATCAAACTCAGTGCTGGATGATTTCTTTCTTTGTCTGCAGCCATAACATTCTCCTGTTCACAAAGATATACAAAACCACAAAGGGTATGGATTACGCGACACATTTCCTGTAACATTTAATAATCACAGTAAAACACTGACATATATTGCTGCCTACTTACAAATCTCTGTTTTCTGTAGAAATTACAGCTTACTATTTAAGTCACCTGGATAACCTGCTTTATGCATCTGAACAACATAATAAAACTCATCCTGACTAGATGAATATCCTC
This sequence comes from Trogon surrucura, assembly GCA_020746105.1. NCBI lineage: Eukaryota > Metazoa > Chordata > Aves > Trogoniformes > Trogonidae > Trogon > Trogon surrucura. Next base: position 11,524,138 of record CM036629.1, read on the forward strand.
TAGTGACCGTAACACATGAGGTCCAGATTCTGCTCTATGTTTCACTAATGTCGGTCTCAAATAATACATCCTTATTTACTACCAGCATAAAACAAGGCATGGATCATTTTTCGTAAACTGACTAAACCTAGATTTTCACAAATGTCCACACAGGAAGCCATACTTCCCAGGTTTTGTCCCAGGGACAGTCTCTCCCCATTTACTATGAGCAGTGTGACTTGCCCTTCCCAAGTACACACACCTTCATCCACTCCCACCCACAGCCAGAAAACCTCACTGCAGCAATTGCAGCAATTGTTTTCCTTGGAAAGGAGCTTTTGGGAAGTATTTAATGTATTTCTAACCGTCTTCCAGTGCAGTTTAGCAGCTGGAAGTCAGGTACAAAGCCAGAGCAAAGGGTTTATCCCGTGTTACAGCACTTCACGTCTTTTTCCACTGACCTGGAGTGGAAAAGTGGCGCTCTCATGAATGCTGAGTTATGCTCTTACAACCAGAATGCACAGGACAGTGTCCTGCACAGCAGGCTCTGATCCTTCTCCTTGGTTTTGTCCTGTGATTTATTTGAATAGGACTAATTGCATCTTCTACATTTTAAGAACAACAGACAACTGGAAGCTGACAAGTACTTGACACACGCGTGTTTTGGGTAGGTACTGGTTAAGTCTCTGTTCCTGTCAGCTAGGGAGGATGTTTGAATTACCTGATTGGAAAATAAAAGCACTAAAAAAAATGAAAATGTATTTTTCCTTTCCTCTGTTTCTTTTAGAAGCAAAACAAAACAAGGAAACCTGGACATTTGACAGTGTACAGATTTCTTTTTATAAAACAAATAATAAAAATGAAGCTTTTTAGCTTTGTGAAGACGATTACCAAGAAACTCCAACAATCTGAGCAGTTATGCATTTGTTGGAAACCTGCATTCCTATTATCAAGCTCTTCCCACAGAAGCCTTTAAATTAAAATTATTTTTGAAGTCTAGCCTACGACATAAAAAAAAAAAAAAAATCTGAGTTCAAGTGCACAGTATGATTCCCATTGGGAAAAGGGATTCATTTACAGACACCGGGTGATATTTTGTAGGACAGTAGGAAACACATTTGTTTTCACAAAGAAAGAGAGGTCCAATTCTAACGCACGGCCTATTTGTATCTGGCTGTGAGTTGCTTATTGAAAAATTCTTGATCTTTACCAAGATTAAGTCAAATGTTACTTTTGTTTCTCCAACTTTGTCTACTCTTGGCAGAATCTGAGCTCTGCTCTGACTTGTGCCATGTGGTGTCCTGTTGGCTCACCAAATGGTGAGCCCTGAGTGGTGGCAAGTAAACCGGCATGTGCCGTGCCCGGTTCGCTCCGGGAGCGTGCAAGGCTGCACAGCTTCCCACGTGACCCAGCACCATCAAAGGCTTCCTCTCGATTTCAGCATGGGAGCCTCAACAATGAGCTCAAACCAGCGCAAGAGAATCGGCACAACAGTTTAAGGCTATGCTTGGTTTCCTTTTCCACGTATTGCAATTAACAAACAATGGCGAGCTGCCCACTTGGAAAGGTAGCACATTAATGTATTTTGAGTAGTTAAGAGCTTTGTTGTTGTTGTTGATATTACTATTACATTTTCTCTTAAGCTTTTTATTAGCATAGTGATAATCTGCAAAGACGACTTTGATTCCTCTAATAGCTCTTTTGAAAAAAAAAATCTAGCTAATATTTAGTAATTCTCCAGTTTCCCCCCAACACACACTGAAACTATAAAGTGTTTCTAAATATCCTGAGAGTTCTCTAAATAGATTTTGTAAAATTCCCGTAACCTTTCACTAACCACCCAAGCCCTTATTATCTGAAGAGGCTTCCAGGGAGGTGTTTGTAGGTAATTACCCAAGAATTAATCATAGGATTAACTTAAAAGGCAAAATATAATAAATAATCAAGTTCTTACATACGCAAATCATTGTGAGGTATGTTACCAATTTTCATAGAGGGGCCACTGTCAGAAATGCAATTTCATCTATCCAATTAGCAGGTTTTGCTGCATTATAAATCTGTCACTGCTTTCTTTGCACCAAACAGCTGCTTATGCAAGTAACTGTGTGAAACTCTATTAAAAACCACAGGTCTGTATAAATGGGGCTTAGAAAAGAAATAAATTCCCGGTAAAACTGCATTACATCTACTTAGTCCAGAAGGCTACGGCCAAGAAGCAGTTAAAATTATTAGGAAGGGAATTCCATCATGCTATTAATGTCCTGCAATTCAGCTGTGACTGTGTTCTGTTCACTTGGTTTTCCTCTTCAAGTGCTGTTCTGTTTTTAAAGCTGCTTTGAAGGAATGCTCTCCAGTGGACTGCCGCCTGTCACTGCTCCCTGTCATGTGTCCGATAATTAAAATCTGACTGATTTACTGACTGGCATCAACCATCACAGCTCAAGAGTTAGAAGATGTTCATCCTTCCCAAGGCTAAATTTACTTGGTGAAAAGGGGCCGCTTGCTTCCAGCCTGAGCTGTCATTCAGCTGCCGTGGAAACCATAAAGATAGCTAACAGAGCCCCAGCCAGCAGTCTTTAGTTTATTTTATTCTAATATTTATTGCCACCCAGAAAATGAACATAATACAGACAAGTTAGTGAGAGCACTGCACTAGTGATTTGTGAGGCTGGTGTGGAGTGAGAGCAAAACAGTCCTGCGGTATTAAAATAAAATAGAACAGCGGTGTTTCCCAAAAGTATGGCAGGGCTGTAGTTGTGTTTATTTTAACCCTAATGGGGTGCAATTTATTATTACATTTTAAGTAGATGCACTTTTGGAGAAGGTTAGTTGGTTGGGTTGTGTGTCCCCCCCTTTTTTTTCTCTCCTCTAAGTGCACACTGCTCAGGAAGTTAAAAAAAAAAAAACAAAGGAAAGGAAAGGAATATCATGTCATCCTGTGTGAATGATCTAGCAGTATTAATGGAGCCTCCAGGATCTATTGAAAGTAGCAACTTCAATAGCTCAGGGTCATGATATCAGTACTTGTGATGGAACAAGCTATTTACAAAAGATTTAAACTCTGGGGAAGACGCCTCCTCCAGGCTCTCTGGCTTACTCTCCTTAGCCTTTGGGGTCACATCCTGCTCATCTGGCTCCTTCTAGTTTCTCTGCTATCATAGGTTGGATGTGACAGTTGCCAGCAATCTTTAGCTCTGACCCCCCACGACGCAGTGTCACCCCAATGCAGAGCACAGCAGAGCTGCACTGTTCCCCACTTTCCAGCCTACATTTTTATATTTTTTTAATGCACTGCTCTCATTTTTTTCTGTTCCCTCAGCTACAGTATTTGTCATTTTCTCCACATAAATAAAGCAAACCTTAAATATATACTGTCTGGTAAGAAACTCAAATACCTTTCCAGCATGAACAAGATTAATCACACGTAATATTTACAGTACTAAACAAAACAATTATAACATCATATATACTCAGTTGAACAAACACACTGACAGTTCTTTTTGAAAACATACAGTAAAAATCAAATGAAAATCCATATCAGAGTAAGGGAACTTATCTTCAATTTGTATTCCTCTTAAGCCATTTTTGAGACCAAAATTCAGAGGCAGGCACCTTCTTCAGGAGTCATCACTCTCTTTCTGCAGTAGCAATACAGCTGGAGGGACAAGCAGTGCACCAGGAGCAAAGGCAAGTAAAATTACATAGAGGCATCAAAAGAAAGCCAGGTTGGCTCACTTACCTCTATAGCCCTTGGGGTTTTTGCTCCTGCAATTATCATAAACGCATGAAGAGACAAAGTCTAGAACATGCACTGACACAGCCCCCGTTTTTGAAAATGCTGACCATGGCCTGGCTTTTAGAGGGCCCAGAGCACGCCTACAATAAAGAGGAGATACACGAGTCTTTTCTGCCAAAGAGTAAAGAAGCTGAGGGCTCAGTTTTGCAAATAATTTCTTATTTGTGCCTTAGTCATGCAAAAAGTTCTATTGACCATCATGTCTTTACTCCTGTACTTAGATTCATGCCAATATCTGTCTGCAGGGTCAAGTTCTTGAAACCAGGCACCAAAACATGTCCATAAGTCCCCCTCAGAGTCTGTTAAAAATCGTACTCTTAATTGTACAGTATCCTGATCAGATGTCCTAGATAAACTAAACTACTATTGAAGAAGATAATAATGTAATGCTTTCTTTAAGAATATGCAGAATTATTTCTGTGCATGTTCAAAGACATTCCTTTGCTGGGGGTGCAGCTACTGAAGGAGAATGTATAAATGTCCAGTACCTGTCTGCAGAAGAGCCATAGTACAAACACAAATTTTTACTAACCACCCAAGTGCTGACACATCTTTGGCCACCATACAGGGTTCCTTTCTGATCAGCCATAGATCTGATGTGCTGTAACAGACTGTAAAGGGAATTCAGAATTACTCATAACCAATAACTTCATCATTCACTCTCAGAAGTATTTCATCTTCCCTTGTCTCCTTGTTTTCAGGAATTTCTCTCAACCTGATATTTCTTAATTGGAACTTACTTTTTACAGGTCATCAATTTGATTTCTCACTGTCTGAGTGCTTGGTATTCTCATACAGAGCAGCACTCAGTTGTGCCTTATTGATCTCTAATATCTTATATTCAATTTTCACATTGCTGTTTACAGCATGGAAAAAAAAAACTTTCAGGCAAATGGAAGTTTAACAGCAAATCTTGGGCATCTTTTTTAAAATCCAATGATTTATAAAGGAAAAGATGTATAAAAATTAAACTCAACAAGCCACAAAAATAAGAAAACTATGGAAATGCTTGAGAACAGTAAAACCATCTGCCATCTTGGAGAATGCAGAGTTTCCTCAGTTAGTTCAGAGATCACTGTAGACTCTGAACATAAGCTGTGGTTAAATCACTCTTATTGTAGCAAGAATAACTATAAGTGATGGTATTTGGACATAAACTTATGTAGCTTTTCCAGCCACACTAGTGGTCCTTATGACCTCCTGTGGTAGTGAATTTCAGAGATTGGGGACATGCTGGGTGAAGAAAGATATCCTCTCATTTGTTCTAAATGTACCTGCCATTAATTTCAGTGAATGACAGGTTGTTGCTATATTAAAACTTAACATGAAAAGGAAGAACCGATCAGTTTTCACTACATACTCAGAGCATTAAATACTGCAGTCAAGTTTCTCTGCATTTTTCTTCTTTCCAAATGCCCTTTCCTGAAATAAGTAATACAGGCGGATGAAAATTGGTTTCTAGTATGATTAATGCTGAGCAAAACTTTCAGCTCAATACTAGACAAAGATCACCTGGTTTTGATATAATGCCTCTTTCCTTTTTTCTCTCGCTCCTTTTCTCCCCTCTCTTTCTCTGGGGATGCACAAAGCATTTCAACCAGTCCTACTCCAGCTCCAGATCCTTCACCCTATGTTCCTGAAACACCACCTCCACATGGAAGTGATTCCAGGAGCTGCTGCTCTCTACCTTTTCACCTCTAAGTATTCTCTGGAAAGAAAAGGCTTTTTCACTCTCTTTTCCAAAATGTTTGGCAAGTAGGATGACCCCATTCATACCTTCTGTGTCATTTTGATCGTGAGGGGATGACAGAGCTTTTCAGCAAACGTGAAATGTGATGTTCTTCCAGTCAATAGGGTCTTCAAGAGAGTTTTTTTGCAAGTTCAAATGAGCCCACTGGAAACCAGGGCAAGAAAAATGGTTTCACCCCTGCTTTAGTTTAAACACTTTAATATAAACTTCAGTATAAACAAAGTTGGGAAATTACTTGGACTTTATGGGAAGAGAAAAAGAAAACATTGTCCTGGATAAGTATGCTTTCTTCACAGGGAACTCTTGGGCTCTAGCCTCTGGCAGCACCTTGCACAAGACCCCAGTTGGTCTCATCCCTGCCCGCTCCTACAGGGCTACAGACCTCCGTCCCTTCAGAGCCACCTCTGGCACCAGGACTGTAGACACACAGGTCTCAGTTACAGACACCAGGATGCACTGGTGCCTACAGCTAGGCAAAGACAGGAGCAAGAATATTCCCTCACTTCGTCAAAAAAACCAAAAATTGGAGGTTTTGCAAAATTGTCATGAAACTTCTAAAATTTTTTACAAGCCTTGAAATCATAGTAAGCAAGCTTTGGAAGATGGAAAGCATGGTAAAGAAATTTCCTTCACAAAGAGGAAAATATTGTCCTCCGACCATTTCACTGATATCCCACCGTACGCTATTCTGCTGGCTGCTGCTGTCACGCCTGGCTCTACACTTCCATGGCCATGCCAAAACATGCCTGAGAGGGCCTTCGTCTTGGGGTAGAGGGGTACAAGGCTTCATACTGTGTCTTAATCCTTGTTTTTTACTGCTGTATAAAATAACTTAATTTAGAAACTGTGACAAGATAATAATAAATAAAAGTCAATATCAGAAGGAAATATTTTTGAAGTTATTTAAATGCTTGGTTTGAGCAAAGCGCCTAAAGAGTTTTAAAATGTGTCCCATAATGTGTTTCACCCCAAAGGATATAAGCAGGATATTGAAGATTATTCATATATAGGAAATATTCAATTCATCATCCAAATGCACCCACTTCAGCAGTGAAATATAGCAGATGCTTAGCAGCACCCAGCAATTCGATACGCATTGAAGGTGGGGTGTGGAGAAAAAAATAGAACAGTATCCAGATGAAACTGCAGATGTCAGGAATGGAATTCACCAACTGGGAGGAGATGAGCAAAAAGGAAGATTACTATTTTTATGCAAAATAAATCAGTCTGCTAATCGGGCTGGGATTTTGCTGCTGGGAGTTAAGGAGGGCAAGAGGAGAACCGTAATTTTTAGAGCTGCCACTTTAAACTACAGCCCCTCTTGCTTCAACATTGCTTTGATGCAGCATCAGAGAGGGAGCATCTTGAAGTGCTGTAATGTCAGGGCTCAAACAGGCATATTTTAAAGTAGCAGGAAATAAATTAAGCCAATTAAACCATCTTAATGCCTTGACTTTTTTTCCAAGTGCTTGCTTACCAAGCAGATTTTGCTCAGCTTTCACAGCAATGATCATTACCCATATTTTAGGAGGTACCTATTTCTCAGCTTCATAGGCTCACACCTAAAACTTTGGGTTAGCCCTTTGCTTCCAAGCACGGAGTTTGCACATATAACATGGAGTTAAACAGTCTTCACACCCTTGCTGGGACCTCTTGTGTCAAAAACCTGTTAAAACCCCTGCCAGGCTCCCCTGCTGGGATTTGTGCCCAAACAGGGAGAACCACCCATGAGACCCTACAGCAGCCAGGGTGCCAGTGCTGCCTGGGCTAGGATACGGTGGCCAGTGGCCCCATGTCCTGTGGTTGCTTGATAATCTGCCTGGTGCTTCACAGAGGCTGTTCTGAGCCCAGCAGGGCTTCCCTGCGTGCCCACCAGCCTCACAGCACAAGGTAGGAAAGCCCTTTTCTCCCCAGTGTGAGGCCATTGCAGTCTGTCTGCAAACTTCCCTCTCTCCAGCTTTGAGCCCACTGGCCAGTTTCCAACCAGGAGACCAAAAGGACCTCCATGCTCTGACATTCCTACGTGTTTGGTTTTGTTTGTTTTTAAAAAAAAAAAGTCCACTTCCGGTGCAAGTATCGGACAAAGCAAAGACTCATCAGGTACCAGCTATACTGGGAAGCAATCCCGGAGTGTGATGGAAGCAGAACTGAAAGATTCGCATTTTCAGCTTTCGGAGATGATGAAGCAGTTTGTCCCATCACATCACCATGGCTAGGGTATATATACACACAGCTAAATCTAAAGGCCTTTAAGGCTTTTCACAGTACTGAGAGTAAGACTTATACCTCAAATCTGGTAAAGGGCCTTACTGCTTTTAACATTCATTTTGTTCATTCTCTCACCTTCTCTCAGCACTTGTTGGGCTCTTGCATGGTAAGCCTTTAGTGGCAGCTGGAAGCTCAGCATTGCATGCACCAAGATCTTTACTAAACCCCCGTGTAGGTCACCACACAGCTCATTAAATAAAGGGACATACTCTGAATGCCAATTAAGAGATTAAATTATTGAACAAAGCAGAGGGAGAACTAAAATTTAAGATCCCCTTGCATTTTCCAGCAAGTCATCTGTCAACTGGAGGAGCTATTCCACTAACTGAAGCTTGTGAAGAACCTGACACAGCCATAACCGTGAATATCTCAAATCGTTATGTCAGCTGAGGTTACTGTGAATTTGAAATTGCCCTGGCAGTGGAGTTCTCTATTGTCATGATTCCTATATAGATAGAAAGATGAGGAGGGAAAGAGAAAAAGAGGTATAAAAGTTTCCCAGTGCAACTTTAGGTATGTTATTTACGAATAGAAAATAGAGTAACATCCATATCACAAATGCCAATGAAATATATATATACCAGAACTTCATGGTGCTAATCATTCCTACAGTATGTTTTTGATATTGGCAATTATCTTAAAGAAAAGATTTTAAGGTGTCATAGCAGAAAGTTTGGAGGAGAAATAAATGAGACAGAATTTGTAACAATTTTTAACTCCTATAACAACAAAGACATCAAACTATATACAGATATACATATAAGTATGCAAACATGCTCAAAGATACAAAAGAATATGTGAATACAGGACCCACACCTTCCAGATGACAACAAGGTCCCGATCAGAAAAAAAAAAGTCCCAGACTGGACTCAGCAGCAGACAGGAGCACTCAAGCCCAGAGTCCTGATAAAAGTTCAAAAACAAAATAGAAAAGGACCCATGCCTCACCCACCTGGGGTGAGGGGCAGGGGAAAACAAACCTGTCCTGATGAGCAGTGTTCCTCTCGGGGTGGAACAGACCTTGGGATCTCCAGCAGCACAGGGTGGGGCAGAGCCAACAGCACCCTCAGCCCAGCAGCACCAAACGCCCAACAGTTCCTCCTAGCGGCCTTTTACGTGGGCAGGCACGCTGTGATTGGTCCATTGGGGTCACCTGACCCATGGCACAGCTGCCCCCCCATGGTGATTGCCCCCGGTGAGGCCTGGCAGCAGTGCCCCGCTCAGCATCTCTCCCACCCGCGCTCCTGGCAGCGCAGCCCGGCTCCTGCAGTTCCTCCCCAAGCACCCTGCGCTCGTTACCAAAGCTCTGGGCCTGATGTGAGGGGTAGTGGTGCTCTGTTTTAAAATGCAGCTACAGCCATGGGAACAGAGCCCAATCCATATCTTCCCCTTATGCTAATGTCATAGAGGTTTCATGGAAGAAGCACTCTGAAGATGCTTCACTACACAGAGAAGTATACAAGTTTTGGGGGTTTTTAACAGAATGAAGAGCTGCTCCTTTTATCTCTGATGTGGGCTACAGTGCCATACTCGGGCTAGCTTGCCATCTCTTGTTGAGTAAAATCACTTTTTTTATAGAGGACTAGTACCAACAGGCTGATGGAGGCCTTTAAATCCATTTTTTTGAAACCCTAGTTTACTGCAGAGATGAGTGCTAATATTCATATAATGGCCGCACCCACCCTACAAGCAAGGCAGGCAAAAGACAGTGCCTCTCTCAGATTTATAAAACTGAATTAGCCAATTGCTGTGCCCACACTTGCAGCTGAGACTCACAGTGTGTTCGCTTGGACACTGAATGCACTGTAATAAATCCCACAGTAATTCTGGCTTATGGTTGAACTGGACTGTTTGTGTCTGTCCATGGAGGTAATTCGCACCCTCCTTGCAGCTCTGAGCTGGGAGGCTGTGTGCAGAAGGTGCTGGGTCCACAGTGAGAGAATCCTTGTGTGTCAGGCTTTGCAACAGCCAGCATTACAGCACCTAGGTCTCTTGCAGATCTAGCTCCTAGCAGCTGTAGCAGGTATCACTCCTTATATAAACATTTGTCTTCCCACGTGACTCCAGCTACCGAGTCCTTGAATGGGACTGGATGATTATGAATAAGAAAAACAAAATCTGAAATCACATTCATAAGACCAAAAATTTTGAAGGTCTCACATAAAAAAATATCTTCCAGGACTACAGGCACCAAAAGGATGAGGACACACTGTGGGTCAGGAAAGATGACAGTATGACTCTTAACTGCTTCAGGACTGCCTGTCACTCAGTCCTCATAACAACGACATGTTTGGATGAGAAATGGGTTGCTTTCAAGTGAGCAGGAAAGGCTGCTTCATTCAGATAGTACCAGTGGACCTGACTGACTTCTGAAATGCAAAAAGGTGAGGCTTGTATGAAGCCCAGCTTCCCAGCCCCACCAAAGCACAGCATACCTGTACCTCTTGCAGGGCAGAGACCAAACCATGATTCCTACAGCTGCTCCTCAGCCAGCAACTGAGCTGCCTGTGGCCCTTCGCCATCATATCCACACTAGCTCACCTGTCCTGCTGGAGAACTGGGAAGGCAGAGGAGATCGGTCCCCTCACAGCCCCTCCACCCTGTCTGCACAGGGGCAGGATTTAACAGACATAGGTCCCCACCAATCATCTGTTACCTGCAGTGCACCATGAGTTCCCCCATGCCCTGTTGCAGGCAAGAAGAAAAGCCCATTACCAAGCCCATGCTGAAGATTTCCGTACACATAACTTCATCTCCCTCAAATCTGTTCTTAACATCGTCATCTACACAGCTCTGAGTTGGCCAGTTGATTTGAAATAGTGCTAATTAGAAGTCTAGAGTGTTGTATCTGTACCAGAATTGGATCAGTTAACCAGAGAGCTGATCACGGTTATGCACAAACTGTGATTTATCCTGTAGTGCCAGAGTTACTCTGTGGCTGTCACATGTCATCGTGTGAGGTGACATGTCACATCATTGTCATGGTGACATGTCACCACATTACTGTGCAGCTATCATGGACACAGAGTTAAAAGCCCTCACTACAACTGTTTCCACTTAGGTATTTAGTTTCTTAAGGACTACTGACTGTGATGTAGAAATTCCTATCAATCATAATGTCAGCTCTACAGAAATTAAGCTACTTTTAGATGAGGATTTTGAAACAAATGTAATAACACAGAATAGTGCCTATTTCTCAAAAAGTGGGTTACATCCATCAGGGCAATGACACAAATGACTAGGTGGAGACAAGGGAGGGTTCTTTCTATTGTCTCCAGAATCTTTCAAGAAAGAAAAAAAAAAAGACAAATCTAGCTAAACAATATTTAAAGCATAAAATTAGTACTGCATCTGCAGAAATGTCTTTCTGAGTTTGCAGAGAGCCTCAAAATGAAGGTATAGAGTCATTCATCTACTTCAGTGTGCATGGATGAAGATATCAAAATATTTTACGGTTAATACACTGTAAGCACACAATATGGCTAATTCACAACCTCTGGTAGGTACTACAAGGCAGCTGGTAAACTGAAAACCTAAGGTGCCCCACGCACAGTCAACTTGAACAAATGCTAAATGGAAACCTGCCTGACATTTGCCTCCACAAGGATTTAAAGGGAGATAGCTGTGTATTATCTTGCTGTATACACCCTCTTTTTTTGTAAGTGAAGACAATGTGAAGGAAGAGGACGTTTTTTCTAATGGAGAAATCATGAAGTCCTAACTGTGAGGAAACCGAAGTAAGATGGAAGAACATGTGTATGCATATGCAGATGTGCATATATGTGTGTGGGGGCCTGCACGTGTATGTGTATACATATGTTTCTTTATTTGACAACATAAAGAACTATAATTATCTGTTAGTTTTCCTGCTCCTGAGTGTGGACTCAGCTAAGGAAGCACAGACAGACCAGAAGGCAAAGAAGAAGTACTTTGTTCTCCTAGAACTGAGAACACTCATGTGGAGCTCTCTGTAAAGCAGAAAGAAAAAGAATTGCTATTTTTTAAAAAACAAAACAGTTTGCTAATCAAAGTGGGATTTTGCTTCTGTGAATTGGGAGAGAAAAGGGAAAAATAATATTGAGGGCTGTCACTTTAATGAACAGCATTTTTTGGCATTGCACAAGGTAAAAGCATAAAATTTAGCCCAGATGTTTAGTCAGAAAAAGAAAATTTGTCTTAACATCACGTTTTTCACATTTCCATTCTGAAATCTTAAAAAAAACCCGAAAACATTAAAAGGTAGTATAACTGTTTACAGCTCTCTAATGGAATTGTAAGCAACCTAAAAAAAGGTAAATTCACCTTAGGATCTCCTAACACTACTCCCCAAACTGAGCTCATCCTTTGTAAACTGTGCCTGTCGAGGTCTGTATGACTCTGCACTACACTGCAGTGTTTTACCTCCGCACACAGATGAAGTCTAAAATTTCTTGTACACAAAAATGAGCATTTTGGCATAACCAATGTGATCGAGACAGTTTCCATCCTCGTCACTGAATCTTGATGGTTTTCTTGAACTTAGCTATAACAGTTCCCCCCACACAGGATATTGTGTGTGTTACAAGCAGTTTTAACTTGAAAGCTCACTCCCACCAAATGTCTGCATTTTTGTGTGAGCCAAGAAAGACCTAAACTCAACTATAACATATTTCCAAGAAAGTCTTTGCTGTTATTCTCTCAGGCACGATTTGTTTCCTAACCAATGATGCTATTTAATCAAAACTCACACTACTCTTCCTAAAAGCATTTAAAAAACAAAACAAGAAAGAAGCATTTCTGTTCCATAGCTTAGTTCTTAATCATCTAATCAAACTTGATAAATTTTCCTCTCTCTCTCCTAAAATGAATTCTTGGCAGCCTTCAGTGAAAAAAAAAAAAAAAAGTTCATGTAGAAGTTCAAAGCAGCAATTTATGTTTCTGATAATTTTAAATTAATTCCTAATCTATGAAGCATAAAGAAACTATGCTTGAGATGCAGCCCACATCCAACCATATGGCTTAAGGAAACAGTCTCTGTGATGTGTGGCTGCAGATCTTTCTGTCCCTGGCATACACACCTGAAGTTCATGCCCCCTAATGTAATTGGACAGTTTTGTTTGTGAAAATGGCCTGTTCTGCCAAATGCTGAAGTCCTTGCTTTGACAGATATATCACTTTTCCAATGTGAGTGTATTTTGAAGAGAGCTGACACATGATCAAGTTCTCTTTAATATCCTTCAACAAACCTGACAGTTGTCCAGCAGGGTCTTGTGCCGCATCCAACTGTCAACTTCTGCAGAGGCATTATGGGAAAACTGACTGAGGAAAACAGCAGTAAAGAAGAAAAAAGTGACTTATGCTTCTCTGTGTACTCAACTTAATATCAAAACCACGTTCCTCAGCTTATATGTATTTTAGCAGGCCTATGTGGAAGACGTCTTCTTAAGTCCTGCTAGTACAGGAAAACAATGTATTTATATTTTATTTTTTTATTTTAGGGATTTATCACATGTCTTATTATAAAGCCTCCCAAATCTCATACGCACAGGTATGAGTATTTATTTGAAAATAAAATGTTAAGAGTAATGAAGACTAAATGTTCTCACTAAAATCCTCTCCAAATCTGAGTTGCCTTATAAATACCAATACCTCTGTGGGTTTTTTAACTCTGTGAGGTGCTTCAGCTTCATGCAGTTTTTGGAAGGGTCTTTCACGTACAAGACGAGTTCTCATTAACACAAATTGTAAACCAAATGATGTTGACTCAGGTCTCCCTTTTGCTCCGTCGGGCAAAGCTCTGGTGACTTTGGTCTCGTTTGTGGAACTGGGAAAGTGAAACCGGGAAATGTGTATTTTTTTAGGATTTTGATGCTCACCTGTGCCACTGGTGAGAAAGCTTGCGTTTCAGTAGAGAGCTGACAAAGTAAGCTTAGAATATCTTCTTCAAATTGTTATTTAGGCCGGACGTAGTTTGTCACCTTCAAATTTTGTTTTCCTGCAGGAAGGTAGAGTCTTATTGCAGTCTCTTCGTGTTACTGAAACGCAGCTTGCAACAAGAAGGAATTGAACTGGACCAAGATAATAGCATAAACCCCAATATCCCCATCATGAAAAGAGTATTCATACCCTCAGACTGCAGCGGTCTTCTTTGTCTGAAAACTCCCCCAGCCCATCTTATGTCGTGTATTGCTGAAAGACTGAGACATTTCTTAATGCTCCACTTAATGCAGTGAATCTCTTTGGTGTGCAGCCCCATGCCAGAATGGTCCTTGGTGGAGCTCTCCGTGAGCCCATGTGCCCACCTTGGGTTTAGGAACATGAGACTGCTGCCAGCTCTGTGCCTGCACAGGGTCAAGCCCCATGTGGAGAGTCCAGAGCAGGCAACCACAGCCTGAAGGGGCTTGAAACTGGAGTAAGCAGCTCTGCTCTACATCAAACTCGCACTAATGCTCGCCCTTGCGTTGATGAAAATCAGGCATGTGAGCAACGCTGAAGATGTGCAAGTCCTGAGGTTCTACATAAAAATGACAGAAAGATCCTATCAGACAGAAAGACAAGTGTTATTGAAACAGTCGTAGAATTGTTGGTGTGAACTAGAGCACCGGGGAATGGCCATGTTAACTCTATTATTCCAGTGCCCCTTTAAATATAGTGCTGAGGTGACTGCCTACTTAGCCTACGGTGAAGGCCACACTTGTCTGTGGTGAAGTCCCATAATCTTAGTTTATTGCATCGCATGTATTGTATTTGCTCAAGCTGTTGCCTGAGGGGGTGCTTGTGGGAAATGTATAGCTTTCTTCTCCCCCCCTTCTCTGGCAGACTCTTTAGGCTGACATTCATCAATAAATTGCACATATTGTTATACATTTTTCTGTCGGAGCAGCACTACAAGATTATGTGATGAGCACATTTTATCAATCTAGCAACAGTGGGGTTTTTTGTGTGTGTGGTTTGTTTTTTTTTCTCCGTACAAAGATTTTTGCTGCAGAACTGACTGGAATGTCACAGCTCCAGCACGACCTGATTGCTAAGTCAAACCAGAGACACGGATAGCTTTCACTGCAGCCCTCGTTTCAGAAAGCATTGCTGGGCAAGGCTGTTTCTGGCTGCTCTCCCTCCCCCAGGTCTGTGGAGAGAAGGACTGTGGCAGTAATGCAACATGGCCCTGTTTTCCCCACAGAGCCCATAAATCTCCCACAATCAGGCGATTCCTACATTCCGCAGTTCTGTATGTTACATTTTTCCCCCCATGGGCTAAGCTGCTAAAAGCTGCTACCCTGACCTCCTGTTAACTTTTTTTGTTTGTTTTATTTTTTTCCAAAGTAGCAGTATAATGACCCTACAATCAAGATCATGTCAGCTAATCCTCCTTTTCAGATCAGCACAACTCTTCCTCATGCATTACATTTAAATTTTCTTTTGAAAATGCCTTTGCTTGAAAGACAAATCATTTATCTTCAAATTTTATCTGTGAAAACCTAGACACATTATTTCCACAGTATATTTTTTAATCTTTCTCTGAAGTTTGCTTCTTCTGTTTTACTCTCCTCATAAGCTGCACCCACATATCTGGATTATTTAAAAACGCCACTAGTTTGGACAACATGAAGGAAGCTGCTAGTCACTTCAGTAGAAGAATCAGAGTTAAATCTATTTGAAAGAACAGAAGCAGGAATTTATCTTCATGCTTGCTGCAAAATATGTGGGGCAGTCCCATATCCTGTGCACAACCAGCCTTCTTTCAGGTCCCTTGATTAGAATAATGACGGGAAAAGTTTGGGGAAATGTACTGTTACCACTTAGTTCATTTGAAAAATAAGCTGGGAAAGCTGCTGAACACCACTAAACCTAACGCTTGTGCAAATACAGTTTGCTACAAGAGTTCTCTTGTAGCAGTTGGCATCATAGGCAAGAACCACTCATTTTGAAAGGAGACAGGATGGGTTTAGAAGAGGCTAGGTCCCCAAACAGTGCAGAAAGCCATTGGTAAAATGATTGAATTCACCCACAGAGAGGGAGTTTACAGCTGAAGGTCCACCCAGCTACCACAGCGCCCTTATTTAAGCCTTCGTCAGAGGCCATGTCCATGTGGCCCACCACAGTGCTCTGTACACCTCCAGACAAGACCTGGTGGCTACTTGGCATGGACTGAGGTGCAAAGCGACTTCGACACAAGTTCCAGCCAGCACAGTGGGCAGCCTGTGCTGTGCCGCAGCCCCAGAGATGGGCACTGGGGAGAGCACCCCTCCAGCACTGCGGAAGTTCACAGCACCTGGCAGCCTCTTTCTGGTCCAGCCTGATGCACAGGCAGGCAAGCAGAGATGCCACCCATGCCCTGTTCTCTGCAGTTCAATCTCAGAATAAAATACTGCTTACCTTTGGGCTGCGGCTTGATTTACTCCACTAACGAACAGGCCCATGATGGTGGACACAGCAAGAATTACTGTGGAGGTCCTCCCAGAGATGTTTAGAAATAAGTGCCCACTGTTTCTTCAAAGACGGTCACATGGGCAAGAAAAATTAAGGGTCACACCACATTTGTGAGTGACAGGAATGACAATTATTGTGCAGATGCCCTGGGTTTTACTCTCCAAAGCTGGTGTGGAATTTTTTGCTGGAACAGTCTAACTATTGCAGTGCTGCTGCCCCTAGCTTTAACCTAGAACTACAGAGTCACTGCAATGATCAAGAATTATCAAATAAACTGTTTTAACTTTAAGCCTTAATGAAGAAATTCAATCAGTTTCAACTAAACTATTTGCTTTGGTCCACATTGATTAGCAGAACTTACTCTAAAATAAAGAAAAGAAGAAGAATACTGTAGTAAAAAGAAACAATGACAGAAGTCATTGGTTTTGTAAATTTACTGCTGTAATTGTTTCATTATTAAAAGTGTTTTGCTAAGAACATTTTGTTGAATCAAGATTGATTGCAACAAAAAGTAAATCCAAGAAATAATCTAAAAAAAAGTCAAATACTTTTACAGAAGAATTAAAATAAATAAGGAGAGTATTTTATGAAACATGCTGACTCTTTGTTCATCTTTTGATGGTTAGACACACACATCAATGAAAGATTTATCAGACGCAACCATCTCAGTTTCTAGTCTTCGGTGAGTTATGCGCTAACTGAAGTCTCTGCATTTGTGAAGTGTTTATGATCACTTCAGAATTAACAGCTTCCCATGAATGTCAGATTTATGGACAATCTGTTAAATATTTGAATCAGATCTGCTTACCTGAACTAATCCATCTGAAAAAAATACATGTTCTTCTCAAATGCCAAGGGTTATGTCATGTCATTTTGCCAGTGTGAAGGAAAACATGTTGTTATCAAAGAGAAATTTGCTAACAATCTGGAGAATATGTGATATACAGAAGTATTTGGATTATTGACTCTCCACTGCAGCTTGTTTTTCACATTCTTAATTATTGGCTGATATAACCTCGTGCTGCATGTAAGAATAGAATCAACTTGAAGCTATAGTTCTAAATTTAGCATTAAAATTCAAATAGCAAAATTTCCCAAATATCCCAAAATTTCCCAAATATGCAAATATCCCAAAATTTCCCAAATATGCAAAAACATTGAGTGAAATCCACTCTGCACCACAAACAGGGGAAAGCTGCTGCTTGTATTTAGTAGACACACTCTGCCCTTTTTCTAGTGCAGCACTTCAGAAGCATTTCACTGCAAGCACTAATGAACTGAGTCCCGCTGTAAGGGACTAAATGGAAGAGGACAAGAAGAGATAAAAATTGGGCAGGAGGAAAAGACACAAAGGAATTATAAAGGGGTACAGCAGAGAAGAGATCTGACCGGATAAAACCTGACAAACAGAAATCCGTATGTGAGAGAATTGAAGCATGTTGCAAATAACGTCTCCAAAGTAAGTATGTTTATTTGAAACTCTCTAGACTGTCTTCCTTTTTGTCAGTGCTTACATTTTTTGGCCTAACTCTTCTCTTCTTGCTATCTCGCAGCTAATTCTATTACATTTCTATCTACCCTTAGAATATAGGACATCACTGTCTTTCTCTTGAAATCTCCCATTGCTCTCCCTTTCCTTGCAAACGGTGCAGCTGTCTGTACTACTTCCTTGATTTCACACTTTATTTTCTGTAACAGTTTATGGCATTGCTGATTCACAACACACACATATATTGGAAGGATCCACTCCCTAGCATTTCACCTCATCCACTCGAAAATCCTTTGCCACGTAAACTCTGCTCCATAAAGCAGCAGGGTGCTACTGCTGCACTTTTATATTTCATTTGTGATCTGATCCAGTCATCCTAGAGAGTATCACTCCAGAAACAGTGACAGCTTCCTCACATCATCCTTTGCCAATACCCTTAGAAACAACAATTCAAGTTGTTACAATTATACGCCATCCCACTAATTCAAAGTAGCCATGCAAACATTTCTTGCCAAATGTACCCGTACTTAGACTTTATATCCAACCGTCATTATATAACATACGCATTTAATCAATGTATAATTTAGACATTTTATTACCACATCTCCCAGGGAACTGGTTAGCTAATCATAATGAATGGGCATGACTATCATGTAACTGGGGTGGCATTTGAAGGCGGAAAGAAAAAAATAAAGAAAAATCCTAACTTCATATGACCAGTGTCACAAGGTTAAATAGTACTAGAGTTCTACCCTCTCGCTTTTTAATGTGGAAATGACTAAATAAAACATTAAAAAAAGAGGAAATATGCATGAAAGATAATGAATGGCCATTTTATTAACTTTGCTATTCGTGTTTCATCTCAGTAGGGTAATAAAAGACACATAGATCAGCAAAGCTGTGATGTGATGACCACACTAGGAGCTTTCACATCCCCTAGCCTCTGAAACACTGATAGCTTCCTCCTTGCTTTGGTTCAGCTTGCAGATGCTCAACAGTTCAGAAAATCATTCTGGACCACAGAAAAGTCAGGAATCCAGAACAAAACTGTTAATAATTCAGGGCTAAATTTTCCAATCGCATATCCAAAGAAAGCAATTAACTTTCTAAAAGCTAGAGCTGTCATAGATGGAAATAGCACATGTGCAGATTAAATCTCTTAAAAATAAAACCTGAATCGTTAGGAGAAGTAACACCATGTGTTAATTCTAAAGCTACACGTTTTCCTGGGACTCATTCTACCCACATGAATTTTGTCCGTAAGACTATAATCTCTGCAGATATACATGTCAGCAGTTACTGACTATTCTGACTTGCACATACTTCTCAAGAGGAGAGAAGGAAAAAGTCGTCACTAATAGAATCTATACTATTTCATGAGAAATTCTCCAGGCAAACCGCTTTTCAAAGACTTTTAGCCCAAATGAAAAATTCAAGGTTTTAATAATTTTAATAAGCTTCTGATAGGCATTTAGATTTGAGGTGTTTATCCAAATACCCTGAAGCTTCAGAGAATCCCTTATCACTGCTTCAATTCCTAATAGCTGTCATTCCAATAAATATCAGAGCAATTAAAATCTCTATCAATCAAAAATATTGCATTCTTACAGGCCTGTCATTTTTTTAAAAGCAAATCCTGATCTGCTTTTTCTAACAGCTCTTGAATTTTATAGCAACATATAATAACCATCTGACTGCCTTTATTCC
This sequence comes from Trogon surrucura, assembly GCA_020746105.1. Classification (NCBI taxonomy): domain Eukaryota; kingdom Metazoa; phylum Chordata; class Aves; order Trogoniformes; family Trogonidae; genus Trogon; species Trogon surrucura. Next base: position 11,543,536 of record CM036629.1, read on the forward strand.
CATTTAACTTTTATCTTTAATGTCTCTGCTGTTTCAACCAAAATATTTATAGCACTTTCTCCTTTGCACAATTAATATTATTGTCTCTGTTTCCTGTTGTATTTTTCTATCTGTCCTATGAGGAGGGAAGGCAAAGCCAGTGAAACCAATTCTGGGAGAGAAAGACAAATTTTCTATTAGTGTTTACAAATCTTACCAAGAGAACAAAGACATCTCCTTACCTCAAATGTGCAAAGATATTTCCATGAGCAATGCTGACCATTTCAACAATTCTGGACAAATACCCTAAGAACACCCCTCCTTTCTCTACAGTGTCATTTTACAGACTAAAATTGCCACTTTTTCTGACATGACATCTTAACACCGCTGTTTAGACCTTGCTTTTGGTGTCATTTGATTTCTTGGAGGGTGAAGTGGGTTAAACGGGCTACAGAGGAGCTGGCAGTACTTGTGACATGAAACTGTGATGGCCCAGCAAAGAGATTTAGCTGCAAGGAGAAGAAAGTAAGTCTTGGATTTAAGAGAGGCTGAGACAATAAGCTTTAGAAATTAGATCTGACCTGTAAATGGAGTTGTAGTGAGGAGAACCAGAAAAAAAAAATTCCTCTTACTAAAATAAGGAAAAACTAGAATTCTGTTCTTCTCATGCTGCATGCAATCTGAAGCGTATGTCCACAAGGAATTATTACAGAGAGTGCTGCTTTCCTGGAGGAAGAGGAGACAGGCCAGGAAAAGACAAGGAGATATGCAAGTTCTCATATATTCTGCAGGAGATCTGACTGCTGATCACACATGGCTAAGGTGAACATGAATGGATTTTGGAAGAACATTCTCCCATTTTGCATTTCCTTTACTGCCACCAGGACATGAATAAGGGAAGATTCCTACAGCATGCTTTGGGGAAGCGTCCATCTTCGTTAGCCTTCGGTTCCCTTCCCCAGGTTACTCTTTTTTTTCCTCTCCCTTCCTCTATCCTGCCCATTTCAGTGTAGCCAATTAAATTCATTTCTAAATCAGACCACTTTTATTTTGGTTTGAATATTTTTTATCTATTTTAGGAACAATCTCAGCTGTTAATGGAGGCCAGTTACTTGATCTATCCTAAGTCCTATACGACCTATTTTCATCTATAAAAACAAGCATTGAGGGCTGCCTAGGAGCATGACACTTAAGGAGGTTGGACACAGTTTAGAGGACAGACTGTCATTCCATTATTTTCAAACCCAAGTCAATGTTTTGCAATGCAAATGCAACAGTTTTCTGTATGTTTGGTTTATTCTGTTCCATGTTTTGGCCATTCCATACTCTCCAGAGTACTATTAAGATTAGGAGAGTTGCGTGCAGTGGTTTAAAGAATATGAAAAGAGATATTGTCTAGTGTATGAGTGAGCTTCTGCAGATTGGATCCTTGAGTTACTTTAACCTTGAATTTTTTTTTACAGATGTCAGATAATTTTGGTAAACTTATATTTCCTGGTAGCTCATAATATATTCACTACACAAAAACTAATTCCCAGGTAATTTGACTGATTAAATATCCAGAGACACGTGTGTGTACATGTGTTACAAAACACGGTGTAAATTTAAAATAAAGGAGCCAAACATACTATTTGGTTGATCTCAGTATGTTAGTCGTACAGTTTTTATATACATAAATCTGTTGATCTTAATTGATGTCCAGTTCTATTTATCCTGCCAGTAAACCAAAAGGCAATAGTAAATTTGGGATATCACAGCTTTCGTAATCGTGGATGAGTAACCAGCAGGAGAGCCAGCGAACTGCAGACCACAAACTTGGTGCACCAGTCTTATCAGCCAGATCCCCCAGTATATCTAGACCTCCCAAAAGGTTGCTAATATAGTTCACGAAATACCCCAACATTCACAATCATCAACTCAGACACGAGGGTGAGAGAACATAGGTCTGGTGCAAGACATGACCTCTTTGTCAGGTTGCTAACTCAGATGTCCATCTTCCTACAACAATACTTTGAATTCAGTGTAGTACATTACGTTTTAGAATCTCTTGACAAAATATTTACTTTTCTTTTTGAGCACAGTTGGTTGACCCAATTTTAATTATTTTCCAGACTATTTCTTTAGATAAAGTTTTTCATTGAACCGGATTCACCTTTTGCTGATTTATTCATTCTCTGTCAAAAATAAAAGTTTCAATCCCTTAATTTAATTAAAATGTTCTTGACTGAGATCATTAAGTCTCGGAGAGATGTTTAATTCAAAATTTGCTGTATCTACAATGGTAGTGATTGAGTAACAGAAAATCAACTTATGTCGTAGTAGTTTGTTAGAATATTTGTTTACTCTTCAACTGAAGCATGCTAATTACAATAAGAGGTCTTCACAAGCAATCCAGTTAGCAAATATGATTGGTTAATAGATAAGGAATCATTCGTGATTAAAAACATACAAAACCAGCATCTGCAGAAGAAGGTTATTAGACCTGGGGCCACATTGTAAAGTGCTAGAAACTGGGTAGTCAAATACACTTGGGCTACCATGTGGATGTGGAATCAGACATGCTTTTTGCTGTATGTGTGAATAGAAATGCATGTGTACATTTGCCTCGTTGGAACCGCAGTGGCAGCGGTGTTTGCTACTACAAACATTGGTCGCCTCTGCTTCATGTAAATGTAGCAGTTTCTCTCCTTTAAAAGAAGAGAATCTCACAAATATAGAAAATTTAGGAAGGGATCATAAAAATATTTGACCAAGCTGCACCCCAGAAACAATTTGAGCTCCTTAGAGCATATTTTATTACTGTATAAGAACGACTACAAGATCAAAAAAAATTTCCATTTGTTGCACTTGGGCATGACTGAAAATCACAAATGAATTCCCTCCAATATAGTCATTAAGAACATGGGTTCCAGAGCAAGGATTTCCATGGGAACAAAAGTCCTTGCTGTTGGCCTCTCCTTCTTAGAGAGTGTTGCATGCCGAGTTTATAAAAAGGCTGGGGAAAGCTTAAACAAATAGGGTATTGGAGGTAGATGGTAGTTAATTTCTAACGTATTTGTCCAGATAGGGGAAATCTGTTTGTTAATTAATAAATAGAGAAAGTCCAGTAAGTATCATGTTTTATTTTTGTTAACTGGGAAATTATTGCTTTTCTAGACACAAGGTTATTTTAAGTTTGGGGATTTTGAAATAAGAAAGGATTTTGTTAACTTTTTCCACAGTCATTGGGGATCTTGGATTTTATGTTTTGATTAAAAAAAATAAGCGTTACTTTTAGCTGGACTTCCGTACACAAACAGCTCTTGAATAGATACATTTCACCACCACAGGAAAATGAATCCCATTATAACGCGTCTGTTCTCTTGCTTTGTTTTGTGTTTTCTCAGATACACACATGCTTTTTGATTGTGTCATTTAAGTTCTAAAGTTTCATTCCCCTGCATCCTGCTCATTCAACCTGTATCTCTCACAGCTGATATCCTCTTCTCTTTCCCATGTCTCCTATCATACTCAGGCCTGGTACTCTCTTTTTTCTAGGTCAGCCTAAGTGAGTATCTACTCTCAACATACTTAATTTTCTCAATATCCCTTCAACCAAGCCCACAAACATGGTCCCTCACCAGTAACCCCTAGGATCTACTAGCAAGGGGTATTGTCTCCACCCGGCAGGTTTTCCCAGGACCTGATCCCAGAAGGCAACTAAATCAGGGAATGCTAATAGACAATCTCAGCAGTCTGTGAAGCTATAAACCTGAGTGAGAATTCACCCGCCTCTACTCTTAGTTTATGTTGTAAATGTGAATAGAAGCATTTTATTGTAATTAGTTGGAAGGGGTACAGATTGTAGTTGTTTTATAGAAGCAAAACTATGAAATCTATAAATGTAAAACTGTTATGGTGGCCATAATACATTCTGAGCACTAAATTAAATTATGTCAGAATATATAGGCCATTTATTAAAGATACAATGTGTAATAGCTTTTTTTTTTTTAATGAGGAGTTCTGGATTGAGTATCTTGACAGCTGAACTTTTCTCTTTAGTCACATAGGAGCAGACCGTGACAGGGTGATCACAGCTGTGTCCCAGCCTGGTGTCATCAGGAGTGAAATGTTGGGTGACTCCCTCATCTCTCCATCATCTGGAAGACGAGAAGGATGATGTGGGACATGGTGCCAACATTCTGCTCAACACCATGGAGGGAATGTGTCTCCATACCATGGGGCAGCCCAGCTGAGCTGAGGTCAGTGATTGAGGCTTATACTTTCTTCACTGGATGAGCAAGGAGGCTGCCTTGCAGATTCAGCCCTTTTCTTGTCAGAACAGAAACCGCAGAAGTAATGGCAGTATAGAGCACCACAGGATATCCTTACCTACAGCCCTCTGTTTCTCTCAAAAGGATTTTGGTGGCTTGGTGCCACCCTACTGGAAGTCACCAGTGACTGATGCTGTCCCTGAGTCCAAAATTAAGCCTCTGCTCTTCAGTCTCTCACCTCAGAGGTCTCTAAGGAATGGTCTGGAGGCATCAGCACACCAGTCGTACTATCAGCAGAAACCTTTGTCAAACACTGACATGTGTTGATCTAGTTGGGGATCTTCAGCAGGGCCGGGATCCAGTAATCCTCTCCTGGGTGGGTAATTTACTCTCAGAATAATCTTGATAGCTCCCTCAGGGCTTCTCTGAATATGGATTAGCAGGAGGAGGTTTCTTGCAAGGCTAAGCTCCTCACAGTGAAGGAACTGACTCCTTTCACCGACGTTAGCTGAATATTTGTAAAGAATCATGGATAAATTCACAAAGCTGTGGACTGCTGAGCACAGGAGTGCTAAAGTCACTGATTGCCACTGTAAAGAAGTAACAATCTTACTAGAGCTTCTCAGTAAATTTCGGCTGAAATTATTTTTTCTAGAAAATTTCAGCGTTCCACCCCAAATTCCTTTCTTTTTAATGTCGCTGTTCTCAACACACTCACCACTGCCTCTGCGGTCCTCTGCTGCCACTTAGCAGCAATCCACTTAGGAGTGGAAAACTTATGTTTGCTTTTCCAATCAAGGAACAAAAATCTAAATTTTTAGTTGAGGATTACTTTGACAATGTTCTGTAAAGATCACTTTTTGTGGTGGTCTTCCTTTGCCAGTCACTCCCTGATGGAAGGAGAGACCTGTAAACAACCAATAATTTGTCCAAGCAGAAACCTGTAACAGTAAATGCTATGCAGAAAAATGTGGGGTTCTTGAAGGGTATGAAGCCATCTGCTAAGCAAGACACTAAACTAAAACTCACTAAATCTCAGTTCCATCCCCAAATCATAGGATCTTGGTATCAATAGCACATCTCACTTTCATTTTCCATCTCAGCCCATGCTATACCATTCTTTCGAACCTGAGTTCCTAAGTGCAAGAAATATCTGTGCAGCATCAATGCAGTGGGACCCTTAAATCCACTTGCAGTCTCCAGATTCTGCTATAACACAAATTAATAATGATAAGGAGGATCTCTATGCCACAGGAGCATAAGACACTGTCACCGCTTCATATTTAAATATTTTCTTTAGGATTCCCTGGTTCACAAACAAATACCAAAACTGTCAGATAAGCTTACAGTTGTTCCTATTAAGGCAAATTCATGGTTATTTTGCAAATGTTCATTAAGATTTTAAGCGGTAAGGGCGCTTGATGGAACATCTCTGAAGATTCATCTCCCAAAAGTGCACAAATGGTTCATGCAAATGGTGCACTTTATGGATATAGATATTCCTGGTAGCAGAGACTTTTAAACAGTACTCTCAAGAAATGGTTGCTTGGATAGTATTCAGTATTTCCCAATTATTGCACTTAGCCAAAGAGTCTGATCTCATCAGAGAATGTTTAAAACCTTGCCAGAAATAACAGATCATTGGGTATAGAACAACACTAAACAAGCCCTTTTGGTGGCAATCTATGCAGAAGTAAACATAGGCATATATACAATAAAGAGAAAATATGTCATTTTTATTACCTGAGCTTGTTGCTGTAGACACACACCTGTTAACAAGTATGAGAATGAGTATGTGGGGATATGGCCTGTACAGAGTAGATGGTGTTGAGGCAAGCAGCCATCATTCTGCTGTTCCCTCTACCCGGCTACAATACAACCCTTGGATTGTATGGTGTTGCAGATCAGACCAGTTCATTTGATCAATGGGGTACAATAGACCCCACTACAGCAGAAATTCCATTTGCAGCATCTAAGGTAACATCGCAGATGGTCATTTTATCTTCCGGAAAGTTTTCTTTTACATTTCAAGTGCTGCCACTTGATGGTTTATTAAAGGGTTTGCCAGAATTAGTTTTATCTAAACACTGGCAATAAACTATACTACTGGCTCTTTACCCTGCAAGATTCTGCTTTCCCCTTGTCACTGCTATTCAACCAGCCCGTTTTCCACTATGATTTTCCCTTTGTCTGGTCTGCAACATATTTGTGACTAAACAAATAAGCAGCATCAGTTCAGTAGATGGATCTTCAGACGCAAACTCCAGAGTAAATTCCATAATCAACTAGGCTGAATGATGCTTTTAGCAGGCCAAGGCTGATACTCACTATAACTCACATTCCCTGGGTACACTGCTGCGTAATAAAGCTTGAATGTCAGGCGCGTCAGCCACAAGCTAACCTACCTGTTTGAACTACTCCTGTGCCAATGGAAACATATCACAAACTGAAAACATATAGCCTACTGTGTAATCATAAATGGATGCTTTTTAACCAAATGAAGAATAGTCACGTATACGTAAGCACACAAATGTGTTAATATGTAATAAAGCCTTAAGCCACTCCTAGCTGGCATGCTCAGAGTAATGTCACTGTAAATAAATACGCTGAAGAGCTATTACAGTCCAAGACATTTTAGACCATCAGTAGTATTAGTTTAACGGGACAAACTTTCGTTATATTCTGACACTTGGTACATACAGTACGTTGTTTATGCACTAAATGTCAGAATATAAAGATGGTTTAGCCCTTTTATTTATGCATTTAAGAGTTATTAATTTAAGAGTGACCTTATTTAATCAAAACTGCTGTTTAATAGAAATCATGTCCACAGATTTCAAAATAGAGCTTTTGGTTCTGAAGAGACATTAGTTGTTTAACACTCAGATATGTGCTTAGCCTTTCTTAGAATCCTTTTTTCCCCTCTAAGCTTGCAACTCCTGCATGCACAATGGTTTAATCGTATATTGTTCTCCGAGTACTAACCCTTTACAAATCATATGACATAAAAAGAAAAATAAGTAACATTGTAAAGACAGTAATGAGAACTGTTGAGCTAAAGTGCCTCTTAAAGAAATCCTAATAAATTCCAGAATTTCTAGTCTTCTGGCAAGCTTTCCATTTAGAATAAAATCAATGATCAATGGTTGCAAACAGTCAGCATCAGGCTTGCATGCCTCCAGAGCAGAAAAAACTCATAGACGAAAGATGACATTTAAAGGAAAAAAGCTGACATTGACTCCATCACTGTCATTGCTTCTGCCATAAAGCAGCTTCAAATATTAAAACATTTTTCATCTGTGCTGCATTATTGGCACCAGAAATTGTTTTCTCTCTGTCTGATACTCACTTGAACTGCAGCAGAGCTCCCCAGAGACTCCAGATTGTTACCAAGGCCTCATAACATATTGGCAGTTGATGTGGTGGTGTTCATGTACACTTGCCACTCACAAAGGAGCCTCCCCCTCCCTTTACACACATAGGAGAAAGAAAATGCTCCGACAGGAATTTCAGTCAAGTCCAATGAGTTCACTGACTCGGATGTAGGAGCCGGTGTGCATCATTCTGTGTGGCCTCCCTAAACTCAGCATGGGTTTGCCTGTGGGTTTGGGGTGGGTGGGTATGTTGTCCACACTTGTGGTTTTGTGCCAGTTCATTAATAAACTGACCATTTGCATTGATTTTTTTTTTTTTTTAAAAAAAAAAGTCTCTGTCCTCCTCCTTTTACATAAACACCTCTTAATTTGTCTCGCATTCTGTGCTCAAGCTGTTCTCAGGTAAGTATTTCACAATTCAATGGGAAAAAAACAGAGCTTTTGTTGATCAGTGCACTTGCAATCTGTCACTAGGAGGGAAGGCAGATTTAGATGTGCTCACTATAGGATAATCATGGCATAAGTTTTCATGCAAACACACCGATAGAATATAGGTCAGTGAGAACTAGTAGTGAAATAAACCATAACTAATGCATCAGCTCATCAACAGAAATTAAGCACCTAAATCCCTATTAGTGTTAAAAACACAGCTGAAATGATTGAATATGCTCCATTTTGCATCATCTAACAAAAACTCCACAAACCTAGTATGTTGTCAAGCACTAGTACTCCCTCAGTTTATGAAAGATGACGCAATTAAATGCAGCTTCACATCATCAGAAATGATTCATGTAGGAAAAAGACTGAGCCTTCCATGAATGGAGGCTTCTGTCAGGAACGCTTGCCCAAGATCTAATGTTCAGAAGGATGTGGGGCAGCAGGACAGGTGGGTCAGCTCTACCTCCAGTCCCTTTGGTGCATAACGACCATCACAGAGGCTGGAGCCTGAGTCACCTTTGACTTACTATCAAGCGTAATAACAAAACAAAGCAAAGACAGGCAGTAAATTATCTTCTGTTATTTTCTGCTATCTCTACCCTCTCTGTCAGTGAATACACCCACTTGGACGCTCAAGCGGCAAAACAGAATGAATGCTGCAATTTGCAATTATGTCCAGCAATTTTTTTTTAGGACCAAGGTCTCTGCCCTGTGATGCATAGGCAGCATTGCCCACCAGATGTTTTGAGACTATTTGGAGTTACAGGAAAACAAAAAATTAAGACTCCGGCTTACAGGAGGCAAAGATTTGCTCACTGTTCACAACTTCACCGCCTTCATCCAGCTTTTTGACCAATAGAGCCAAGGGACTGCTACTCAAAACACTCCCAGCAGCTGGGACATGGCAGCACACAGAAGCTGACTGTGGTCTCTGTGCACGCAGTACACCTCAGCTCTTACAAGCCATAAACCACTAACGTCTCTATCCCACACACTACCAGACTGGGAACTGATGTGCAATACTGTTCCATAGTGCCATACTGCCTGGCACCAACTGGTGTTGCAAGCTGATACAACTGCAAAGCAAAATGTGACTGTCAGTGATTGCCCCGCTGCTTCGACGGCAGTGCTGGTGCATCTTGAGCTTCCACTACTGTTATCTTGCTGTGGTGCTGTCCCACCTCATGAGATAGACTTTCAGAAGTCTAGATAATCAAGGTATTTAAAAGGGTTTAAACACCTCTAATCTACCTCCTTCCAAAATCCAAACCCTGAAAAAAAACATGCCCACCTTGTCCCAGGGGCAAACTGGCTCAAATAAATCAACCTGCCTGTCCTCCTCCTGCTTGGCCCCAGGACAAGGTCCAAACACCTAGACTACAGTCCTGTGCCCTCTCACATATAGCATTACCTTATTGTACAGGCCATTTTGTGAACAAAAACAAGTTGCAAAGAGTAAATGGTGTGACTGGCTGTGCTCAGAGTGTCAGGGAAACTCCTAGCTGAGGATAAAAATTTGCAGGCACTAATGCCCAACCCTGCAACAGGACGGTCTGTTTTAGCAAGTTGAGCATCTAATCAGAGCAAGGGGCTCTAATCTCAGCTCTGACAATGACTGGCTGCCTTGACAGTGGCAAGCCTTTGTCTTTCTGTCGCCTGTCCCAAACACAGGCAGCTACTTGCTTTTCACCAGAGCTGCTGGAGAACTGGCTAGCTGCATGCAAGTCACTGACAGAGGGGCAAATGCAGGACAGGGATGAGCAGTATTTGTTGAACTCCTACTATAAGAGAAGCAAATCAGAGGTGGAAAAAAGTGTCTTGGAGCACAGGGTGGTGTAAGGGGCAGGAACAAAGGTAAAAGGAGGATGCTTTGTGTTGCCAAATGGTTTGGTTTGTCGTGGTGGAAGACAATCCAGCGTCCCTCTGCTTTCGGGTTTTGTTCACAGTGTCACGAGGACACAGTTTCCTGGAGACTGACAGCATTAAAAAAATTATAGGGTTTCAGTCTATGAAGAGGAAGTAATCATTTGCCACAGACCTTTTGCTGGATATTATCTCATGAGTCATGACCCATATCAAGAGAGCAGCCGTTTGAGTCTGACTTGAAAAGCCAGTGGTTGATAATGTTCCCCATATATTCCTGCAGGTAACAAGTGATATTTAACTGAGAAGGTCTGTATAACTTGGCTTGCTGGCCCTTTTAACTCAAGTAACTGCCTGAGAGTGAATGACAGACTAGAGAGATTGTGTTGAAAACAAACAGAAAGAAAAATCAAATAAAAAGTATCTGTGTGGGTTGTTTTATTGTGGAAGTGAATGACAGCATTAGGATTTAGACCTCCTAGTTTAACACATCCTGCCTTCCCTAGTTTAATAACTATACACACAACTAAAAGACAGCATACAAAAACATGTAGCGATTTAGTGGATCAGGGTTGCTGTATTTGGATTATCAGGGCATTTAGGGGAAAAAAAAAAAAAAAAAAAAAGACCACACAGGGAGACAGCGCAAAGAGCCTCTCCACAACCATCTGCCACAGCATCACGTGGCTCTGTAAACTGACAGACACTCCTTTAGCAGGGCCCAGGCACGTCAGATGAATCAATCAATCAAAAAAATTCTTATGAAACTTAATCACGGAGGGTCGTGTTAGGGAGTGGGGAACAGATTAAATTACCACGGTATTAGATACGGGAAATGATTTCTGTCAAAACCATCTTTACTGCAATTATAATATGTTAATTATGTATTTCATTAAGTAAGTGGATTAGAGTCTGCACAGATGAAATCACGCTGAAGGCTTTGAATCATTTGCTGAGCAGTGTGGGAGGACTGGTGTGAATGGAACTCAGTTAATTTTGAAAACTTTCACATGCTAAACATGTCTCCCCCCCCTCGCAATTGCAGGAAAAAAATGCCTCCCAGATTGCTGTGTAAAACATCCAAAGCCCACATTAATTTTAGTGATGTAATCAGATCATGCCTGATGTGGTCCAGGAGCTTGTCAAAGATGCCATAAATGTGTTTGTGTATAACAAAGCTACACTGTCTCCAAATCTCCCAGCCATAGAAGGAAGATAACTTGGACATCTTTCTTTTAGTCTGTGCTCCAGAACAGATCACTACCCAGCATGGTAGGAAAATAAAAATCCCCCTTATTTTAGGTACTGTATAACCATGTATGCAGCTGCCAGCCACAGGCTGACTGCAACACTTAGCCTGCAAATGTGTTTAAATAGCACAGCTCTGCAGTCTCCTGCATCTTTTGTGCTTCTGCTTATTTCTCATTCGATGACCATAAGGTCCTGGATTCATAGGAAAGGGCTAGTTAGTGATGTATAAACAGTAGCCCTGGTGAGCCAATAATTTGCCATGTGTTTCTGTGTACCTGAAGGGACTCATGCTGGGTGAAACGCTCAGAAAGGGTACGTCAGCACAGCTCCTGGTGTCAGCAAAACCAAGCTGGTTTACACCATGGCAGGATCCGGCCCAACACCGCAATCTTCTTATTTTTCAGAAAAGATTATTGATATACCTAGGAACAGTGAGAACGCACCTGCCCAAGCTACATGCAAAACTGAAACAACCATTTTCTTAGTTTGAATTCTGTGTGAATGAAAGAGAAAGAGAATGTGTTTTTGTTTCAATAGTTAGATGTTCCTCGTGCATTTAGTGCTGTGCTCTTGACAGAGAAAAGAACATGAAATAAGGGAAGATCATGGTAACTATTGTTCTCCTCACTCCCCAATAAATTAAATGGCTCATTTTGGAGGTTTATCTCAGAAAGGTAAATTAATGAATAAATAAAAATAAATGTGTCAAGCTCTAATTAACAGCAAGCATTGGGCATCTTGTCATGGGATTGTAGTCTTAGCAGCAGGTAACCTTCCATTCAGGGGAGACTACCCCACATACTAAAAATAAAAGGACATTCAGTGCCACAAAGGAATAAATCTTCCAGCTCTTGCATATCCCTCTCTTCTTTGGAATAGCTTCCAGTGTAGGAGAGTCGTTTAAAATACATGTGAAAAAATAAGAGCAAAATAATTAATTTTAAAAAGGAGAACATATACAATATACATAAATTTGCCTCATCCCAATTATTTAGTTATCAGTAATAATCACAAGGGATTTAAAAGGAGGAAAGAATCCGAGACAGCCTAACACCCTGCATGGAGTGAACGTTGGTGTAAATGACTGGAAAAGGTTGGCTGATTTGATGAAAACCCAATCAGACTCTCTAGGGAGATATTACTTTCCTCATTATTCCACTGATTGGCCTTATTTCATCTGAAGAATGCAGCACATTCTTTACAGTGCTGGCAAGCCTCTTTAACAATATCCAAGGAAAAAAACCCTATCACCTCTGTAATCGAAACAACAAGGAAATTAACCAGAGTCGCTTTCCTCAGGGAACTGTTACAGAACTCTCCAAAATCTTCTGATGGATTGGCACAGGGAAGCTCTGAGGCAAAGGGGGTGGGATTTTGTCAGATTTGGCAAGCAGCAAAAGCCTCTCATAAATTTGCTAAAAGCAACTAAAACAGCAGGCTTGAACCATAACTCCGCCCTCCGCACTGGAAAAAAAATAAATAACACTCGAGTTGTTTGCTTGTAGCAACCTAATCTTAACCAACAGTGACATAATTTACTAAGGGAGTTCGTTCTTGTGATACAAAATTTGTTATGCCCACATCACTGTGCAGGGCTTTAGAATAAAGCAGCAATTTCAAGTCAAGTACAAAACACACTTGTGAAATTTAGTCCGAGAACTGTGTTATCAATGGCCTCAAGCTTGCAATAACTGTTAATTAAGTGTATTTTTCATTATTCTTTAGCAAAGAAGCAAGATTTAATGATGTAAATTAACAATAAATGATAATTTAGAGTAGTGACAATAGTTTAATTATTCACACACACGTAAAAGTTAACTTCATAACTTATTTCTTGGTAAGAACAAGTTCATTTAAAATATTTTGAACAGTGCATACAATTACCACACATGTATCTTGCCACACTGTTTTTGTGGATACAAGTCAATTTGCTACAGAAGTCTCTCCTCTCGTAGTAATGCCTTAGGTTTTTTTCTGTTTGGAAAGAGAACTGAATTTATTAGCGACAGATAACAGTGGGCCCACTAGGTTAAAAACTGAGGTCAGAGTCCTCAAACAATGGACCTCAGGATTGCCTAAGCTATTTCTAAACCTTCCACAAAGGCCTTTGTTGAATTACAGGAAATACTGCAGGCAGAGAATAAAAATACAGTTTACGATGGGCTGGAAAATGATTCTCTAAACCTACTTGAACACCAACTTCTGAATGCATTTGAATGTCTTGAGACCATCAATATCCTAAACCTAATCTAGATTAAATGTAGTCAAGAGCCTTTTGTAAGGAGGATGTTTCTAAGGTTTGTAACAGAACAATCGGAAGGGATATCAGCTTGACTCAAAGATTGTGAGTACCCAAGGAAATTATAATTGCAATGCATTTAAAAATAAAAATACTCAAAATAACCACCCATTAAGTAAGCAATAATGATTTGATCTGTCCAACCAGTTCACCTGTTTCAATGCAGTATTTTGTACATTTCGCTCTCATTGCTATGAACAAGCCTGAGCACCCAAACAGTCAGCAATTTTAGCCCAGATTTCCTGATTGGGAATGTGGAGGTGTTCCTCAGTTGTTAGTGAAAACTCTCAAAAATCTATGTCACACAGAAAATTAGAACTCAGTAATAGTATGCCATATCTATTTCCTATTTTCTCCAACAATGTGCCTGAAAACCTGCAGAGATAATATGATGGCAGCCTGATCCATTGGCCCAATCAGGCTCTCTCTCTTTTAAGACCACATTTTACTAAATACAGATACATGACCAATTAAAGATTTCACAGTATCCTACACCATAAAGAGCTATAAGAGCATCTATTTTCAAATAAACATTCTTCAAATAAAAAAACCAAGAAAGAAAAAAAGTCCAGGCTGATGCACATTCTTACACCCATAACATAGCAGCTGAGGTAGAGGGAAGGTTAAGACTATGAAGATCATTCCTGCTTGCAAGAACTTTCCTGTTTTGAAGGAGCCTTGTTTCTAAACAAGGCCACCTGAAAGTGAGGTCAGAGCCAAGCTACTTATTTAAACATGAGTAATTGAGACCCACATTTTGGACTCCCACTTCCCGGGGAAGGGCTCTTGGGAAGTCCTCCTTGAGTTTTGAGCGGTTACAGAATAACAATGGAAATGTGCGAGGCTACATTCCTTCCTCTGGACTGGCTCAAACATAATTAAATATGGCTTTTTCTTCTGCTGGATTCATATTGCTATGAAAGTCACTATATTTGTTCTTCTAGCAAACACAAGACCCTTCTTTTTGTCAAGCTTATCAGAGTCACACAATTCAGTATTGAATCTTCTTGGAATGAACAAATACTCTGGGTATAATAGAGCCAGAAAATGTGACTACCTCAGGATATGCTTGTCCATCAGTGCACTGGAAGCAAGGAGACAGCCTGACCTTTGGATCTCTGTTTAGGGAAGTACCTTTGTTACAAGGCGGTGCCCAAGTTCCGAAGCCAAACATCTGTTTCTTTATAGTAAAAACGTTGCTGTTTTTTGCAATATCAAGCTCAGTGTCTTGTGTCTGTCTATGAAATTCTGAGGGTAAGACTAAATTCACTGTTTTGGAAGTGATGCTTATTGGGAGCTGCTGAAACCAGAATGATATTTTAAAAGATGAACTAAATAAATTAAAAGATTGCTGTACTACCAAGCAGCAGTTCGTTTCCTCTCTGGCCCTCAGAGAAAAGAAATTTGAAGGAAAACCGTAGGACAAGTGGGAGTGAAAAACATGAAGAAAAAGAGATTCAGTACCACTGAGTACATCTTGAGGAGAAGATACCAGCAGCGCTGTGGGTTTGTGTATCTACTGTGGGGTCTGCAACATGCGTGCTCTTCTTGCACCACTCTGTGTTTAATCTTAAGTCACAGAAATGCCTATTCACGGGTCCTAAGGATTGAACACTTAAAGATATTTTTTCTTCAGCAGTCTTTGAGTGTCAGAACCATCCCTATGTTGCTCTAATAGTGATGTTTGTCCTTACAGCAATAACTGAATTGTTGGCGATTTAGAGGCTTGGTCACTGCTTTGAAGAGAGGGCTGCACGGCATTTTCCAAGGCCCCATCAGCTCCCACGTACCCCTTCTGGCCCAGAGGCTGTGAGAAGGAGGCAGGCAGAGCGACAGTCCTGAACAAGATACCTTAACTTGAACTCAACGCTCCTCACAATCACACTGTTCTTCGCTCACAACTCAGCCAGACCTTCCTCACATCTGCCTGGAAAAAGACTATGCACACCTCCCCAAAGACATGTGATTAACCACTGATGTATTTATCAAGAGAAAGATGCTCTTATTTGGGGGAGAAACAGATGTGAAAATGCATTCCAGGATACTGCGAACCACCAGTTTTTCAAGACCACACCTTAAACTACAGTATCATGAAGAATTCAGCTGGACAAAATTACCCATTGCCTTTGATGGATCCAGAGTGCTACCTATTATTTATTTATTGTGCTTTTCACTAAAGAAGGATGATTTTGTAATGATGGAAGATTACAACAGCTGATTGCATTGCACATGACAGGGCTTATATCATATCCACAAAAAGTTTCAATTAAATATAGCAATCTTGATGTGCCCTGTTGATCAAAGCATTAAAACTGAGATAGGAGATCATCGTGCATTTCAGCAGTACAGAAATCAGGCAAAAACATCAATAACCTTAGTAAGTACTGGCTGTAAAAAAGTCTTGTTCAACTCCATCCCCATTTCTGAATTTTAAATTAGAATAAACCAAAATACGTCAAATTAGAATAACCTCTGAAATTCCCCCTATATAATTTATTTAAAATTTCCATCTAAAATTCATTAAAATCACTAGCTTGAGCAGAAATTCAACCTGCAGCATATAACGATGTACAGCTGAGTAAAGTCATTTTTCCTGTTTCATTTAAGCATGGTGTTTGGCTCCAATATTATACATAACATCTCACTAAAGGTAAAAAAAAAAAAAGTCAAAAGAAAAAAAAAAGAAAGAAAAAAAAACCTCTTGCTCTCCTTTTGGAAAGAAATAGGAAAAAGCAACCTGCTTTCAAGCCCCGTGGAGCCATTTATCTTCTTGTAAAATGCAATCTGACTCACCTTCTAATCCTCTCCAGTTCTCGTTTATCCCAATAAACAGATATTGCCTCTTGTGTGTCCTGACTTGGGTTGCTTAACTCAAAATGGGTGTGGTACTTGAAGAAAGCTTTCTCAGATCTGTTTTGGGTGAGGTAAAGTGCTTTGGGACCTGCTCCTTGTTAGGCAAAAATAATTAAAAAATAAAAATAAAAAAAAATCCCTGCAATGTGTTCTTGTCCAGTTCCCAGAAATGGAAACAAAGCTATATTAACCCATAATAGTCCACTAGAGGTTGTGTGAGCTCTGCTCTCATTAACCACTACCAATTAAAAAAAAAAGAAAAAGAAAAAAAGATTTTTCTATTCTTTCCTAAGTGGTCATAGAAGATAAGCAGAGAGATTAAGGCAACTATTTCAATAATATTTGGCCAGTAAAGCTGTATTGATAAAATGGTTGGACAGGTCAGAAATACCAACCTCCAGTCAACTTCTGAGTTGTGACTTCAGACTAAACCCGATTCTCAGTCAAATCACTTAAGGTTGTCTAGTTTCCTTTGTAGCCTGGGAAAAATCACAGTTTTTGACCAATTGCTGTGGAAAACTATAAATCAGACTGTGGTCACTGAAAGTTAAACTCAGGTTCACCATATGGTTTGTAAACCTGGGGAATCACTGATGCGTTTTGAGTTTCTGATGAAATCTGAAACGTTAGCTGGTTTCACATGGTTTCAGATTGCCTCGCAAACATTTCAAACCACCCATTCTCTCAAAGCGTAAATTCCTTCATTCATTCCAGAATGTGTTAGGAGATCACAAAGGTAATGCAAGATTAAAAAGAAGAAAAAAGTAGAAACATACAGTTTTCACAACTGTGTATACAACCAGCTTAATGACCCGGACAAATGCACTTAATTAAGCATTTGTGTGCACAATTACCCAGTTTGTGAATAAAGTCTTTACAATGGCACGTACTAACCGGATGTCAAATGTGCCTAGGTTGCATATACCCCGTCGTAAAAGCGACCTTACCAAAATGTGGCCTTCAATTTAATCAATGGTTTTATGTATAAAACATCAGATATATTCAGCACATCAGCTTGGTGTAAAACTCAACAGCCAACCTGGGAGGTCAGGTTTTTGTTTCACAAGATACTGGTGTAACTTGCCCTACCTATTTAGAAGTTGAGAGAGGTTTTCTTTTTTACAGCCAAGAAGGGGAACAGTTTAAAAAAAATATATAACTGCATGCTTTTTCTATTTTGGTGAGAAATAGTTAATGTTCCATAGTCTTTGATTTATTTATTAAAAGTATTTTACCAGGAAACACAACAGAGACAAGCCTTCTCATTTACAGTGAGACCCCAGAGAGCAGTAAATTTACATACACAAAGGACTAGCATCAACCCCTGAACCTTTAATGTTTATTTTGATAGCCCACCCTGCTGGTAAGGCCTTTTGTTAAGAAGCCAGGTACAACAAGGCAAGGATCCAAACAAACAACACTGGTAGCTTTGTTGACCAGGTCATATGATGTCCTGCCCTTGAACAGTACCCCTTGTCTTTTACCCTTTGCCCCGAGAAAATGAAGTTAGTTAGAGTCCCTGTGGCAGATTTAGCATTTCCTTTCAGTGTCTGCCAATCTATCAAAATTCAGCTACCGCTGTGAACCCATCAACTCAGTGCAAAAAAGAACAAGGCTTACCACGGACCCCCTCAAAGTAGCAATCATTTATCCCCTCCTGAACTTTAGCTGACCTTTGTAAGCACGCTAGAAGTTGAAGCATGTAGCACCTTGTCGGGTAGGATCTAGGCTATGGGTTTTTCTCGCTCCCCACTCAGCCCCAAATGAAAGCTTTTATTTCATTGCATTAATAAAAGTGTTGCATTTAGGAACAACCACTTGAAAGGAAATAAAGTCTTCAGCAAGAGGATGCAATTGCTTTAGCACCATGCAAAAGAATAGAAACAAATATAAATATTCTGTATTTACTAAGCCAGTTAGCATCACTTGTAGAGGAAATAAACAAAACAAGTGGATTCTATTCAAAAAGATTTATCGGAGGGAGGAGGGGAGATATTGTTCACAGAAGACAATGATGCATTTATATACAAATAATTGCAAAGGAAAATGAATCATATAGAACATTCAGCTCCAAAACTGAGAATACCACATAACTACAATATATTGGCTAAATATTGCTGTGGGTTTGTTTTATTTTTTAAAGCAGGAGGAAAATCTAGATTGCAGTACGGGTTATACACAGTGTAACTCCCTCTGTAAATTTAAACTGACCTAAGGGACATAATTACATACATCTCATCATGAGACAATATACTTTTTATTTGTTTGAATTTTATTTGTATTGGTGAAACTGACCCGAAACTGACACAAGTTTATTAGAAAAAGGACTCTCAAAAACAGAGTGGGCTGGTCTTCTTACTTAAGATGGATGTGCCAACTTCTAGTATGATTAGAGAAATGGATAACTCACTAACATCTGTGCAAACTACAATAAAAAGGGATTTAGTGTTACCCCAAGGAAGGTAAAAGAGGCTGTCTGTCCATTAAACGCTTTATTACAGTGCCAGCAGCTTTTTTCTAACTCAGTTATTCCTGCACAGAGCTCAGCACTGTGACTGCCTGTCATCCTTACCAGACAGTGCTTGGGGCTTCGTAGTTTTTTTGTGCAAGGTAGATGACAATCAAATGACTCATTGAGCAGGGAAAGCGCCTGACCCCTAGTGAAGGATTAACTACGGAAAGTGAGTGTGATCATGTCACACCATTACTTAGAATTTTCACAGTCAATTTCTGAAAATATGAGATAACTCCTTAAAGAGACAGCTCTTTCAGGAAGCGCTATGAGCCAGCAGAAATTCCCTTCCAGTACAAAGGCAGACAGTGCCATCACAGAGACATCTGCTTAGCTGCTCAGTGTAAACCAAACACTATCCTTCCCAGGATAGCAGACAAGGTTAAGAGTGAGCAAGACAGAAATCAGACGGCTTAGACCATTCAGGTGGTCTAGGCAGAAAGCAAAGTGATACGAGAGAAGACTATTAAATTCCACGTAGTGGCACAGTCTCCCTTCTGGTTAATACAAGGCCTTTTAAAATACGAACATTAAAAACTCTGAAGATGTAGGTGGACATTTCATGTGATCCCTCTTTTATATTAAAGAGAGAAACTCTCAGCATGCCACACGAGTGCAACTGTCCAGCAACCGCCTGACAAACCCATTGAAAACGGCAGATGTTTTACGACGCTTGCAAACCCATGTAGACTGTGTCACGTATGGGAATGCCTGCTCCTCCGTGGCACAGCTGGACTGCTGTAAGGAAATCTCAGGAAAAACCACAGAAATACTGTTGGGTTCACCAGCAGCATTAAGCCCCAGCTTGTTGTCTCTCTGAACCTATTATCACTTTCTCACATTAAAACCCCCTCGTGGTATAAGAGAGGCTTGACCCATTAATCAGCAAATGAAGGGCCCATTTCCTCTGTTTTTATATAACACATTTCTTTCATGCACAGTTCTAAATGTGAGATTCATCAAGTTTCAACCAAAAAAAAAAAAAGTAATTCAGCTTAAGAACCTCAAAGCTTGGGTGTGCCAAAATGAGTTAACATCTGCTGCTGCCTGAATCTAATTGAAATGATTCATTATAAAATTTACGGATCTGCTTAATGATTTTGTATTTCGTCTTCAGAATCACCTTGTTCATTATCTCACCTTAGGTAAGCTAAATTCAGCAGGGCTGTAGTTTTCCTAACTGGCTGGAGTTTGTATACAACAGTACCTAAATAAAAGGAGGCTGATTTTTCCTTTGACATTGTGTTTGTGATTATTTTATTATTTATTTTGGCGGGGGGGGGGTGTGAATCGACTCCCTCAGAGAAAACCTCCATCATCATTGAACAGAGACCCATTAGGGGCACCTTGGAAATTTGGACCCTTTTACTAGAATCAGGGCTTGAATAGCAGTTTAATTTATGGCAGTTTTCTGGCTGATGGCATTTTTGCTCTCAGGTAAGGTCATCTCAATATATATCCCTTTAGAGAAAGCCAACACAAGAATCTTTTTATGCTTTTTTATTTTCAAGTAGCCAACTATTCAGCTGCTAAAATGTAAGTCACATACAGAATGTATGCACGTTTGATTCTACGCTGTCTTTTTTTTAAAGGGAAGATCCTTTATGTGTGTAAAAAAGAGAAAAGTGAAAGAAAAAAAAACGAATAAGCATGTGAATAATTAGATCAGAGATAGATGCCACCTTTTCTCAGTGTTGAAACTGTGAGGGGAAAAAAAGTGCTACCATATAATTGACATAATTGATCTATTTTTTTCCCTTTTTTGCTGCAGTAATTTTTTATGCATGCCATTGTTGCTGTTATTATCCAAGATGTGATCTTGTGTGGTTGATAATACTGACTAGATATGAATACTGGTAAGTACCAGCCAATCACAAATCTATAGTGTCTATTTCTGCATCACCAGGTGCTATCTCATGGGAAATATCCTCTTTTTTGGCAGGCACACAGCGCTCTGCATTATCTGTCATTTTCATTAGATTCAAGCTACAGCTGAGCCAAAAAGACTTAGTTCTAGCATATGTGCTCAAAATGGCCAAGATGAGATTGTCCAAATTCACCCTTTCAGGATTGTATTATAAAACAACTGGAGCTAAAGCTAAAAATTAGAGCTAGCGAAGTATATGAATTACATTTGGGAAACTGCAAACACCATAAGCTCAGAAGATTTCCAGCTTATCACAGTCATCACCTCCAAAAGCTCCAAGGAGCCTAAGTCAGCAATTTCTGTGTTTTTCAACACTTCTTTTGTACAGTCTAAATGTGATGATGTCAACAAAGAAGAACAAGGACATCACAAGAAGACGAAATCCTCCCGTTTTCCAGTGGCTCAGAAAACCACAGCAAGAAGCCACTGATTACATGCAAATGCCTTATTTAACAGGTCAATGTTATTATATTCTGAGTCAGCACTAATATATTAGTTGGGACTGTTGTTTATTAATAATTCTGTAGCTAAACTATATGAAATGGGACCATGAGCCTTTCTTCAATTACAATAAAATAGTAATACTGTATCCTCCATCTAATGAGGACAGGCTTAATTGGGATGGTTGCTTTATTAAGATACCTCCCAGGAAACTAATTTGGTATAATGCTAGTGAATAGCTGTGACTGCTGTTTAATTGGGATGGTACTAACAAAAACTGTGCTTAATGGGGATACATTTGGTCAGTACCAAGGGGTTAAGTGATACTTAACTTGGTGTTAAATGGGTGTGAAATTCTGAGTTTTGTTCTTTTAATGAAGACATAGTTAACTAGGGGTCAGGCCAGAAAAACAGAGAGGAAAATGAAATTCTGTACCTATCATTTTTATCCTCTCAGTGCATTGCAGGAACTTTAAAAATGGCAAGTGACTCCTTAGTAGCACTGATTCACTTCCTTAGGTATAATTTGTTTCTGTTAAAATTTATTAGTAACTACCTTTTAACTTGATATGTTTTCACTGAAAGAAGATTTCGCATGACTGATTTCATATGATTTCATTTTGCATTTAGGAAGCATTTCTGGGTGGTCACTTAGCCAAGGGCCATGAAGAAGCCTTTACTCCACTTAAATCTGTTTTAATTTCATGAGCTGAAGCACAAGCCGTCTGTTGCTCCTATACAAAAGGATGAAACTAGCAGGAATGCTCAGAATGAAAAATCAAAAGCCATACCCATGTCAGTTCTCCTGCAAGTCATCCATATGCATGAGAAAATGTATCTGTAGTAAAGTTCAATCTCCTGTAACAAGCAAATAGCTTACACAGACCTTCCTCCTGCATGTAAGCCTTTTACTCAAGGAACTAGGTAAGCAGAAACAATAACTCAGTGATCAACACACGTATAGGAAGTTACCAGCAGCAGTACACCTACCAGCAGTTGTGGTACATACTAGCTAATAAATGTTTTATGTTAAGAAGCTTTGGTCTATGGAATGTAAACCCTTAATTATGAGCTCCACACCACATCTAAAACATTTATCAACCAATATTGAATTGCAAACATCTGTAAAAATCAATCTTTTTGTGACTCATTTGCAAATCAAGGAAGAACTAAAATTGTGCATAATACAAACGAAAATTATCAGAAGATCAGAACTGGAATAAAAAAAAATAAAAGGGCATCCCCTTATGGTACTACTGCATATCTTTGCCTGCAATTAGAAGGCAAGGTTTATTGGTGACATATTGGCATTTAATAAAAATAGTTACAAGAAATCAAATTAGTCTATGCTTTAAAATGAAGTTTGAGGTACGAGTCCAAAATGGATCTTTAGTGATTATTAAAATTTAACGTTGTTTTGAGTATTGTTTACTCTCACCAAATATTACATTACACTGTCTTGATTACTCTTGTAAATTCACTCAATTTAGATTGCAGGGGGCAGGAATAAAATAAATAAATAAATAATCATGATGCTTCCTTAGGACCAAAAGCCATCAAAATCAGTGACAAAATACTTTAGCTCCTGAAGTTCAAATGAAGACCTTCACTATAATCCACCTACTAAATAAGAAAAATACAGACGTTGCCTTATATTATGATTTAACTTATCGGCATGTTAATGGAACCAAGTTGAGAGACTCTCAAAACATTTGAGTGAAGGAACATACAAATAAACTTTCAAACTGTCTTTCAGCAAGCAAGTCTAAAGTTATTGAATATGTAAATTGCCTTATTAAAAGAAGAATGATGTCTTTTTCAGCAATCAGTTTAATTACATTGAAATCTTTCAATAGAGAAATCTAGTAGTTCTGCACAGGAAAAGTCTTTTAGAAAAGGGACTCAGGTGTGACATGTGAAAACTGGAAAAATATTCGTGAGTTGAGAAACTATCAAGATGCGTAGGATTTCTTAGCTATTATAAGGCTGCAATAAATTGACATCTTCACCAGTGTACGCTGACACCGTTCTATGGAGGCTTCACTGCTCTACGTTGCGTCTGGCCTTTTTGCCATGTCACTGATCTTCCATTCTTATAACTGTACATTTAAAAAGAAGAGTTTTATGAAACATGACTTTTTTAAAGGAGCTGGAGAAACACTGATGAGAAACGCTCCTAACCCACCCTGAGAAGTGCAATATAGGAAGTTTTTTCAACATTTCTGTTACAACTTGCTTAAAATAGTCATTTTATTTTACATTTCACTGTAGTAAAGGTGAACCGAATTTTGACCAGGAAAATCATCATACAAAATTATATCTCAGCATAAAGGACTGCGGCTCCTCTGGAACCCAAAAGGTACAATTTGGCCTTAAAAGCATGTGTGCTTAGACCTTCTCCCTGAGTTTTTGTGCAACTTTTGAGATCGAAGGTTCGAGACGGGCCTTCTATTTGGCAGCAATGCTAAGATACAATGGTGAAGGACATGAAATCCTTCAGCAGGCCAGGTCAGATGATGCACAGGCTAATGATGATTTCTAGTGATGAGCTAACGTATGTTTATACCACATAACAGCCAAAGGATTACTGGTCAAATGACCATCAGGGCTAACGCTTGGCTAGCTCTAGCTCAGCAGACGTCACTGATTGTAGTCCAAATGCGGCTTTGAGGGCACAAGGAAGATAATGGACCATACTTTGAGAAATCAATCTGTATTTTTCCTGTGGGGACAAATGAGCTTTTTGCTACAGCAAATCTGGAATGCTAATGGAGGCTCAGAAAGGCCCTAGAAGAGGTAAAATACTGCCTTGATTTTGAATGAGAGAGAATATGTTTTGTAATTGGCCTGGGTCTTTGAAATTTGCTTACGGTCATTGTCTGCTAAATACTTTTTTCTAGCTTTGTTAGCCAGGATTCTCAGTGTCCTATGATCTGTGGCTGATGAAGGTAGTTAAGGGAAAACGTTAAAATGGCAATTTGAGTCTGAACAATTGCTGCAAAAATTAACGAAATACTAAAACATTATGCAGTAAGATCTTTGCAAACTTCCCACATTAAACTGGGGAGATTAGTAGCTACAGTGCAACTTGAATTTTGAAGAGTTTTGTATCTCATAAAGGGTTTCACAGTTTTAGAACAAATATCCCTGATATTTTTTAAACAAAATGTGCAAAATGAAACTACACATAAAGTAAAGAAAAATTACAGGAAATTTTCTTACAGCTTAATATTACATGTCAGCTAAATATCGTGTTGAATCCAATTGGGTTTTACACAGTACATAGAGAACCAATAAAACGTCCTTTTTTTCTTTGTTTTTAGTAGTGTATGTAATCCCTAGAAAACCTACCAACAGCTAATGTGAAAACAAAAGCACCCTGTAGACCTCTGTACTTGTCTCCACTTTGAAACAAAACAAATGCTCAGCTCTGTTAGGGTTAAGGGTTGGTGGTCTCATTTGAGTCCAGCGGACAGTCATCTGCATGACGCGGCTGGTGTGCCTTTTGGCACAACTCAGCGTGATTGACAGTATTTGCTCAGGAGAGGCCCACGGCTGGATGATGAAGTAACTTCCATTATAGAATACAGACAAGGTCAGCTTCATGCAGAGAGTAGCAACAAGAAGTCTTGGTCCCCAAAGCCTTTGTCCTACTGGATGTACGCTTTTGTATTTTGCTGATACGCTTTAATGAAAAAAATGTTTTTCAGCTGTTAACTGCTATGTGCATGAAGGTTATCAAAACTGTGGAAAAAACCACATCCCATGTACAAGTTAAAAAACAACTGCACTTATCTACTGCATCTAAAATAATCTAAGGCTGTCATAGATGTTTTTGCAATACTTTAGATAGAATGATTGATTTTAGAGAAGTTGTTTAGACTGGGTCTCTCAGGAAAGCTGTCTGTAGAGCAGTAACTAAGAATAACAGTTGTATTTTAAGAGTAATACCCAGATTTGAGAGGCCCACCTGCAGAGCATCTCAAAGTCCACAAGCTTGCCTGCAGAAATGGGATTGCTTGGAGCTGGAATGGAGCATCTGACATTGCTGTCTGAGCTGAATGTTTATAATGAAAATCAAAATTACAGCTGAGCAAACCCCACAGTAACGCAAATAATTCAAACCCAATGAATTTACAAAATTCAGTATGAAATTAGAGTCAATAGGAATGTTAATAGGAGCAATTCAAGTACTGCAAGAGACATTCTCATGCTACAGCCTGTTTTTTACTACCCAAAAGTTCATGTGACAAAGACATCTAATATAGTGAAATTCAGTTTATGCAAGGAGGCAAGTAACAATGCTCAATCCTTGCTTTAACTCCCCCAGAAGCCTATCCAGGACCAAAACATTTGCTAAGACAAAGCAGCAGCAACAGTCTGTAGGAAAGCTCATGGAAGAGAAGTTTGCTTTTGCAACATGCCCCTTAACAGAATTTTCTTCAGATTTTTCTTTAATAGAAAGTCAAGAGTTTGCTTCTCTTACTTGGAAAACGAAGAGCTAATACACACGCAAAGATTGACGTAAAACCAAACTCTGCTTCACAGACAACATAAGCTTGGGGACTGCTCCTCCCCATTCCATGCCATTTGCAATCTAGCCTGGCTGACTGGAACTTTTTGAGTTACTAATTACAGCCTACTTTCTTCTTGGTCAAGGTCTGTTTCCAAGGGCACTAGGGAACACTGACAATATTCCACACTGTGTATTTAGCAGTTCACCTAATCCCTTTCTTTCTTTCACTCTTGTATGTAAAGCCATCTCTCATTTGCATGCTGCCAGACAGTACAGCTTGCAGGGGTGAAAGCAAAACGTACAGTAGATGATGTATCAAATTTCTTTTAAATCACAGACAACAAAAAAACCCAAACTACCAAACAAGTACATTCCTAAGTTAAGAAAAAATGCACCTTGCTGGAGCCTCATGATGCTGCTGACAGATTATTCCCATTATATACATCTATTTACTTTGCTAATCAATTAAAACACTGAAGTTAACATATGCCATATTAAGTGGTGCATATGCTATGAAACAGTTTGTTAAAAAAAAAAAAACAGAAATACTTTTTGTGAACTTCTGTTCCCATCTGATGTTTTAAAACAGTCTTGAAAAATTATCATTTTCTAGGCCCAACACAAAAGCAATTCTCCCACCCTCTGCTGAGGCAGCTGAAGTTAATGAAGGAGACCTGAAGCCAATGGAAATACCCCCTCTTTGCCATGAGACTGCCCTTCAATTCTTGCAGAAAGATCTTAAAAATGTCTAGGGTTAAGTTAAAGAAATGAAACATCTTGTCTTGGGGCAATAAAATTTGGCTTAAAAAAATCTGATGACGGACTCATTTCTGCAGTTGCTACATGACACTACTCCCAGCAAGACTGGACACCTAAGGAGAGGGCCATCCCTAGGCTACAGTGCCTATAGCATGCTAGCAGATAACTGCCTGTACCACGGGCGTGCCTTGATTGCTTAGGATTGCTGTCACACAGATGAAAACAAGGAAATAAATGTTGGGGATTTTTTCCCCTGCTTGAAAAGTATTGGTAAAAATGAAAAAAAAAAATACATTAAAGAACACTGGTTGTTAGGTTCAGACTTCCAGGCTTTCCCAGATGGGACTGACAAGCAAACTGAGTGTGAATGCACACTAACACCTGCCCATCAATCCTGAGCATCCAGAGAATAGGTGAACATGTACAAAATCCACATTTCTTGGGGCTCCTTCCTGCCTCATTTAAAATAATCATATACCAATCCCACTGTTTCTTGGACTGGATTCTTCACCATTACCTATTTGGTAAACAGCTACTTGTTGGTCTTGGACTATACTAGGGGTACTGGAAAACTGAAAAATTTAAACAGCATTTTGAAGCTAAATGTTCTAGTGTGGTTAAACAGCACTCCTGAAGTGCCCCAGGCTTCACACATCATTCTGATGAGGACATGTCATATTCTGATACTGACATGTCAGGCTTAGGAGGTTTAGACAGGTGCAGTTAAATCACATTGCAGCATTGAACTTCCACTTCTAAAATTTTTATCTTGCTTGTACAGTGAGTCAGGATGGCTGGCTTTACAAAGTTGACTGGTCACAGAAATAAAAGAGGGGGAGGGTGACTTACTAGATCGAACAAAAATAAATGAGGGGGGGGTGGAGAGAAGACCTATATTTCTTTCCACTCCCTATGTAGACTGGTGCACAACCAACAGAATGACTATGTGGAGGAAAAGAGAGGCAGCAGAAGGAGAATTAGCTACTCTGAAGATACAGCTGCTCACCCCTTGCCCGTGCACCTATTTCAGTCTGGAGTTCCAGGCTGTCACAGACCACTAGACTCACAGGCTGTTCCTTTCATTGGTGGAGACAGTTCCCATGGCAGAATAAATCCAACTTCAAACCACCTGTGGTTTAGTGGTTTAGCATAGCCATGCTGACCAGATCAAATTTGAAGTTTTAGTGCACGGCAGGCACCAGCAGACTCAATTAAGGTGAGCTGCTAAGGTAAATTTGCCCTGCCACCCCTTAGCAGCAAAGTTTTCCCTTTCACAAATTTCTCGTGTCAAAAAGCAGCACAAAAAGCTTTTCAAAGATTCCTGGATGCCAGGCAGGGGTAATCACAGAGGAGAGCTGCAAGGGATTCATGCAGTGCTATTTGTTGCAGCAGCAGCCCAGGACACAGGAATGTGTGTAATGCCTCTTCTTGCTTGACTTCCTGAAGGAGAAGCAAAGAATGATCTACTTCCACCAGTAGTCCTCAAAATACCACTGTAAGAGCAAGCCAAGGCACTGAGATGAGCATGAGGATGTTAGCTAAGGATTCACCTGGAGTATGGTACCAAGAACCACACATCAGTACAGTCTAGATGAGTGCTTTACATCCTACATTGTAGCATATAATTTTGCACTAATGGATTTTTCTCTAACCAGCAACAGCCCAGTGTATTTAAAAACAGAATGGGATGCTCTGGCCAAGACTGATGACAGATATTCCTGTATCTTTGTTTCCTATCTCCATTGGACTCCTTCTATTATAAAATCCGCTGGAAATATTTCCTGGCAGCATAAGGATCTGTAGTTATTAGGAAACAAGACATAGTCTACTATGTTGGAGGGAAGTACTAACAGTACTGGACTTCTTTTTAACAACTTTTAACATAAACACTGACAGCTGCTCCAAAAAGCCTGAAGAACCTCCAAGCGAATTAAAGCAATGCATCTTGTAGAACCAGCTCATTTGAAACATTTCAACCTACAAAAATTACATATTACTAATTCTTCAAATCAATTCTTGGGCAATAATGCCCAGTTATTTCTCAGACTGAGGGAATACCTGACCTGCTTAGCAACAAAAACATGGAATGCTGCTTTCTAAAATCTCATAGAAATTTTCACCATTGGGATAAGTGAAAGCAGAATACAGAGACTACTGAATTTTGGAGGCCACCCTAGAACAGGATGGGAGCAGCCCACCCACACAAATCAGCTGATTCCTGTGAGAGAAAAACTCACCAGCCAAGAGCTCTGTAGCCCAAAATTTTATCAGTGGGAACTAACTCTCTTCTTGGGAAGATTTTTCTGGGTTTGCTGCACAACGGTTTCTCTGAACATGCATACTTTAACCCATATATTTTTGTTCTCTCTATCACCTGTTCAGCTCTCCTTCCTAGAATCAACAGGAGTTCACCAAAGGCATGGATGGCCAAGACTCCCCTCCACACAATTGTCCACCAGAGTCAAATAACTTTAATGAAGATTTCCCTTCCCAGATAATGCATCTTTGTGAAAGGGAAGTTGGGGAAAGAAAAAACAAGAAAAATTACACTGTGGATTTAAAGACATTTCTTGCAAGGTAAGAAAAATGTCACTTTGGAAGTTGTAGTCATGAGTCTAAAGTAAGTATTTTTGCAGAGGATACACAACTATCTTTCTGCTAAAGAAATTTCAGATCTTTAAAATCTCTTTTGTTTGTTTGTTTGTTTTTTAAGAGAGTCATGTTCTCTGAGTCAGGGCTGGAGAGATGGAAGATGCAACTTCCACATTCTTTCAGGGTTGGATTCAAAGTCTTGGAAGCCAAAAGCCCTAGACCTTTCATTTGGAATGTTTTTCATTAATATATATCCCTTTGTGCTTTTAAACCAAAATTTAAACTCTATATTTTTCAGGAATTTGACACCTTCAGGGTGGCAAGATCCTTGGCTTAAGAATTCAGCAACTTTAATTCCTCTATGGTTTATAGCTTTTACCAAAAGGTCACCTAACTGAAAATCAATAACTTGCTAATAAACCTCAATGGAAAATAACAAAATTCTTGTTCTTATAACTGCTTTTTTTTCCCCCCCCTAAAGTTTCAGTCAAAACACATTTCAGTCCCAGCACCCAATTTCCTTAAAGAATTACAAAAGGCAATTTTGTGGTTGAAGCCTCAACCTCTGGTTGTTTGATGGCAATCAGAGGTCAACTCATTTTAAACTGCTTGATCATGTCATTTTACTTGACCATTTTTGCCTTAATTGCAGATCACATTGGCTGTAGCACAGTATTCTATAAATACTTGAACAATCTGTTCAATAGAGTGATAAAGCTAAGCAATTTAAAAAATAAGTTGAGCTATGTCACCTTCTTGTCAACTAAGCTACTAATTTAACTATATGTAGAACTTATATAATGAACTGCTATACTGAGCTCTGAGTAGAATTTCTAGTTATTCGCTTTCAGTGCTCATTAAGGTGAGAGATGACAGGACTGGCCACGTGGTCCTCTACAGCTGGATATCACTGAGCTTATAACTAACCTGGCTAGAACAGAATTAAAAACACTTATCAGCATTTAAGGAACGGAGTATTTCAGCAGTAGGTTAGTCCTGCTTGCCCAAGCCCTCATGTTTCACTGTTACTACTGTGGATGATAGTAGAATGTTAATTATTACAACCATTTACATATACAGTTGTTAAAATTTGTTTCCCGCCCCCGTGCTCTGCCCAGGCCGTGATCTCTTTAAATCACCTTGCTGACCTCTCCTCACCCTCATTCCTACGCTCTGGCTTTTGGTGTCCACTTCCACTTCCTACACATCCTCCTCACAAAGGCTATTTTCAAAGGACCCGAAGTATCTTAGCTGCCCTTTCCCATTTGCCACTCTCACTCATTAGCTGTCAGAGAAGAGGTTTCTTTTCAAAGGCTGAATTCCCCTTGGTGGTGCAAATGGACCACAAGGAAGCACGTTGGCATCTCTGAATGGAAGAACCCTGGGAACTTGTTTGCAACAGTTGGCAGGTAGCTGAAACAGCACTTTGCAAGAAATTCAGCCCTCTGCTTCAAACACACCTTTCTTTTCTTAGTATCCCTTCCTAGAAACACTTGGTGTAGCAAGCAACTTTTGCAAAAAGACTTTTCCTGTTCAGGAAAATGATAATTTAGACATCGAAGAGAGAAGAATATTACATCACTACAAAACACACACAGAGAAATATATAATGCCAGCTATATTTCCAGCAGTGTTCACTGGGCAGTTCATGGAAAACAATAATTTCACAATTCAAAGCAGTCCCAGCACCCAATTTCCTTAAAGAATTAAAAAAGGCAATTTTGTGGTTCCAGAACATTGTCTCCAGTACATTTGTGTCTTAAACATGAAATCCATGGAGACGCAAGGTCCATCCAAGGCTTTTCTTCTGCTGGGATATTTAGAAGGACTCCCTACAGTGCAAATGTTCTGTTAATTTATGAATACCACCCAAAATTTTTCACTCAGGTGAGGATTATTAGACTCTGCCTGTCTGAATGCCTGGAGCTCACAGGAAATTAATACCCTAAAAACCAGTATCCATCTGTTAATTTTCTGAACTCCAGTTTCAAAGAAATTTACACATGGGAGGGACCTTCAGAATGAAATAGGATGTGTGACTGCATGTTTTGTTTCCATAGGAAACTAGGCTAAAAGATGACCAGTTTTAATCTAGTTTGATTATAGTGTAAAAACAAAAGTCTTAATATACAGACATATTATTTGATAGTAGTCATGGTACCCTTCTGGAAAGCTGTCCTTATTGAGTCCTGTTTGCTCAAGGAAAAGACACTGCTTAAGTTTTGATGTGTACCTCTTCTTAAAGGCATGCTATTGCTGAGAGAATACTTGTAAGTGCTAAAAGGTACTTCTCACACGGATTTCAAGTGATTATATCAGGGCTGAGGAACCTTTTAGTTGCCAAGAGTAAAACAGACCTTCCCAAAGCACTTGGCAGGCCACGCTAACACATACCGTCATGCTAACCCATACTACCTTGAGAAGAGGAATAAAACAGCATAGGGGACAAGAAACAAAATCACTGTCTGTAGCAAGCTCAAAGGGTTCAAGTTGCCCAACACAATCCTATTAAAAACAATTAAATTAAATAATCTTCTTGTGCCTTATTCTCACAGATTTTCCTCTTAGAGGATTCCCCATCACTGTCCATACTAAATAATTCCTTGGAGCAGGGTTTTGAATTGCAGGAGTCACCGTATGCAGATTTATAATTCCTACTGAATCCTACCATCTATTAAGTCAGTGTAAATTATGGACCAAGATACCTTTAAGAACCTAAGCCTTTCTGCCTTCTGCTTCCTGACTAATACAGGGTCAAAACTGTTATTGTATAAGAATGAACATCTTAGGGATTTAGTTATCTTCTTAGCACACTTTTAAAATCTTGAAAAAAAAAAAATCATGCTAATACAAATAAGAGAACAATTTACTGGGTTGTGCATAAGCTCTAAAAAAGAAGAGTTCTTCCTAAGATACAGGCATGAATTTTTCTATCAGAGGAAGCCAGGAACTCCCCTTTGGTTTCCACCTTTCATTTTGAAAGACTCTTCTGCCCTTATATTTGAGAAATTCTTATGAACCTCTTGTTTTCATCCAGCTTTCAACGACATGAAGAAATCGTTGGAGCTAAGGAAGTTCCTCCACTATTTCTTTAGTGCAGGGGCAAAGAAATGGTTGCAGCTTACCCTTAACTCCTTCCCTCCCACAAATAGTTTCCTTTCTGCTCTCAGACTGTCTGCTGGGTTTTCACAGAATTCCCAAGTGCTGATTGAAAATGAACGGTTTAAAATCCAAGTCACCCTGCAGCCAGCAGAGCAGTAGTACACGTGTGTCCTGCAGGGGAGTAAAGCTTTTACTGAACAGAACTTCCTTACACATCCTCCACCTCTGTGTCACCACACAGCAGAAGAGTTTCCTCCAGTGCTAGGAAGCACACACAGTCAAGAGAGCATAAGCTTGCATACACAATCTGCTCTGGGTTCCCTGGCTCAGTGTATAGTTGCAACAGCCCACCCTTTCCAAGACAAGAACCTTTTCCTGCTGCCAGTAACTTGAAAAGTCATGTCATTCAAATACTTTAAATCTGTCCTGAGGAATCAGAGTCAAATCACATGCCTGATGGGAGCTGTTAAGACTGCACAGAATAAAATTCTTTTTATTGTCTTCATCCGAAGAAAAAAGAATTTCCCAGGAAATTACATTAAGACTATTGAGAGATTATGATTTATTATATAAAAGTTAAGCAATTACAAGATAAGGAATACTAAAATTAGGTGGTCCATATGACTTCAAATCTGCTTTCTACTTAAGTGTAACATAAACTGTCTTCAATTATATTATTACTTTTCTCCACATGCATGCCACATCCTACAGTATCTGGGGGGGTGGGCACTGCAACTCAGGAAAAGAGGCAGCTATTCCAAGAATACCTTTTCAGCCCTCCATTTGGGTTTCTGCCTCTGATGCATTTGCTGCAAGGAATGCTGAATTACTTTGACATCTATCACCAGGACTATATGCATGCCTCAAAATTACTAATGATACCTCTCCACAGGGAAATGGAAAATACTCTGTTTCCCATCCTACAGGCAGCAGAGGCCCCTAGTAAGTCTGGATCATAAGTTAAAGCCTCTTGACTCCTGGCCAGTGCTCCGGCTTCCAGATCTGCATATATAATCACTACTTGGTTGACTTTATCCACCACTGTAAGAGCTCAGAAACTCTGCTATTCAGGCCCTATACAGCCCATGCTGAGCTGCTGGATTTGTGATTGAATTTTCTAGTATATTATTTATTCTCACGTTTTAGCAATGTCTTTTCTCACAGTAACAAGTGTTATTGTTAACTTTCAACTGCTAGAGCTACTAAGGCAAGGAACATGTGCCTAATTATCTGATACTGTACCTTAGTTTCAGAAAACAGTTCATCCTGTGCTGTGAAAGGATGAGGGGGGCAGGGAGGTAATCCCATAGAAAACAAAAAGAAAAAAAAAAAAGAAAAAGAAAGGGAAAAAGTATTACATGATCAGGGAGCTAAAGAAAATGTGAATTACATTTGTACCAGCCAACATCAACAAAGTACAGTTTGAATGAGTAGCTTAAAATTCCAGCATTTTCTAAAAGATGAGTGTTTGCACGTGAAACTGCAATGGTCTTGCAAGAGCCTGTTATGTGCTCAAAGTCCCAAGAGCTCCTTAGTTAAAACAGTTTTAAAGGTAAGTTGTTTATAGTAAGACAGTGCAAAACTGTTTTCCTACATTCTCTTGACTTGCCTTATCTCACTTTTCCAAAATGGCAATCCATCCCACAGAAGATATTCTTTTTCTACCTTGGATCCTTTTCACATGACTTAAATCTTATACAGTTTCAACTCTGAATTTTCAAAGAAGGTAGGAACAGAATGTGAAAGTTGCAGTAAGAGAAGCAATTTGTGTGCAACGAATATTAGCTTTTCTACACTGCCGCAGTGAATGTGATAAGAAGTAGGCATCCATGTACTGTATGCACAGAATGAAACCTTTCCTTAGCAAACAGAAACTGAAATGTTTGCCCAAAGGATCAAAGACTCACACTGCAAAAGACTAATATTAGAGGGCAAGATAACCAATTAGTGTTTCCAGGCCATGTGCAGAATTGAGTATTACATTTAACTCAGGAACAAATTTCATCCTTTTCCCTCTATACCACAGCAACACAGACCCCGTGAACACAGGAGAGGTGAGCAATTTCTAACAAGACCTATGTATAAAAGCATAGGTAAATTCACAAGCTAAGAATTTGTCATTAATATAGGAATCACATTTCTATTCTAACATCTTAAAATTTTTTTGTATGCTTAAATGCAGCTGGGAGATAGGTAAATTGTGAACTCTTACCAGGGTTAAGGGTTCTGACCACTCAGCCTGCCCTGGTTAAGTCAGAGACACCCTTTGAAGAATAAAGTACTCATCAAAGTCAGCTTTGGCTTTTGCAATTTGATCCTATACACAGTAAACTGGAAGGTACTATAATATCTTAAAATACCACTACAGATTGTTTCTATCCCTTCCAGGATTTCCTTGCTCATCCTATCATCTTTGCTTACTAAATACATCCAATGAACAGTTATGTAATAAATATGGCAACATCTGGAAGCCTGTAACATTCAGCACTGTTTAGTTAACATTTAAAAGTGGGGCCTTTGTAAAATTCAGGTGGAAGAGCATACCAGGAATATCTGTATTAAGGAAACGGAGGGCTGTGTGGACACTGACAGCTTTCCAGCATATCATTATTGTTGATGTTATAAATGATAATTATAATTTCCTATTTAATTTCACTCTTCACAGTATATCCATCCCATTCTTTTGACTTCTTATTCCTGTTTCTCTTTCTCCTTTTCAGAAAATGTAAGAAGACCCACAGTTGTCCTAACACATGCATACTGTCCTCTTTCTGATAATGGCCCTTACATTAGTGCCAAACAGTCAAGCTTTTCTAAAGCAATGAAGTAATTCTGCAATGCCCTTACTGCTGTGGAAACTGCTGAGCAAAACCCTTGCACAATGGGTCTCCCTGGCATTCTTTAACCCTATTGGTGATGATAAAGTCTCATAAATCTAGGTAAATCTTTAATTATACCTTAGGAGCACTCTGATATTATAACTATGAAGTAGTAATAAAGAATACGCTGACAATTAGCTTCAGCAAGTCTACGCTTTATTGAATAGGGGGAATTGCTTCCAGGGTTGAACAAGAGTTGCATCATGGGTTCTCGTTGCTATTTTTGATTTTCCTTCACTAACCCAAATTTTATGGGTTAGCATATATTAGCATATATGCACAGAGCATATAACATGTGCATTTTTTTTGCTTTCCTCTGGAACATTTAAAGTTTTTCCTATTGGAAAGCCATCTTGGTTCTGGAAAAACTAAAGATGGAACCACATCTTTGACATGCATGACTCCTTCCAGTAGCAATTCTTTTTCACCCCATCTCTGGTTGAAAATTAACAAAAGTAGACCTCTTACCACAGCTTTGGGGTTATGGTGACACTGGCAGAAAAACAGACCATGTCTGACTGAAGAATATAGCTTTGCTTTTGCATGCTAGTGCTGCACTTGCATGTATCTTCTACTACTGTGTGGAAGTTATTTCTATCTTAAGCCAAAGCATACATTTTAACTTGCATGAATAATGCTGAAGGAATAGGAAGTTCTTTTATTTTGCTAATTGAATCATCTTGAAAAATGGTCTAGGTAGTAAGTGACAGGATTAACAAGGGCACTTTGCAGGATTTTGATGTTTTCTTGATTAGATCAGGAGTATTTTATATAGAAGTAGTATTTGATGAAGTAGTTTTAGCAATGTGAAGGAATGCACTACCCTAGTTTATCTCAGTATCTTCATAAAGAAGCCATCTTAACTGTCAAGGAAGCCCAGCCAAGAGTGAAAATGACCTTAGCTCACAGCTAAGCAAAAGGTCAGCTGAAAAGAATAGTGAGAAACATTATTCTTAGTTCTGATCCTTTGGGTTAGCCAATGCTATTCCCGACTAATACAATGTATTGTACTGAACTTTAGTAGGTCAATATTACAAGGATATTAGATCTAAACCCCACAAAATTATTTTCACTTTTCCTTTTATTTCTTTCCTTCAGGAAATAATGGCTTTCCTATTAATACAAGGAGCTTGCTGAAAAGATTATGTGAATGGGGACTATATTTTAAATAGATGCTTGTCAAGGTGAGAGACTTCTTTGAAATAGTAAGAGAAATGATCAAAATACTTCTATTGGCAACAGCCACACAAATTCTCTTAGCTTTTTTTCCGAATGCAATTCCTAAACCTCTCTATTTTTAACCTAGAAGAAGTAATAAAACTGCCAAATGTTTACATATAGTGCCTACCACCTGAGGTCTCAGACTGCTCTGTCAATATCCTATTAATTGCATTATAAATTTTATAGAGCTGGAAAGTATAAAAATTCCCATTTTACAGATGGGAAATGGGAATATTAAGAATTCATGCACTCAGTCACACAGGAACTAGCAAGAAGAGGGCTAGAATGAAGATCTCCAATTGCCCAACAGTAGAGCTCATTAGATAGAAGTCGAGCAAAGAAAAATATTGCATTTGTCCCTGTGATTTCAGTCTTCTAGATATGAAATAGTTCGGTACTAGCACAATAGCAGCACATTTCCATGGATTGCTCCAGGAGGACGGCAATTTGGGGCAAGTTACAGTAACTCTCTGGCCAAAAGCAACACAAAAAGACTTTTACAAAAATAAATTGCAAAATAACAAATGGTAACAAATATTTTTTTCATGGAAATATTAAAAAGGAAGGCAAATAAAAGCCAAGGAGGATTATTAAAAAGCTACCTTACCTTCATAAAAATTCAGTGTTGGTAAATGCAATAGCCTGGATTTAGTTTGCATATGTTATATTAATCCTGGTCATACTTAAAATGGAAGATGGAAGATATAAAGAGATCACATCCAAAGCACTCTCCTTGAGATTTTTAAAATGACACAGAAAATACGAGATTACTCACAGAGAAGGAACAGGGAAAGGCAATATTCACCGATTCCAACCTATCTCTGACAGACGTCACTCACACATTGAATTTGATTTGGGTTTTTGGCTACATGTATTGCTTATATTTTAGGAGATGCCTCAAAGGCAACAGGATTTATCCCATACTCTGGTCAGTTCTCCTCCTGTTCACACTCTCACCACAGTCACCTCTTACCTGTGCATATGGCTTTCACAGAAATCTACTCCAGTTATGCAGAAAGATTCAGTTTGTAAAAAGGCAAACACGCTGCAGTGCTGAGATCAAAAAGAACCTCTCAAAAATTCACAAAATAAGCCTTAGAAGCCACTCTAGAAACTGCTTTCTCCATACATGTTTTCAAAGACACTTTTTTCACACGGTTTCCACACTGAAAGAGAACAGTTTCTCTGGGAGAACATTCTTTTGGCAAAACTTGAAATCAGAGTTTTGTGTTTTCAAAATATGTTGTAGCAAAAATAAATCACCCCAAAGCATAAAGCTTAGATGAAAAAAAAGTTCCTCCATTCAAAAACTGTTTATGATTATTAAAAAGAAAACAAGTCCCATGCGTTATCTATCTAACTAAGCGGATCCGCTATCAGTAGCCAATATTCTGTTGGCTACCACTCTTCAGAAACTTATTTCCTTACTTCCTGTGTGAGATCACGTTGTTTTTATTCTCTTCCTAACTCTACTTCTGGGAATAGTTTATTGATTATGACTCAATTACTTGAAGTTACATACATGGAATTGTATGTAATCCACTTTTGACAGGTAAATTCAAGCTATACCAGAGTTTTAGAGACCACAAGGAACACAGTATGTCAAACTTTTGACACAGATGTTGCTCCTTGGAGATTAAATGCCCATAAGTTACTCCGAGAACTCAGAATTCAGTAGAACAGAAGTGTAAAGAAGTTTTGTTCGCTTCTTTTTATCTGACTGTATTTTCATTTATCAACATTTGCGCTCACGTTGTCAGGTTTCTCACTCCTAGTCCTTTTTTTTTTTTTTTTTTTTTTCCCCTTCTGACATATTTACCAATATATCATTTTTCCCAGGGTACGTTTGAACAGATTACATTCAGCTCCATGTTGGATGAATTCCAGCTCTTTACATGCTCTTACAAAACTCAGCACAAACACTGCTTGTGTGATCTAGGCTTTGGAAAGTTATTTCCTAACCAGAGTAGGAATAAATGGATGTCTACAATTTAGGATACTTTTACAATTTCAATCCAGCTAACAAGGCTCAGCCATAGTCCTTACACAAATAGATTTGGGGTAGTGTAAACCTTCCTTGCAGACCTTAGTGAGCTTTGTTTGGTTTTTCACTTCCCCCTGTTACAGTACAGACTGCCCACATCTGATAGGAGGATAAAGGGTAGAAAACACTGGAATTATTGTAGGTATTAAACTCTCTCAAAAGTTTGATCGCTGCCTTCTTCTTACATTCCCAGGATTACTACAAATCTCAGATCTTGTACCAGGAAAAGAAATTCCCAAGTGAGATAACAGAGAACTTGGGCCCAGCAGCAGTTACCCCTTTGTGTACTATGAGAGTTGATGTCTTTCATATGATTGTTGGCATTTTTTACCTACTAGTGCTTTATGAAGTTCTTTCCTATAATATTTCCACATTTCAGAACTGTGGCACTATGCTGGTAGTAAAGGCTTTATAACGATTTTGTAAGTGTGTTTATATTATAGACATGTATTTATTTGTTGGTAAGTGCTTTGCGGTCTATGGGGGTGAAGGGGTGCATGGATGGGATGTTGCTTAGCCAAGAAGGATCCTTATTTCTCTTCAGAGGATGTCTTTGAGTCTTATTCCTGCTGGCAAAACCCCAGTCCCTCCCAGTTCAACATCGCTATGGACAGATTCAGAGGATTCCCACTAGCATATCATCTGCCATCTTATACATCATCTTCTCCTCAACTTGTTATTGCCAACACCACATAAGTGCCTCTGCAGGCACCAGGAATCCCTTGTTGTGCACTAATCCTCAAGTAAAAGCATGGAAAGCCTTCTCCAGGCTGCCAACATAACAAATAGGTAATCCTTGAAGTTAAACATCAATTACAGTTGCAATAGGTAAGCTCAAGCATGCTCGTGGAACAAAGCAAGCACATTTTTTCCTTTCCTGAACATTTTCGAAAGCTCAATACCTAAAGGTAGTCTGTGTTTGCTGCTTGGAAGCCACTATTCTTCTAATTCTGAGCCACTTATTGACAGGTTGCTACCTTTCAACTGCTGTCCAATCCACCAGACCAGAGGTTTCAAAGAAAGCATTTTGTATGTGTGCTAAACATACATTCCTGGTGTACTAAATAGATCTAGTGATCCCAAAGCACAGGTATTCCAGATTTTGGACAGCTAGTTGAAATCCTTGATTATTTTTTGCCCTGAACCTCTCAGATTTGTTCAGTGTCTGTGATTCAAATACAAGATCAAGATAGATTCACAAGAAAGAACTATTAATGCAGTCTTTTAAAAGATTTTATCTATTACATTGAAAGTTAAAATTGAAAGTTAAATTAAAAGCAACAATGCCAATGATAAAAAAATATGTTGATAGAAATGTTAAATAGGACAATTTTACTGTAGGCAAGTGGTTTCCAACTTCAATTGAATTCCTAATTAAAGCCATGACTGCTATTTATTGTGCAATATGCTTATTTGGTGCTGCAGCATCTGCTGCTTGAAAGCAGCATTCACCCTCCTCTCCTGGGTTAATTTAAGTTCACCCGCCTCCCCTCAGTTCAGCGCTGGCACTGGAGTCTCACAGAATGGGAATTCAGCACATTGCAGAGATTTAGTACCTATTCTAAAGCCCAAATCTTCTTTAATAAACACATTCTAAATACAAAAAAGCTTGTTTAAAAGTGGCAGAGTGTGCATACAGAACATCGAGGTGTCCCTGTGTGTGCCATTCCCTCTGATCTGCGTAGGAAGTGTCCACAGTTTGAAGTCCTCTGTTAGGAGAATTGGATGATTAAGAGGAGAAACCTCTCTCTGCAGCCCACAGTTCTCGCCCCACAAATGCAGCCACCCTGAAAATAAAAGACAGGGCAAAGTGCTTCCTTTCTCCCCCTCTTTACTTCTTCAGCAGCCTCAGGCACAGCGATTTATCACAATGTGGCTTCACTCCTGAGGAATCCTTTTGGAGCAGTACCACAAGATCCGTGCAGGGATGAGGGCTGCAAAGCTGGGTGCTCCACAGACACTGGGCAGGATCTTCTCTTTTCTCTGCATTTCTTTTGGAATTTAAATGAATAGGCAGAAACAATTGCGGGGTAAAGCTGGGGTCAGCACAGGAGACCTATTTGCCCACAGTCCCATACGGAGGGAAAAGAAGGAGGCCACAAAGGGGAGAGCATCGCACACAGCCGCACAGCAGGCTCCTCCCTGCTGCTGCAGCATCCTAACCCCTCACCGCACAGGGCTGCAGAAGACAACCTGGCAAAGGTGGCAGATCCCTCCAGGTAGTGCCCGCACACAAGCGAGGCCCAGTGCTCACCTTAGAGCGGTGCCCCCAGGCTGGCTGAGCACAGGCACCCCTTCCTCCTCCTCAAAGAACTGAAGCTCTCTTACAAAGACCAAGAGGTTAAACCTCTAAATCCATACAAGCAAAATACCTCTTTTCTGTTGCGGCAAGAAGTGTGTGAACATTCATGCCAAAAAGCCAGGAGTTTTACACTGTCCTCAGAGTGTTATGGCCAGCAGTGGTAGGACTACAACAAGCCTATGTTGAAGGAGGAGGACAAGGAGAGATGTTTGGTTACAGTCACCCATGAACATACTGCATAAACAACAACCGACAAGACAGACTCACTGCCTTCAGTGCAGGCAGACGAGTCAAGAAAGCATCACAAAACTCCTACCAAAGGCTAGAAATATGCATACACATTTTCCAGATAAGCACCTAAAGCAAAAATGCTCATGTGAGCCAATTCACGTGTGCTTAAACTTCCCAACATTTCAGTTTTTCAGAAGAGAGTACCAGGACCGAGCTGTCAGCTGGTTGGGGCCATCAGAGAACCAGGGCTAGAGGAAACTCTGTAAGTTATCAATTCTGTTTTTTCCTCCCTCAAGTCACAATCTTTTTCCAGGTGTTTGCACAGCAGCACACAGTCCAGCAGAGCTGAGAGTTCAGCCTTTGTTACCGGCACACCAACGCACCCCACTTACCCAGCCAAGAAAGGCAGGGACAAGTTTACTCTCTAACAGAGATACTGCTGAATCAAGACTCCTCCCATACAGTCAATCCTTTGC
Source organism: Trogon surrucura (assembly GCA_020746105.1). Lineage (NCBI taxonomy): Eukaryota > Metazoa > Chordata > Aves > Trogoniformes > Trogonidae > Trogon > Trogon surrucura. The sequence goes on from CM036629.1 coordinate 11,584,848, forward strand.
ACCTCTCTCGGATGCTAATTCTGGTAGTCAGTGTTTTTGTTGTTCTGGGACTTACGTAGAGCATCTATTTCTTCACATGACAACCTGGAAGTCCATTTGCTCTGTCCAGGGATGGCTGTACTAAGACCAATCAGGAAATAGACAAAAAAGACTGAAAACCTTTGCGCAAATCACATACTATTGCCAAGCACTAGAGAATAAGACTAAAACATTAAAGAATTTTTGGTGACTCTTTGGGGGAGGGAGAGAATTATATGTTAAAACATAAGAATTCTCATCCAGCATAGTTTAAATTGCTGCACAATACTGATTAAAATAACAGTACATTATAGCTTGCTTAACTAAACATTATATTTCTAAATCCATTTTCAATTGTTTTCCTTCAATTTAAACATTTTGAGCAATTTTATTGCTATTCATACCTGCTTGATTTTTTTTTTTATTAGAAATTAAAATGCATATTTTTATCTAGGTTACAGAGTGCTGGTACATTTAACTCTTTCAGATCTGCAGACTGAGCACAGGAGAGCTATCAACAGCATAAAGACAGTGTCTATCCACTGGATTGAAATATATTAAAAGACACTTTTTGACAATAATGGCAACTGAGAGGAGAAAGAAATGAACACAGGAAGTAGAAGGGAGGAAGCAGGGAATTGGGGAAACAGAGGGAAAAAGCTAGAATAAAATAAAACAAAGGGTGTGACAGCCTCAAGCTTAACATTCCATTTTCCTCATTCATATCCCTTCTTTACATTTGGTGACGTCTCTTCCTACCCTACTGTTGGTATGAAAAATAAAAGCAAAAAACCCAGAAGTTTTAAGAAATAAGAAAGTGAACCAAGCGTGGCTGAAGGAAAAAGGAGTATCTTTTATACTGTGAAATAACAGTGAATCATAGATACACTTCGGTAGTAAGACAGGCACCTAGAGTTCTCCTCATATAGCAAGGTAGTAATTACCAATACTGAGAGACTGCCAGGCTTGTCTGGAGTCAGGCTGCACACCAGCTGAAAACCCCTCTTTCGGCTCAGTGCCCCCCCGCACTTGCCTTTCCCCAGACACCCTTCACTCCTTTTCTGGCAGGCTTCTCCCTGATGGCATGAGTCCACACCAACACCTTTCATAAAGTGGGAATCCCCCCTGAGTACCTGGCTAAAGATGGTATAACTGGCCCCACCACATTTATACCTGAACATTTCTAATTTCTCTAAGTCAGCAGGGGACGTTCAGAGACCACTAAGTGCTGGTAACCACATCAAAACATTAATTAACACAACTATATTCCCACACAAATAAAACATTAATATGTTAATTTCTAGTCTATAACCAGCTGGTATCTTTTCCCCAGCTATATAGATAGTAGGATTAACAGTGCAAAGCAAGTATTATAACAAAGTCAAATTAATATCACCTTTTCCCTGTTTTATAATTCAGAGTCAAACAATAAATTATAGAAGTCCTTTAGAAACCGTCCCTCATGAAATACTTCTCCTCCACACTCAAGGTGTAAATCCCTTTCCAGTGAGTTCTCCTGGTTTCTATGTAATTCAAGGCTACTCAGTGACAGGATCTCAGCCTAGACAACTGTGACCGTCAAATGGTCCTGCTCCGCTTTCCCTCGCTGTCACTGACTTTCTATCTTCTCTCCCTAGCTTTTTCTCTCTTAACATTTTTGAGATAAAACAGCCCGCGTATTATTCAAAGGTACCTGCCATGGATCTATTGTCATACAGACAAAGAACAGGAAGAGAAACACTGTTCGGTCCAAGGTAAAACTAAGCCAGAAGAGTTTTCTGGAGTAGTACTTGCTTACTACACCAAAATTATTAATTTTTTTAATCTTCTCAAGCTCCAGTTATACTTGTCAAAAAACACACACGTATATTCCTCTTCAGTCTGCAATAATTGTGGCATTTCCTTCAATGATAAATGCATTTCATGAACATTAACACATTATATATACGTAATTTGAAAGAACTATGGGGAAAACAAGCGGCAAAAATATGAGCAATGTCAGTTAATGAAAAGCTTGCATTTTCAAACTAGTGTTTGGCTAATTAAAATTGAATTAAGTGACTACAACATTAACTATGTCAACTATTTAGCATAAAAAGTTGTTAAATATATCATATTGTATGTAGGAAGATCCTTGCAATCTTTAATTGTAAGAAATAGTCATGTACTATTTAATTGCACAACTTGGTAGGATATAAAATTCCATTACATGAATTATATTTACTAAAATATTTCAAAACATGTTGGTTTTAAGACTGTGGAATTTTATGGATAGTGCATTCTTAATTACATAATTATTTCCATTTTCAAAGTCCAGCTAACAGCCTAACTGGTCTTGTTTTTACAATCTAAAGGAGAAAGACATCAAGTCAAGTGCTTTGAATTCAGATACTAAGAAATAACTTTGAATTCTTACTTGAATGATTTTTTCTGCAAAATTTTGACCAAAGTTCAAACCATACAAAGTTCTCTGATTATTCATGGAATGCACGCTCCTCATGATCATACGTACATAAACATATACAGAAAACTTTTGGCAATACTTCAAGTTCATACTAGGACAAAGACTGACAAGCTCGAATATGTCCAATAAAGATTTTTAAATACAATTATTGCCATTACACTTCTGACATGGGGAAATCTCAATCCTTCTTTTCCCTTCATCTATAAAGAGATAGTCCTATTTCTTCATCTACTACAATGATAATCTGTTTACAAAATTAGGTGGGTTTTATATCCTATTCAACTCCCAGCATATACAGCTTTTCCAGGAAGTCTATGCTACATGTTGTCACATGTAAACACCATCACCAGTCAGGACAAGGATTAAGGTAGAGAACCAACCAGAAAAAAATAATAATAAATAAATCAGGTAATACTCAACATTCATTAAATTAATTAATTTGAAAACGTTCTCCACCCCACTTACAGTCCAACTCACCAACAGCCAGAGTCCTGGTGTTGCACAGGCGATTGAAGGACAGAAGCCCAGCACAGACAACAGTGAGGAGAGCTCTAGCTGCTCTTTGAGGATCCCTGAGGCCCTCATCTCAGCAGCACTTGTTTGCCTGGTTTCTCACAATACCACCTGTCCTCCCTCATTATCAATCAGGAGTTTGCGTTCCAACTTAAAGGGGAAGTAGCCTGACTGATACAAGATGATGGAGTAAGAAACACGCTTTCCACAGCCAGGACAACAAACACAATCTCTTAAATTAAATCTCTCTAAATTAGAAATTTCCAACTTTATTTTTTTAATACAATCATAAGTGGTAGCAAGAGCTGTCATTCCTGCTTCTTCTTCTACACCACTTTGATGCGACTCATCTGTCACTAACTCATTTGAAACCCACATTTTATGAAGCCTTAGCTAAACTGCAGCTAATCATCTGGACAGGGCCCAGAAAACGTATTGGTGATTGTAAGGAAGTGAATAAACAGGAGAGAAAAAAACAGATGGAAGAAAGAATAAAGCTTCTCCTCACTCATCTTTGTAAAGGAATTCACAAGCAAAAAGATGTCACAAGCCTCTGGCATTTGTGCCAGTCGTGCAGCCAGCAGCACTTACTGTGGCAGCACAGGCAGACATGCTTAATGGGTGCCCAAGGCCACACCAAAGTTCTGTGCAATCACAGGCATCTTTCACATATGCCCAATTCCAGATGCAGTTTTGGATATCCTTTTGTTAGAAGCACAGTCATGTAAATGGATACTCAAGGTTACAGCAAAACATAGCATGCATCTAATTATCCAAACTGTTGTGCACTGGGGCTGGCTGCAGCTCACACATCTCCCTCTTCATTCCAGCAGGCAAGAAACTTTCAGATCCATTGCAATAGCCCCACTTTTAGACTCAACCTTCCAGAGATCACCAAGCAAAGCACTTCAAATAACACAATTAAAGAGCCAAAATACAGGGCTTAACTTCACTGTGTACACTTCAGAGGCAAGAAAGGAAATTAAAAAAATACAAAACAGGAAAGAAACTTAACTACAAAGGAGAAGCACACATGTCGTCCCTACATTGCCCTCAGAAGCTCTGTCACTAGGGGTCAGTTCATGGAGCCAGCAGACCCATCTGCATTCACTCAGTGCCTCCCTTAAATTCCCAAGCTCCCCTTCTTTCCTTAGAAAAGTCCACCCAGATCTTGGGTGATATTACTTAGGAAACTCCCACTGTTGTAATTTTATACAATCTCCTTTTGGGTTTGGGTTGTTGGTTTCTTTTTATTAAATCCCTTTTAATTGTCAGTTCTCTCCATCTTATTTTGCCTGGACTGTCTTTTTACAATCAAACAATCCACATTGTTAGAAGACCAACACATGCTGTCCTACATAGAGTCACGCAAACAAAACTATTAGGTATCAAAACCAAGTGGTCTTAATACCATTTGTTGAACCCATTCTACCTTAATAAATCAAAGCTTTGATTTCACGTTTAAATTCAATTTCCAGGTTTCATCAGGAATCTGGCCACATGAAAGCTAATAATTACAAGGCCAACTGATACATTTTATTGCCATCCTTTGCAGACAGGGTGATCCACTGGGTGACAATTCTGTTTTAAAGTGCTTGTTTGTGATCATCTCAATTTACTTTACACCCATTCTTGCATTAATATTTATCATGTCTGATGAGAATTGATATAAACAAGTATAATCAGGATTATTTTAACATCCTTATTACACAAATGCTTGGGGGTAATTTTATGAAAGAGAAAAACATGGTTGTATATTTATTCAGAGCTACAAGCATTACACAGGCCAGTCATCTTAGTAAAAACTTTTCTAGTTTCATAGCTAAAGTTACCGTTATAGTTCAGCAGCACTATCAAGAAACTGGAGCGAGGCTGAGGGTACTAAATTTGTTTACCCTGGAGAAGGGGTGGTTTAGGGAGAATCTAATTGCTGTTTTGTACTAGCTAAGGCAGGGTACAGCAGAGACTCTCCTCAGTGATGCACAGCAAAAGAAGAAGATGCAATGGTCACAAGTTGCAGCAGGAGAAATCCAAATGGGCTAAAAGGAAAAAAAAAAATAATCACAGCAAGACTACGCACTGAGATCAGTTTGCCAGAGAGGCTGCACAATCTCCATCCACAGAGATTTTCATTTTTTGTCTGTATAAGGCAGACAAACTTTAAGCAACCTACTCGAATGTTTGATACAGACCTGCATGGAACAAAGTATTGGACTTCCCAGCCCACAGCACCCTCCAACCTAAATTATCTGATTCCAGTGCATGTGTAAAACAAATCAGGAGAGTACCTGCATGTCTTCTCCTTTGCATGCAATGAAGCCAAGCAGCCAACACAGAGGCAATGTGTCCTAAAGCACTTCATTTCTTGGACAAAATAGATGCCAGTTCTGAAAATGATACACAGGAGAAAATACTTGAAAAAAATAACAAAAAGATGGAGAAACTTGTTTAGTGATAGGCCCCGCCCTGCATAATTTAAGAAGCAAACTACCTCTAGTTTTTATGTCAGTCTGAAAGAGTTCTGCCTAGCTAAGAGAGAAGTTTAGGCTCTTTCCAAGGCTCTTGGATGTAGAAAACGTTGGCAGCAAACGGCAGGAAAGGAACAGGACCTTTTGCCTCCTGCTGTGTTTCTCTGGTGGAACACAAGAGGCAGGATTCTCTCTGCTTTGGTAATTACCTTACCTTGCATCAATAAACAAGAAACCCTTCAGTCATTCATCCCAAAATCATAATAAATGCAATATAATTACTTACACTAAAAAAGCTTCCTCTGCTGACTTATGGGCCAAAACGGTATCGTACATTCTTAAGTCCTTACCTAAAAACTTCTACCATAAACCTTTTTTTTTTTTTTTTCTGGGTGAGGCAGATTACTTTGTGGGTCATTCTCATACTAATCTCACAAAACTAATTTGGTTTTTTGCTTGCTGGTAGAAAAGCATGTCCTCTGGTGTTTTCTTGCGCTTTTTTCCTTGGCCGTAACCTATGAGCAGATTGTCATTCAAGCCTCTGTGCTTGAATGTCTCTGTATATCCAGGTTGGCTCCTGGCTCTCATAAAGAAAAACACTACAACATGGATCAAAGCAGGTACTTATGCTAAAAATCACCCTGCAATGGGAGCTAAGGACATTTAAATTGTCAAGTGAAGACAGAAGACCCACATTAGAAGACTGCAGCCCAGAATAACAAGACTCTCCCTTTACCTCTGGGGGTAATGGTGTTAGAAACCCATATAGCACTGCACCAGTTACCAGTCACTGCTCTCTCTGAAGATATGTTCCTTTCACTTGAATTACTAGGAATGTTGCAATCCAGACTTTATACAGTAGAAATCTGTCCTAAAATTTACATGAAGAAATAGTTGCTAAATGAATGACAGCATTTAGAACTTTGTTTTCTCATGTTGGTTTTTTTTTTCCTTCTGAAGCAGAAATTTAAGAGTTACTACCAGAAGATGAAATCAACTTTCCCTTGTCAGACAAAGTTTATGAATTATGTTTGTCACAAATGAAACAAAGACTTGATGAGAAGCCCTTGCACACAAAAGCTTCAAAATTATGATGAATAATTTTTGATTAAATCTTTGATATGAAAAGTTTGCAAATCCATTTACTGACAGAAAAAAAAAAGATTCAGTTCTCATAGTATGAAAAAGTGCGAACACAAGGAAAGTCATCTTCCACGATTATATAATGATATATTCCTTTTAGATGAATATTATAAGCCAGGAAAGGGGAAAAGGTCAGCAAAATGACTAAAGATGTTAGCAAGAGTTTAAGTATCAGTACTGGTTATTACTGCTCATCGTTACCATCAGTATTACTTACTACGAATCACAACTGGGAACTCTGAGTTGGTATTTCAGAAGAATTGGTAAAATTATATTCTATAGAATATGAAAGAAATAAGACTTCACCATCCTTTCTATGCCAATGCTAGTGACATCTGAAATATGCAAACAGTAAATCTGGGCTCAAGGCTGCAACAGTAGAAGATGGGGGAGCAATGTATAGGTGGAAAATTTGCTCTCTCTCTTTCCTGCTATCAGCTTTGTCAACCACACTGTACTACTAGTTGGCGTGACTTCTTCTAGAGCAAGACAGATACTAAATTTTATAGATTAAGTGCTGTGGGGTGGTCTCCTCTTCTGTGTTGAGTTATATACTAGAGTGAATAACACCCTAGCATGTCATGCTGAATGTGTTTATGATAAGGACCCAAGAGGTGGGCTTCATTTCTGGCATGGAGCACTACGGTATGGTACTTCATTCTGATGATACTGTCACTGCTGGGAATTCTGAGCTGCAAGGTGCGGGAAAAGTCCTATTTGAAGTCCAATGTTTTGGGCTCAACTCCCCAGTCTTGACACTCAACCTCTGTAGAACATGGGTTTGAATAAACTGGATATGCTGCTTATAAATTATATGATGCATCCTTCCTTTGTGCAAGACTGGAGTAGCACTTACCTATTTTCATAAAGTAATTTCAGTTCCTTATATTAATAGTCATCTCGTCTTTTATAACACAGAATTACCAAATGTTGCTATTAACATAGTATTCTATTTTTAGTTGTGCACTATACAACTAGAAGTAACTCTTACGCATCTTTGTCATCTGATCCACATCTATTTTTTCTTTATGTCAGTATTTTCCTTTTGCATCTGCAAAATACACCTCTAGAAGAGGAAGGGGTGATGGAATCCTTCAACCAATTCCTCTGATTTGGGAGTGAATCACAAAGGTATGAAAACGGTAATTAGCTTTGGTAATGTGCCTGTAAATCAGGCAACCCTACAACTGCAGTCAGACTTTCTGAGATGTGAAGTCAGGTGCAAGGGAAGCAATCTTGGTTTCTTCTGGTGATCACAGTCACTGAAGCACAGCCTGCTGAGGTGCTTAGTCCTCTCCGTTTCACATTAGGATAACAACTTGGATTTTCTGATACCCTAATGCTTGCTTTCATCTGTGTGACCCTCCCACCCACGGCTAAAGGCAAGGCTCTGGGAGGCCAACAGCCTTTTAATCTTTGTGGCTTCCAGTGCAGGCAGTAGCCAACTTCTATGTCCAAGAAGGAGACAGGATTTGAGGCACAGGAAGCAGCTGTTCAGCTCCGAGATCCAACTAGGATTGAGCTACCTTGGAGCTTAGAAAGGCTTACAGAATGTACATATTGCCATATCTAGTTCAGGATTTGACCTGTGTGAGCTGATGAGGTTAGTGTCGTCAGAAATTCCATATCATGACATAAGACACAGCACCACTTTCAACACAGGGTTTTTAAGTATTGTCATAGAGCTTAAGGGATATGACTTTATTGCCATTCAACTTTGTCTCCTATTAAGAACCAAAATTTTATAAGTCAGGAAGTCATGTCAAATAGTAGAGTAATATTTGAAATGTCTTTGAATAGGGCTCTCTGCATTCAAAACCACTTAAATATCTGCTTCTTTGTTACTCCTCCTGGAATATAGCCCAGATTTTTCTGAGCTCTGAATTCCAGGCTATGCTGGAGAACAGGGATAGCTGGCTGAGGAAACTGCAACCATTTCAGGGGAATCAGACACAACCCTGCCTTTTAAAACAGTGCATCCTCATGTATTTAAACAACTGCCAGGTCAGTTACAGGCCCACACAGTTTGGCATTGTTCCCAAAGAAGAAATTCAGTTGGAGGTTTTTCTCGGAGAGACTGACTGCAACTTACTCAAGATCTGTTTGGAATCATTCTATGAGAAGATAAAACAAAAACACTTGTCTAGCGTGTAGAAACCAAAAGTTGTGAGAGAACTTTGACATTAAAAAACTGCAAGTATTTCAAGGGAAAAAAATAAGGTTATATCTCTGCTGGACTATAAATCCAACAGGAGGTAAGAAACTCTAAAATGCAATGGAGGCTTTACAAACAAGCTTTAGCATTGAACAGTGAGGGATGACCTTTCTGTAACGTTTGAAAACTGCACCATATCCTCTCCTAGTTTATAACTCAGAATGAGTTGTCTAGGAAGGTATCAATTAAAAAAAAAAAAATAAAAACATTAACACTTTAACATGCTATCATCTTTCCACTGGCTCAAATGCTTTAACAGCAGCATCAAAAACTCTTGAAATTTTCCAGGTAGTTACAGTTTGTTGCAGACTCTTTCAAGTCTATAGTTATCGAGGAATTTAGCAAAGGTTGCTCTATTTAATTATGGAGCATGGTATGGGAATGTCCACTCAGTTCCTAATTTTCATGGTGCAGTCTAAATGACTGTAATGAGCGGAAAGCCTAAGAAATCTTTGATTCATGTTGAACAGTTTTCACCACAGAAGACTTGGCCACCCATACAAAGTCTGTGTAGCAGCATGACCCCTTGGAAGGCAGCTTTGGCTCCATGGGATACTGCAGCAGAACAGACGATGGCTGTGAAGCAGGTATGTAGGAAGGAACACATCAGAAAAGGTACTTTACAACTCTGGATGCAGTTCTGCAAAGATCTTACCTAGTGAACAAAACCTGTTTGAGACATTCCTACCCTAACCATGGTCCCATCTTGGTGCTGCCACTCACTCACCCTGCAGTCTGCCTTTAAAGAAATCCAAAAAGCCCAACTCCTCTCTATTGCTAGCAATGCCAAAAGCGTGAATTGCCCAGACCTGGTTTTGCTCTGTTATGTGCCATTGTCCCTTAGACTCCTTTGTCCCTAAATGCCCCGTACTCCTCCCTGCACACAGCCCTTCCCGCCTCAAAGCTACCCTTAGTTTGTTATCTCCACATTCCAGCTCACTCCTTCAGCACATGCTGTATCTCTCTGCCATGCAGTGATTCTGTAAAGGAAGAGAGAAGTATAAAATTCAAAGGATCATAAAAAATCAGTTCTAGTGGACAACAAAATGCATGGCTATATAATTACTGTATGACATCACTACAGGGCACAGTGAAGGTCATTTAGTTGCCTTAATTATGTATTTCCCTACTTTAACATGCTTGCATTTCTTTCAAGTTTATTAATGTCTATTGAATGTTGTTGTTTTGGGGATAATTACAACACCCTGGTTATTTCTTTTACCCCCAAGTTACTGAAATACACTCTCAACTTCATTTTAACTCGGTGTTTTCATTAAGGAACATACAGAGCTTCTTGTATTCTGGAATGGAATTCTATTAAATTATATTAAATGCAAATTTCATTTGTAATTTCTTTACTTTGAAACTGAAAAACAGTCAAATAAGGATCCTGTTATAAAAATTAGTGGCACTCATCTACAAATCTCAGCTTGATGTTCCTGACTAATTTTTTAGCTGAATTCTAAAAAAACAAAAATATTTTGAGATACAAGATATTTTTCATTCACAAATAGGTGGCAGGAAGCTCTTCCCTAGTGAAAAATTCTTGTCAGTGACAAGGACAGCTATAACTTTTCCCCATACAATTTTCCTCTTTAACAGTTAGTTTTCTGACTCGGATACCAACTGAAGCTCTCAGGCCCTACCTTTCAAGTGCATTTGCCCACTAAAGAAGAACAGAAAAGCCCAGTGTCCATGGAGACCCTCTGCCGAACCCTGGTTGGGAGTACCTGTGCCCCTGGAGGCCAACACAGCTCTATGCTTGTTCTGCTGAAAAGGCACCAGAGGAGGCAGTGCCAGTGTCATACCCCACACCTAAGACTTGAAGCTTCCTGTGAGCACTGAAGGTGGAAAGCAGGAGGAGAAGAAAAGCACTGAGCTGTGATGCTAACTGGAATTCAAAGGCAGATTTTGGTTCTACACAAGTGACAAGGTGAGGGTTAAAAACAGTTTTCCATGGCTGTGGAAATGTAAATTCATCACTTCCAAATCTGTATTAGAATTTCCAGCGACCAAGGTGTGAAATCCCTATAGAATCTACAGGCCAATCTTATCCTCTGATATTTGCTTTTGGACCTAAATTCCACGGTGGGAATAAAGATTTCTTCAGAAATTAAAAAGTGAAGATTTCTCTTAAATCCTTTTAATGACATCCACATACAACTGGAACCTCATTCCCCTACCACCTGCCCCCATCTAGATATTACATCAGTGGAAAGGTCTTCTCGATTATTGGGGTTTAGCAGGGTTCTGGTCAGGGCTTTGGTTCTTTGGGGTTTTTTGTCTCCTTTAAAATGGACAGCCTGCTATAACAGGTGCATTGCAGACAGGTGCTGCATAAGGTTCCCTACGTAGCTCTGCCAATGCTTTTCAGTCACGATCTACAACACTCCTGTTACTCCTGCGTGGGGCCTCTCCTCTGCTGCACTTGCCAAGGTTCTGAGTTATGCCATTGTGTATTGACTTGGACAAATGTCCACTACTGACTAGGTCGACACCACTGAACTTGGTTCGTGGGTAACACAAGCCAAATCTTGGAAGGCTCATGCTGAGCATTTAACCCACTGTGCAGTCTTTCTCACAGTTTTTCTTTTGATTCACAAATTATGTACCCTGACTTCCATGTAGAAGATTTGTGGCAATTGCATGATGTATGAGGTGCCATTTGTAAAATATTATTTAGTGTAAAACATGATGTTTTTTTCTGTTGATTTACAAGTTGGATTTATAAATCTGCACTTCTCAGTTTGAGTTATATATTTTGCCTCTGATTTATAAAACTCACCAGTAAATCTTTAGCAGAAAGTTTTGATTCAGAAATCATTATTTTAAACATTAGATTTAGCTAAAACATTCAACTGCTTTATAAGTCATGAAATGGATTTACATACCCCAATCTGGATTTACAAATTTTACAGCAGATTTACAAATCATGCTGAGAAATTCCTAAATAAAATGCTTTGATTCATAAATCTTCACTTTGCAGTTAGGATACAAGTGACTGATTTATTACTCTGAAGCTATACAATGATGATTTAGTTTATGAAATCCTACCTTTACTTTAACTTAAAAGTTCTGATTTATAAATACTGATTAGGTTCACTGAAATATAGACCACAAAAAGTAACATTGTTTGGTGCAGGGGTGCCTTGAAAACCGCTCCCTACACACATGAAAAGCAAAGCATTTCTGAGAGGTCCTAGGCAACCAACTGATGAGCATTAGCAGCACAGCAAAAACTAAGAAAAATTGGTATGAAGAAACTCTTTATTTCTTGCTAACAAGCACAAGGTTTTGAGATTGAATATTTTGACTACCCTGTCAAAATCATGTGTCAGTTCAAAAAATTTCCTCTAACCCCAATCTCAACCCAACTACAAGGAAAGAGCTTGAGTGCCTCCAACAATTCCAAGAGTTATGGGGACTTCTACTGAATGTCATGAGGAGTTCCACTGAACACTGAAACAAATTTGTTCCTATCAAGCTAACTTAATGATTTCCAGTTTTTAGGCTCTGATCAGATGTAATTTATTTGCACCATTCCAGCCCAGGTGTTTTCAAGTAGTCCGATAGGAAAATAGGAAAGCATAAGAGTAAAGGAGACCTGTCCAAGTGCCTCTCTCTATGCTCCACAAAAACACTTACATGACCAACAGGGCATTTAAATCTTTTAGATATCTGAGAAGCAGTTCATCATTATTACCCATCAAGAACTCAGAAGGGATACTGGGTACAGACAGAACTGTCAGATAGTATAGGCGTAAAATGCAGTGGAATAGAACTTAAACAGTCCATGTTTAAGTCCATGTTCCAGTTCCTGGAAATGTTTTGGTAATTTTTTTATTTTTTTTTTTAGAAATTACTAACAGAAGATTTCATCCAAAATGCAAAATTCAGAGTAGTTGTCTGGAAACCCCTAAAGAAACTCAAGCATACTGTCAAATTTTTAGACAAAGTGCCAACTTTCAACCATCATAAATGAAGCTCTCTTTCAAAGCTCACTTCACAAATCTTCAGGAAATATGAGCAGGCTGGAGAACCAAATTTATCTTGAAGGGGATTTTCTTTATCAGGGTAGCGCTATTAGAGGGTATCAGCAACACTGACTCTGTAAGAAGTTGTGTATCTAACACAACTGGAATGGTTCCATACTACAAGGTTGCTGGAGCATCGGGTTAAAAATCATGATTATTGATTTCATTCATTTCTAATACTGAATCACCAAGAACTAAATCTCTCCAGCCATTTGGTTTTCTAATTTCCAAGGGAACTTAGACATTTATTTAATTCTGAGGGCCTGACAGCAAAAATGTCTTTAGGTTATGTCTTCCCTCCTTGTCCATGAATTTTCAACCCTGTACAAGTACTGCATCAACGTACTGCGAGCTGTTAAAGACAGGAATTTTGAGGCCTCTGTGAGGAAAACACATCCTCTACTCTCCCTCCCACCTCCTCAGACAAATATTCAAAATATGTAATGTACTTCAGGAAATGTAAACATGATACACATGAACTGAAGCTCTTTGTTAACCTTGAATGCTTTCTTTTATTAAAATAGCATGTGAGAAACCAAGAGCATGTAGTGTGTTCTCGTAATGGCTGATAAGACTATCAATGGTATACTGGATTTTTAGGATGTAATGTTCAAAAGTTCAGTTTACCATTTCTAAAACAGAGATTATATTTAAGCACTCTAAGATCTATGGATGAAAATGAAATATAAGAATGAGGTATTACTTTATTACAAAATTATGATTAAATTGCCAGTTTTCTGAAACTGCTGCACTTGATGTTGCTCTCAGATTTTTGGAGAAGAAAGACCGACATCCTAGAACTTAACAAATAAAATGAAGATCTGATCCAAAGCCAGAGATAAGAATGACAATACTTTAGTTTTCTTCAGCAAGCTTTACATCAGGGCTCTTCTTGCTAGTACAGATAACGTGGCACAAATTCCAGTAAACGCAAATGAAGGTACAAAAATGATCATGCCTACAAACACATATATACTATACTCACTTCAGCTATAACCAAGTGAATGGCTCTAGGAGGGATGACTAAAAAATTCACCTAAGTCTCACCTGTGAATATGAATTATCAGTTACTGCAATTCCACAACTGCTGCATAATGGACTGCAGCAGTCTGAAACTCCATTCATGGATTTACAGAAGGTTAAAAAGAGCAACAGGCATGTAAATGCTGCACCATACTAGGTATACACAGAGTATTTTTTTTATTTACCTTTTGCAGAAGACTGCGGCGACGTCACACAAAAGAACAGCGTTATTAGTTTGCTGATGTAAAGATCACGGAGCCTGGTCCCCAAGCTGTCTCGTGCAGGAGGCACGAGCATCCACTGCCAGGCCAGCCGCGGCAGGCTGCCTGACCCGCAGCTGCAAGCGTGAACCTCAGCAAGCTGACGGTGTGTTCTGCCTGTGGGCCATTTCTCTAAATTGCCAGAGCTCAGGAAACAAAGCGGGATGCTTTGACATGACTGCGAAAAGGAAATGTGGTTCTGTACTTTCATCTTAAAGACAACAGTGCACATGAATGAACCCCAAAGTGCTTCTTGACACATGCAGGTGGCCTCTTGCCCTCAGCCGCAGCAGGTCCTACGCTCTCCTGCTCAGGCAGGCACCCGATAGCCACAGGGCTGGGTCTCAGCCCTTCCTCCAGCCTTGATCATTTCCCCAAGGCAGGGTCTAACTCAGGAGGGCCACAGAAGCTTCTCCCAAGCAGGTACTCAGATACAAGGGGGCTGACTGCTGTTCCTTTCGCCTCTCACACCTCCCCTAACCCTGCTACACACACCTGGGGAACAAAATCCCTTCTTGTCTGCTCCAAGCCACAATTGTTATCCAAGCCCAGTACATTCTGCAGTGCGGGGTGACCCACGCAGCTTCCCGGAGCTGTCAGAAAGCAGGGCAACGCCTGGCTACCTTCGCACTCGGCTCCCTGCGAGGCTCAAAGATGTCTTTAGCACTTTGAAACCATCTCAGGTGCTGAGACTCCACACTTTGGATCTCATTGTCAGAATGAGATCAGCAACACTGCACATATGTTTTTCCTCAGCTAACAGCATTTCATAGAATGTTCGGGGTTGGAAATGACCTCTAGAGATCATCTAGTCCAACCCCCCTGCCAGAGCAGCATCACCTAGGGCAGGCCACACGGGAATGCATCCTATTCACTGTTAACTCTTTTAAATAATATCCCACTACCTGCAGCTTTGGTTAACTCAGATAATTTTATAGTCCACATTTATCTACAACCTTGCTGTGATGTCTAAGGCACAACAGACTTCTGTGTTTGGGATAACTACAGTATCTCAGCACCATTAGGAGATGATTTTAGGAAAAAAACTCCGATTTGAATTAAAGCTCCTATTACTCATGTTAGCCTAAGTAGGACAGATGCTGATGCAATCAGAGGATCAAACTACATTTTGATGCAACCTCACTGCTGGAACTGGCTCAGTGTAGTGCCATCATAAGGTGTGAGTCAGAAGAAAATTAAAGCTAAGCTCATGCTCTTGATCTTTCCTTTAGTGCATTTGGAGATTGATAGAAGACGTACACATCCAATTATTGAAATAAAAACATCCTGAAGAGCAAACTAAATTGTTTCACCAACATATCCACAAGAAAAATAAAGCAACCGGGCTGTTATGACCAAGTAATACCCAACATCTAATAGGCTACCTACAGTACAAGTCTTAATGGAGTAGTTCTCAAATTCACGAGATCAGATTTTCTCCTCAATCCTGTAAGCCTGCAGTTTTATGTGCACCCCCCATCTGATCAAGTACCATAAATGCTCAGATACTTATGTGTGCACATTTTAAACATGTACTTACTATGGTATTACCACATCTATATGCATCTGCATATGCACACATACAAGTAGTAGATGACATCATACATAAATCAGGTATTTGGATATCTGGCAAGCTTACCAGAAAATACCACTCCATAATTCATGTTCCTGGCAGTTTCACAGCAGATCCGCTCATGATCAACCATTAGCCAAGCTTCCAATCTCATAGTCAAGGGAAGCACAAGTTGGAAATTTAGCATACTTTTAAAAATTTTTTTTTGCAAAATACTTATCCCGGTATATGCAACATACCAACAGGGTATTCATCCAGATTTTGTATCTCTAATTTCTCCAGTCAGATCCTGGAAGGACTAGGTAAGCCACCCCAGTGTGAGACTTTGTACTGAGGGCATAACTTTCTTCTGCAGATTTTTTATTTAGCAATTTGCAAGTGTTCTCTGTATTCTTAAATAATTCATATTTCCTCATCACCGTTTCACAAATCTTTTGCCATTTTTTCAGGTATGCATATTCACCTACCTCCTTAAATTCACTTGGAAACATCCGAAAAGTAACAGGACAATATGCAGTCCTATTTTCACATTCCTGCATTGTCTAACAGCCATAGTTTAATTCCAGTGTATTTCGTGCTATTGTGGTGGGTTTTGGTTCCCAGTTCACTGGGACCTCTGCCTCCTTACAGCATGGTTGAATGGCTCTCCCAGTTCAAAGCCAGATTTGTACCCATGCTTGATTATGCACGCTTACTTTTCTGACAGGTAGCCTTTTACTGTAATTACAGTAGTAAATTTTTTTACATCCATGCTAACCATTTATATGTTTCAGTGCAGAACTAAGAACATGCACATACCGAGTAAGAGAGACGTATAGAGAAAAGAAGAGCTTTAATGCTGTTCTTCCTTTTCAGTCTTCAGCATGACTGACAAGCATTCAGCCACAGATAAGAAACAAAGCTTGTAAATTTGCTGAATAAATCTTAATATAGTGAAGCAAAGTTATTTTGGAGAAAAAATGCTTGTATGACTGAGACATACAGAAATTCTCCAGGACCACCACTCCTGTGGAATGCTCTGTGATAGTGAAAAATATCAGAGATTTTTATCTTGGTTTGATAAGACCAAGCAGACCACCTGAACACACATGTAGCCCACATCCTCCTTACTCTAGATGTTTCCTATCACGTGTTTTCCAGTGGTTCCTCCATTCAGTGTTTAAAAAACCTGAGTAATAGGGCTTCCACTACTCACCTCAGAATACTATTCTCCAGATTGATTGCATCTCTCCATTAAGAGGGTTTCCCCTGACATTCAGGCTGAAATTTCCATTTCTAATAACATTTTATTTTCATACTCTTACAGTCCTCTCTTCCTGGCCTTTCCTTCTTTGTGCTACCTTAAAATAATCCTTCTCCATCCTTCAGGCCCAATTCTCAGCCTGTTAAAGCTGTTTTGCCTCTCAGTGGCAACATAAAGTAGCCTAAAAGCCAGCTAAACTGCCAGCAGAGAATTTACCGGAGGAGGGGAGCCCTCAGCTCTGGTAGAGGCACCCTAGCAGTTATAAACCAGACTCTTCCCCACTCTGTGGTGACAGGAGCTACTCACTAACGCTACACTGTACTTGCAGTGCAAAGTTGCTGTGGATTGCTGGGGTTTGGCCGTGCCAGGCAGAACTGGGGTGCCTCTGAAGCCGCCTCTGATACCGCTTGTCATGCTTCCCCTGCCAGACAGCAGAGCAGTTTCTGTTTTCCCCCAGGGCATTGACTTACGTTTGTCCCAGCTGACATTCCTTTCCTTATTTCTTTGGCACGTTTCTGATCTCAGTTGCCTTTCTATTATTTTGCCACCCTCAGTGATATCTATGATGTCTCAAATTTAGTATCATCTGTGAATTTCCCTAACTGGCTGTTTACTCTCCTCTTTCAGATCATTAACAAGGATGTTAAATAACACTGGACCTAACACTATTTCTTGCATTACATTCGCAGGAAACTTTCCTACACTTAATACATTGCCTTTTGTTGCTCCTTTCTGTACAGTTCTCTAGCTACGTGTTCAACATACGCACAGCAGTTCTAGAAGCCAAGTAAATTAATTTTTCAGGTAAGACTTTGTAAGTAAAGGTATTTGATGCCTCACTAAAGCCCAGTGCATACCTAGCACTACATATTATGGGAATTTTATTTCTAGAAAGAAATTAAGTGGGGTTTTTTCTGCTAAGAAATATTCTGTACATGCCACAGTGCTCATGTTAACAGCAATGGAGGGACCAAAGCTATTTCAGTGACTGCTGAACTCTTGTTACAATATTTTTGTCTCAGCATTAACGCTGCTTTATCTGTAGTCACTGCATTTCCTTGTTTTTTGCATTTGCAAAAAGACACTATTTAAAAAAAGACAGATTTTTGCATGGTTGTGTTTCAAGCTAGGAGTCTCCCACGCTGCAATCAAGGGTAATGGCAACTACTCACAGGTGTACATATATCACATAAACAAGTGAAACATTGATTGTGAGGGGTGCAGTGACAGTCCTCTATCCATAGCATAATCTTCTCAAGAGATATTTAATCAGATGATTATTTACATCTTAAAGACCAAGGAAAGGGAAAATGTTAACATCGAATTATGGAGAGGAATGATAAAGAAGATGCTATGCCTGAAGTGCTCATCACAGAACTGATGAATAAAGGGTTTGTCTGAATATGCCTTAACACCACTAGTGCAGTCTAAGCCCAGCAACTTGCATGATCTAAATCAGCAGAATCCACTGAAGCTAGCTGAGTTTCACCAGATCAAAACTGAGGAGAATGTGTCCTGACCTGTCTCGGAAGCTCTGAGCAAATGTAATGGGTTTTTCTCCATATCTTCAGCTTTTTTTTTTTTTTTGGTATTTCCAAATTAACTCATATTATACAACACTATAAAGCTTGTTACAGAGAATACAGAGTCAAATGTCACCTTCAGAGGCTTGTTCTTTTGTATATAAAATTCTCCCAGTTTAAACTGACTCTGGGTAGAGATAGGACACTGAGCTGAAATTTATTCTACTAATACTGAAATGGAAGAAGGCTTGCAACAGCCAATGAGGTTTTTAAATGGTGCATAAAAATATGTGAAGAGCTTATGGCACAAATTATAGTTACATCCCTTACACTAAGCCTTTCTTTTAGTAAGTACACATTTCCTACTGTAAGAGCCAGCTTCTTTTCTTAGTAGTGTAGTTCAAGGAGTTTGCCGTGAGGTACTATGAAGGCAGGCTCAGAACAGGGACTGTTAAGAGTTCTGATCAAAAAAGAATAATCTAAAGTGAAATGCTTCCCCTAATTCAAGACATTTCACTGAAGAATACAAAACATCTGGAATTCTTTGATTTGGGAGCCACGGAAAGAATAACAACATGGCAAGGAGAACAGGTCACTGTGCTGTCTGCTGGATTGGTTCAAATGTACAATCCCCCATGTCACTTCCATGCAACACAGCTAAGACTCCAGAATGAACTATACACTGTAGACATGTTAAATTCATAAACTAAGCTTTGAAACAGATCACTGGCTACTTTAAAGCCTGGGAAAACACTAAATGCCTAAAGGTGAGTGACTAATGCACATCAACTGTTACTCCTGTTTTTATGATAGTTGTGGGGTTTTTTTGACAACTGGTGCAGTTAGGTAGGACGTGCCTGTAGGATTCAGAACCCTAATTTCAATATAAGAATTATTGTCATTAATGTAAAGCGTTGGGTCAGTGTATTCTGATCATCCCCAACACTAAGTATTCTAGGCAAAACCCAAGACATCTATCATTCACTTAGGTTAGTAGCTGACCAGAGCAGCTGCTTATCCTCAGTCTGTAGTATGTACATCCTTATTGTCCTTTACATCAGTAAATCAAATGCTGGAGTGGACTAGCTAGACAGGATTTATATAAAATCTCAAATTCACAGCCGCTCACCTTTAGCTTTGATAATTAGAGTCAATGTTATTTTTTGTTTTCTGAACACCATAACTCATTTCTTTTCTTTACATCTTAGCAGTTTTCATTAGCAAATGAATTTCTATGCATCATTTTTAAAAAGCACCAGCTGCACCAGTAAAAATGTGCATCCATTCACTGAACAGTCAAAACCTCCAAACATAACACATCTATACTCATGGAACTCTCAAGCGCATCTAAGTAGTTCACACTGGTTCCTGATTTCCAGTGCAATGTCCCACATGATGCTGATGAAAATACAATACAACTGGCTGAAAACTGTATCTAGAGAGTCATTATTAATGGCTCACAATCAGAATGAAAAAGAAGCACTAAACAGGCAGTTTGGATCAGGTACTATTCAGCACTCTCATTAGTGACCTGAATGATAGAAGACTAGACTGACTGAACTTGTTGAACAGATCAAACCAGAGCATAGTGCAAGTGTGTTGAGATACAAGAAGAGCCAGACAAATTAAGAAAATACCTTTAAATATTTTTAGGCCATAAAAAAAAAAAAAAAGTTTAATGCCATACTCAGATGCATAAGAACACAAAACATGAATGAAGAAATGAAGCGATTAATCTGGTTTATATATTGGGAAGACCTCAGGTGATACCATTTTGAGGCATCTTTCTTCAACAAGGCTGTGATCCAAGCAGAGAAGAATCTAGATGCAATGATAAAGAAGCCATAACCTAGCAAGTTAATTGGCCAGCATTATTAAGCCAGCAAAGGTATGATACACGTTAACCTGATAACAATTTGCAGTCACATTAAATGTTGCAGAAAAGAAGAATGGACTCAAAGCTGCCCTAAGCCACAATGAACAGAGTGAAAAATAACAGGTTTAAATTACAGGAAGGAAAAGTCAGAGTGGATATTGAGAACTGTTGTATGGCAAAAACACTGAACTATGGAAAGAGAATTTCTGGACATATTGTGCAGTTTTGCAGAATGATGTTTTTAAACAAAAATGAGACAAATATCTGCCAGGCATGACACAGGAGTGATGAGTTACAGCACCCTGAAATGAAAGGAT
This sequence comes from Trogon surrucura, assembly GCA_020746105.1. NCBI lineage: Eukaryota > Metazoa > Chordata > Aves > Trogoniformes > Trogonidae > Trogon > Trogon surrucura. The sequence goes on from CM036629.1 coordinate 11,605,518, forward strand.
GGCCTTAATGCCTCATAAGAGCCCTTCAGGTTCTCGTGACTAAATCTGAAATCTCAGTTTTAATGTTTTCTAGGGAGGCCAGCAATATGAGATCCCTTGTCTAGAGACAAAAATCTACACAGATTTCCAGGTCTTACTACAAATCCAAGTTAAGATTTCTTCGCGATGGTGCTCAGGGACATGGTTTAGAAGTGAGTCTCATAGAGTTGGATAATAATAGACTTGATGACCTTAAAGGTCTTTTCCAACCATAACAATTCTATGATTCCTCCTCCTGAGTTTTTTTGCAAGACAGCATCATATTACGAAAGATTTCCCTGTACTGCAAGCTATTCTAACATCTCCTCATCTTCACTTCCTCCAGTCACTGTATTTCTTTTAGTATGTTGGAGAAAGCTGTAGCACATATTAAATCAGAATTAATGGTACCTCTCTGGCACACCAGTTAACTGGATGGCTAATTGGTTATTAATAGCTGTGGTTTTTACCTTACCTTAATGGTCCTTTTTAGATCCTCAGTGATAGAAAATTGTAATTTAAAAGTTTATTCATTTCCATACTTACTGCCAAAGGATTCCTGATAGAAATTTGTTTTCCTTATATCAAGTTTGTAGATGAACTATAAACTTAGACTGCTAGACATTCCTGTACCATCAACTTTAATTTCAGTCTGGGCTGCTGAGGGGCTTTTTTCATTTATGAAGATGATACAAGGTTGTACCTTTTCCAATAACACAACTATGCCTTACTTCATTCTGTGTATCCTCTCCTGTACAGCACTTCTTGTAGGAATGGGAGATTAATTCCCTATCACAGTAAAAAGTTCTCTGGTCATTTTTTATACTTAGTTCAACTAAAATTTGAAGCCTCCATGCAGTAAGCTTCTTCATTTGATTCTCAGACTTCAGGGCACGAAGGCAATTTGATTCTCAACCTCCAGTCCAGAGGATTGATCCTTAAAGGCAAGCAATGATGGTTTAATCACACCAAAAGGATACAGCAATTAGAACTCAAACCAAATCTGGACTTGGAGCAAACGCTGGTGGAGAAATTTGCGAGCTACGTGTTCTCCATCCAGCATCTTCTCTCACTGTCATGAGCTGTAACAAGACCAAAAGTCTGTGACAACAGAAACGCGACATCGGTAACACTCTTTGATTATGCACTTCTTTCATCTAGAGGGGTTCAAATGCACTGTTATTAGCTTCTATAGGAATCGTTTAGCTATTCAAATGAAACCCAGTGAAAAGCAGCAACAAGGCTCTGCATGGAAACAATCTTCAGCACTGCAGAACATTTGAGGGCAGAAAATGAAGTATACCAAAATCTCATGTCAAGACAGTGGTGAGAAGAAAAGAAGGGTTGGACTAAAGATGGATGAACTCCATAGTCAAAACCAGAAGCAAACTGTCCTATTAATCCCCCTTTTTTCTTTAAAGACAAACAGACTTCGAGTCTTTCACTGTCCATCCTGGGTGTTGCGAAACTTCAGGAAACCTCTCTGGAGTTGGAAAAAAGATGAATGTCCTCTGCTGACCTGCAGATGGGCAAGCCTAAGGGCCAAGGTGCAGGAGGCTTTGAAGGAAAATACAAGTTCAGCTCCATTGGCAGACAGACGTCTCCCACTACCACCTTAATTTTTTAGGTTGTGTGGGCTGGCAGAAGGGGCGTGAATGTCTTGCCACAGCATGAATCAGTTTTTCCTGTGAAGATACTGGAATGTATCTGTCCTTGTTATCTACCAAAATGTTGACAATGTAAGAAAATAGAAAAAAAAAATTTATCACCATCATTAACTTCAAGGAAAAACCACTGTTAGCAAGAGCCTCAGCCACGGCAACACTGCCTGGCCCAGTACTCCTACTCCTCCACTGAATTGCTTTAAAAAATAATAAAAAAAAGAACACAACACTAGAGCAAGAACTGATGGCAATGAGTAACTCCAGGCATGGAACAGAGCAAAACAAGGCTGCATGAACATGCATGGGAAAACCTGATCTAAACTGTCATTACTGAACCGCCCCAATGCAGATGAGGCCCAGCTGTAGCTGTGAAGATGACATTCCTCTCTGGAAGTAAGCCAGGCTGGAGGAGGATGTGTCCCACTACCGTTGCCATGATGTTTGAGTTACTGCCAGCTATGGAGTAGAGAATTCATCATCTGTCAGTGACCTCTAAGATCAGTCAAAGTTTTCATTGCTCAGAAAGGAAAATCATATAAAAAGTGAAACATCTGTTAGGAGAATAAGCTGCATTTTATGGTGCTTGCTGTATGCAGCAACATGCCTGCAATCTCAGACCATGTTTGCTGTAACATAGTGACTCACTGCTTCTCTTCACTACACAGTTCTGATGCCCGAAGTCACCTTGACTGAAGCAAGTATTAATTTCTGTCAGTGGTATTTTAAATGTTTGCATAGACAGAGTTATCAAGGCAAGTGTGAGCAGATTGTAGGTATGACCAGCGCAGCTCCTCGCTCGACTGTCCTTTTGGAGCTCTGATCAAGTTACCTTCCCAGCAGTCACCAAGTCTCCTTACACATAGTCTGTAGTATAAAGTCACAGTAGTATTCAAAAGGTTAAAAGCAGAGTGAACTGTTAATTTTAATGCTTTCTCTAAGCTTCAGTTTTAATAAGCGAAAATGATGTTCTTATTTGCAGTAAAGTGGTGTTATAAAATTCTGTCTGTCAAGCTCATTTTAAAACCATGGAAATAAATGATCTGACAAAATCAGGCTATTAGACAAGTGAAGAAGAGTGATTTCCATAAAAGTAGAGGAGCTGTTCCTTAATTTCACACTTGGTAGTCTTTTGGGTCGACTAAATTTTTAAATAAGTGATAAAATTATATTAGCGCAATTGCATTTTTATAGATTTTTTTGGTCATTGTACTCTTTTTCAATTCCTTTATTTTAACTCAAACCGTTCTGCTGAAAGGTTACCTCTCAACTTATGTTACCTCATAGGAGTTTCTGCTCACACAACAAAGCTGTAGGTTCACAAATTCTCCATAAAAGTACCCAGAATGACCACACTGATCCAAAACTATTCTAAAGTGGAAAGATCATCTTTTTGCAGTCACATACTGCTGAAATACTGGCCGTGCACACTGCATTTGACTGTCACCAGAAGCAGATGTATAGTAAAGCACTTCAAAGCAGTTTGGTTTCATATATGAACATTTTCTTTGCGAGCAGACTACAAAATCTGTAATCTACACCATCCATGTAAAAGCCAAATAAACAAAATGGTTGTCCACGTCCAGGTAAGTGTGGCAAGGACAGACTTGATAGAAAGAGAAATCACTGTTTGCAATACCTAGACAATGGGTAACAGGCAGCTCTGTTTCTCCAGCTCAAAACACAAAGCTCAGCACTTCATCACAAACTTGTTCTGAGGCTAGTGCCCCTCAAACACATTGCAGGTGACAGGAAGGGCAACTACTCATTCTCAACTTCACTCCAGAAACGAAGGAAGCTTCCACAGTCACAACCCAAGGAAGACTTTATGTTGCCAGTTTTCCCAGCCTAGTCTGAGGAGAGAGAAGCAAGGCTGTGGCTTCTCCTCACCTGAATCCAACTACCCATTTTGGGAACACAGCTGGCTGCACATAGGAATTTGAAACAGTTCTAGCATCACAGCCTCTGTCATGGCTTAAATTTTCCACCTCTGGAGATTTATTACAAGCTTTTTTCTGACAAATCAAATCACGCATTTCAAGCTTAAAGCTAATTCTCCTCCTTACAGATTAAAATAACGTTCTGATAATTATGTTGTAGTAGGGAGGTCAGTATAAAAGGATTTTGACCTTTTATGAGGTCAGTGACTTTTCATCTCGTCTTGCTCAGTTTCATTTGTTTGTTGAGAGAAGATATCTAATACACTGATACACAGGTTGTGACATGCTGTTTGAACATTAGCTTACTATAATTGGTCACGTCATCATGCATCATATTAACAATATACACAAGTGCCCTGAAACAATTGTCTTATAGATCCATCACATATCAAAACGAAGCTTCTGGGACTCTTATCCAGCAGCATCCAATTGTGATGTACATTCTACTTGAGTTCTGGATCTAAACATCACTGTCATCTTAATAGTAAACGATAGATTAATAACTTCCTGCTGGCTTGCAAAACCTACATGCGTATAAAAGATGGCAATACAGATTTATTGCCACTGAGCATGCTCAAAATAGAAAGCCTGTAGAAACGCAAAAACTTCTTTGTGTACATTTTTTCAAAACAACCGCTCCAAATTTTCGTAGGTGTGGCAATTCCTTACCTCTAGTAATGCAGTTAATTGTATTGTGGTGAGTTGTACCAAAAAGCAGAACTTAAAGAATATCTTCATCTATCAGCTGAATCAGACACATGACCTTGAAATGAAAAATGAAAAAAATAACTAGCACCTCAGATTTATCTCATATAAATCACACTGAAAGCATTTTTTGCACAAACCTTTTTACATCCTCTTTCCCTGTGCCTTCATACATTTTAGGAGAAGTGCAAAACCAGGTTCATTCTACACACAGCAACCTAGCTATATTTTAGTCAAATTTCAGTGTAATTAGGATGCCCAAATCTCCTAGGATGTTTTGTTATTTTCAGGTAATAACTTTATTGGGTTTTTCCCACACACACCTTTTTCCAGCTATTGGATAGTTAGAAATAAGTTATTTAATTCCTGATGCAGTAGTCCAAACACTAAACAATTCCTGTAGTAGGAGGTTAAGTGCAGAGGCAGATCTTATGGTCAGAAATCCTCCTACCTGTGGTTTTTGTAGCCCTGGAACATCATCAGCTTGACCCAGACCGAACAAGAAGGTAAATATAATTATCTTTCTTATAGCCAACATGAGCCATTGACTCATGTAAACGCCACAATCCCCAGCAGATGCCCTTTGTAAGGGTAAAATCCTGCAAGTAGGTAGAATTAGAGTATAAGCGGAAATCTTAAATAAATCTGAGATACTTTCCCTCACTGTTGTTCCCAGAAGCGCCCATGGACAGCCCTTTACAGAACACAGTCTTTATGTTGCTACAAAAAAAAGATGCTGTTGCTGATTTTGCAGGGTCTGCACTATTCCTTGAGTGAGTCAGCACTGAGTGAATGCCATGGTATTTGTGCAGCTGGTAGTACTATTTTTCAGATAAGATGGAAAATGATTCAAATTTTAATAAACCATGCAGACAAAACTATTAACATTCCTACAGCCTGTTCCGCATATTATCTCAGCCTTTTAACTAAACCCCAGCTGAACTCCTCCACTCTGCATGGCTGCAGACCCTCTGGACCGGTAGCACAGCGCAACAGCACTCGGCACCTCTCTAGCACCAGCAAGGCAGGCACTGATCCAGGCCCCTGTGAAAGGGGCTCTGGGGAGCAAGAAGATGTGTAAATGTGCTTTTATTAACACCACCCCTCCCAAGCTTGCTAAGCTCTTATCTGTCAGAAGACAAACTGCTTCTTTCCATCCCTACTATTTCTGCTTGTTGAGACCTGTCCTTCTCCTCACACAAGGTGAACCAGGGCAAACAGCACTGCTCCTCCAGCAAGGGAGCTGCTCTATAAGGCAAAGCTCACTGCTGTGGGGCAACCACACAGCCTTGGGAGGCTCTGGTGAGGCACTGAGCACAGTTACACGCTGTGCTGCCCTCCACGGCGTGAAGGGTCTCAGCACAGAGGGTCACCAGTGCCACCCCAACAGCACCTCCTAAAGACCTCAGTCATGGCACACAGAGGTCTCTGACAGGGATACTGCAACCTGTGGAGCCCAAGGTACTCTTCAAGAGCTTTCTGAAGCCTAGGAAAATATAAAATTCTACTTACCAGAAACAAAGGAAATGTGTAGCAGTGCCAGCCACCCCCTCATTTCATCCACGACTTACAGCCCACATCTGTAGTCATGTGGCAGGAGAAGAAAGCTACCTAAGGAATAAGAACAACATACAACAGATAAGTTACCTCAAGTATTTTGGGGGGAAAAAAAAAAAAAAAGGAAAAGGAAAAGCTGGCAGGTGTGAAGTCTTCTGCAACAAGAAGTAACTGGGAGCCCTCAGGCCTCCCCACAGCAGGCCTGACTGCCTACTGCACCACACAGGAAAAGTACTTGCGAAGAAACGGACACAGAAGTTATTCTTTCTGTATTTAGTGACCGCAGGTGATCCAAACACCACAGAAACATCCCAATCAAGCTTTCCAGCTGCTCCCGTAGACTTCACATGAGACCCTGCTGCAATATTAACTTCAAAATTAATATCATTTAGAATGCTCTGAAAGTCTGCGATCGATTTATTCATTCTGGTTATTTAAACAAACAAGGCTACAATACAGTTGATTTAAATCTACCCGGAAACTGGAAGCTGGTCCACTGCATCTCAGCTAGTTTATTGTTTGGAACATCTCACCATGAGCACAATGCAGAGAGGTTTTGCTTTAGGGCCGACTGTCAAAGAAGTTAGAGCTTTGTGCGTTGGACACAAACAGCCCGCACTCACTCTCCTCCAGCCTGGAGTGGGGGTACTTGTTTCCCCATCCTTGATTCACTAAGCACCTCCTGAGGCTGCTGGAAGGCTCATTTCTTCTTGCATTAACTGGAAGGACTGGCTGAACTAGGGTGTTTGTATTGACAAAGCAAAAAATTAGAGGAAAAGTTGTAACAGTTACAGTATTGTAAAATTGAAAGACAAATAATCCCCACCAACAGTTCTCACAACAAAACTTCGAAATGCTGGAGACATCATCTTTCAAAGCTATCAAGCCACTCCTTAAAAGAGGTTTGTAATGAACACAGGTTATTCTCAGACAACTGCTCCTGGTAATAACAGAATACAACAATAAGAACTTATAGTTTTGGTTACATCAAATAAAGGTGTGAATCCACATCAGATTTGACTATTAGCACATGATTAACGGCCACACCAGCATGGATTTAAAGTATGTAGCCTATTTGCTCTTCAGATGTAGTCATCTTTTATACAAATCTCAGATAAAATCTATTGGGAGATCTTTAACAAACAGGACCAAGTCCTGTCGAATTCCCCAGACATGTACTATGAACACAGAGCTGTGTAGCTGTTAATAAGGGTATTCATCATGAGACAGCCTGTTTTTGGCATTGTATATGACAGTCTCAGTAACTTGCATTTGTCCCTTGAATGTGAACTTATCATTTAATTACACTCTGAGAGACTGCTTTCCCATATCACCCTGCAAGTTAGTTAACCACACAGCAATTCTCCAGCTAATCCAAATGTGATTGGATCAGTCTAAGGTGCACAACATATCTTTCAATTTCTGGGAACCCCCTATGGAGCAGTCTGTTTATTTCCACCTTTGTGATTTTCTTTCCTGAATTTAAATATGCACTGTCAAATGTTCCAAGATTTTGAACAGATAAATATATTGTTTTAAGAAAGACTATTTACATTTCATCCTAAAATGCCTAGTGTTAAGCCAAATGGACACACAGAAAGCCTCAGAAAAAGTACCAATAAAACCTTGGAAAGAAGAACAGATCAGTCATTGGCAAAGGTTTTATTTATTTATTCATCATCACTGTATCTTAACATAAAGAACAGGTGTCTCTAGATAAGTTGCTCATACTTGGTATGTATTAAGAGTACGTGTATTTTGCAAAGGATATGGGCTGCGAACCACCTTTTTTGGCATGGGAGCATATGCTTACATTAAAACATAAAATTGCTTAAGATCCTATAGTGTCCCCGAGTTCCATTAAATGCATATTTCTTTATTTGTATTGTACGTTTCATGCAATGTTGACAGTCATAGTGTTCTACCTTGCTGCAATTCAGTTTCATGGGGATATGAAGCAGCTGTATCCTGAGCGACATGGTCAATCTGAAATGCCACCTAACTTTTATAACATCATAGTATATCCCCTATAAATAGTTATTATTGTTATTGTTCTGCTTACCTGACAAGGCACACACAAAAAACATTCCTCCTGCAAGAGGCTCTCAATCTTTTCCAGATAAAAGGATGGGTGAAAAAAAACCCAAAACAAAAGTGTCTCTTTTCTCCCATTCTGCTTCTTAACTGCCAGATCTAATCCACTGAACAAGCCTTAAACATCGGCACAAGCAGGTACCCCAATCACCTGTGAGTTTGGTCTGTACCAATAAAAGTCAGTATGTATTGCCTATGCAGTACATATTACATTCCCTCAGAGATGCATTAAAATGCCAGCTACATTTAAACAAGTGAATGTCTGGCCCCTAATAAAACCCACATAATTTAATACTAATGAGTCTACCAATTATGACCTAGTCTCTGAACTTCCTTTCTGGGAAAAATCATTGGGAAGGTAGTTCAATGCCAACTCTAGCAATTACATTACTGTTCCAATATAGAAAGCCCAAGCTTCACTTCTGGTCATTGCATTAACTGATCTGGGGTGCAGAGGGGAAGGGGTGAGCTGTGATTGCCTCACTGTGACAAAGAACAGAATCTAAAGAAGCTTGATGATGCTCAGTCAAATAAACTGCTCTCGCATCTTACTCAGAATACACCACCGGCTTTAATGGTAGTAGAAAAAAGTAAGAGACTGCTTTGTAAGAGATAACTACTGCTAAATACCACAAACCCCATGCTCACCAGGGTTTCTCTCACTATCTATAGTCATCTTCATTGAAATACACAAAACATGACTGCAACACCTACACACTGCAAGATGGAAGGCTTTCAATCACCTGTTTGCTTCTTGTTGAGCCTGGATGCAGGCATATGATTTTCTCTGTTTGTGGTCAAACTCAAGATTAGGTGGGGAAAAAAGCAAGAAACCACCACTCAGCAGCACCAGGAAGCACACGGACAAATTTACAGGGCAGTTCAGTATGGCACTGCCTACAATAATTTTCCTTCTACTGCCTGCAGCAAGGTTGCCAGCTTAGGTCTCTCATCCTCACTCATCTGCTAGAAGACTGCATCCATTCATCATCTATCCGGAATTTAATTCAGTGCTTAACATATGTGTAATTAATAGGCTCCACAATGACAATGAGCTCCATGCCTGTTGTACCCCATAGAAACTGGCTGGTGGATCACAGATCCATCTACTCTTGGACCCTTGGACCTGCTGCAGTCCCGTGTGGTGTTCAGCACACGTACAGGTAGGTGGCACACCTTTGCCTGTCCCCTGCCATGGCCACCACACTCTGCTGCTGGTGCAGACTCCCTCTGGAAGCCCTGCAGGGCCTTCTGGCAGGCAACGCTGAGTGCTGGCAGTGTACCTTTAATTCATGGTGTACCTTTAATTTCTGTGACATGCTGAGATAATACAGTGAGGAGTTCTTTAGAAATGCTATAAATAGCTTAAATAAATAGATATTCTCTGTGGTGGGTCCTCAGCTCCGGAACTGAATCTTGCCAGAAATCCATCAGAGCCTGAATCTGGCAAGCTCTCGTAGGAGATGCAAGACACATCTTTTTACATTCCAACTTGCTAAATACAAGTGCCTGGCTGGTTCTGTGAAAACAGAGGGGAAAAAAAAAACCCTAAAACCCCCGTCTGGAACACAAGGGGTCACTCCCTGTGCCAGCTCGAAAGTTGCCTGCCATTAGTTCACTGCGTACTCGCTGTTGGAAAGGGCACATAGATACTACACTGCTCGTGCCTTACAAATATGTATAATAATAAAAACTAATTTCTACGAGAGAAAAAAAAACAACAACTTTGTAATCCTTTGAGACAAAGGGCTCGCTATGAACATATGATATTATCTTCCTTATTACTAAACAACCTTGCATAAAGTAGTGCTGCCAAGCAGTGTTAACTCCTCACCTCATCCCTCGATGAGCTATGACGGCATCTTTAAAAAAACATTGCTCTGGAAAGGTAGGCATTTGATAGTCAAAAAAAACAGCCTCAAAATCACTTTAGGGCATTGGAGAAGTGGCTTCTATTCCCGGCCTCTGAAGTCAAATAACTGTCACAACTTTGTCTAAACTAACCAATGCCTAGGGTTTCAAGGTATTTAATTACATAATAAGTAAATTATAGAAACACAGAGAATAACTGGAAGTGCCTTACATTCGGAGTCAGACATTTTGTCTCAAAGTCTGGCATCCTTAGCTCACTCAGCAGAGAATCAAGATGAAGTAAAAATTAGTGTTGTTACATGATTTCTTTTTATAGCAGTTGCCTGAAAGTCCGCAAATGCCAGCCCATTAGTGTGCTGTCACTTGGTAACATCACCTATTTTTTCCTCTAAGAAAACAGTTTTGTATGCATTTTTGAACATCAAAAGCACAGACATTCAGAGTTTTAAACTTTTTAGTGTCACTATTTCCAGCCTCTCCTCCCAAGATGTTAACACTGATAGTTTAATGTGGCTATGTATATAATGTTTATTGCACAAAGCAGGTATTAATTACTTTTGTTCAAAAAAAGGCAGAGCTTTACCTTCTTGGTTGTTACAATTCTCTCACCTCTTGTCTTTCTAACCATGCTGCAAGTCTGTCAAGAAAAGCTCCAAAATAAATTTAGTATTGTAATTATTATAAATAAGTCACACTGGCATTTGTGTAGGAAGACACCCCCCTCCCTGCATGCTTCTACCACGGTGGCAAACTTATTTCAAAAATTCTGATGAAACGCTTTGTAAATTTTGTTATTCTGTGATGATAATAAATCATTATAGCCTTAAACACTTCTCTAGCTTGGAGCCTCAGTCACAAATTATCTTGTCATTCTGACCAAAACATTCTCCAAAAAAGCTTGACAAGTGCTAAAACCCAGAACATGAAACCATGTGTTGTTGTGAAAGCAAGATTCAGAAATGTCAATTAATTAGATTAAGAGGCTACTTTTAGCTTTACTTGTGTTGCCAAATAACCCTTAAAATATGCATAGCAGTGGAAGTCTACCTCAGCAATACAGTACTTCTGTGCAAAATAAAGACAATGGATCTGGCTAATAGAGGGAATTATTGTATCTGTCATTCAGACAAGGAGAATGATCTAGAAGCAAATGTCTTGCTTCCCTTTCCACTGTATGGATTCACAAGCAAGATAAATTCTGCCACTTACGAGTTTAGGCACAGTTTTTTTCCCCTGAAATCTGATTCACATTCAAAAATAAAAGTCAAATCACTACTATAGATCTCCATAAGTAAAATGGATTTCTAACATCACTCTCTATATTGCTGGCCCCCCCAAACTATCATCCTTTATTTGCATTTTTGAAGTTCACTTTAGAAAAAAAGTGGTGCAATTAAATAAATTTTTATTCATCTTTCTCACAGCTACCCCTAAAATTTTTATCTCTAAATAATCCATATCCTCAATTTTATTTACACTATAAACTGTTCCTATATTTTAATGGTATGTTTGCTTTAAAAGGGGTTGTTGGCTTTAATAGCTCAGTTATTATCTTTGTAAACTAACATTCCACATTCCTCCAAACTAAATCCTAGCAAATTGTTTGTGCTTGAATTTGGAACATACATTCCACCACTGAAAATAAAATTTAAGCCAAATAACTGTTCTGTTCAAGTTAATATACATAAAATGAATAGCTAAACATAGATCAATTTTGATGGATTTAACAGCAGGTTTGGTAGTGGCAGGAGGGTCATGATATGCAATGCACCCAAGTGAATGGAAGTAAATAAATTTGATTTCCTGCACCCCTATTATTTTGCATTAAATTTTTTAATGCTAGAACACTATCGCTTTAGGAAAAAAAAAAATGAACTGCTTGCGGTTTTATAAAACATACGACTAGTGGTATGGATCAGTACAAAGATACAGGTTAGTACCCAGATAGGTGGGTAAGTGGGTAACAAAACAGGAAAGACCCCAACAGCAGCAGATGTGCAGCTGAAGAAAGTCTGTAAACCTTAGGTTCTGCAGCACAAGACCAACTTACACCACAGGAGAGTCTTGGCTGAAGCTTAGGAACAGTAACTTGCAAGAAGGTGGCATCTTGTTCCATTTTTCATTGAAATACATCAAAATAAATGTATTTTCTCATCTTTGCCCTTCCATCCTGTCCTTTCAAAGGACCTTATCTCTGGCAAAGCCATCATTTCTCAGATAGGACGGGCACAGCACAAGACCCAGCATTACAGTACACAGAATCAAATACGGTATATACAGCAACAGCAGTCCTTGAGCAATAGCCAGTCTTACAATGACATCGAGTAACTCCCATAATGAGTTCTGGCCTGTAACTGTAATTTCAATTTTTCATCTTAAAAAAAATAAAATATTTATTTCAGTAGTTTGATTTTCCCCTGTTAACTGATCCACTGTTAGCCATGTTATAAGCAGCGGTTTCTAGCGTTTAACCCTGTTCCTCCTCTGCCAGAATCTGTACAGACTGATGGTCTTCTCTACAGCCTGGACTTAGTTTGCTAAGTAACTCTTTCTTCTTCCTCATTCCTTGGCCTTCCCCTTCCTCACAGGACACCTATAAGGTCTTTTTGCTGCTGGCTTGACCTGTGATTAAAAGGTGACTGTATGTAACCACTTCTTGTTGCTGGTGATTACATACTGAGTCAAATCTCTCCACGCTGGGAAGTGAAACTCTGCAGAGGGTATCCTGCATGGGACCTTTACTGAAGTGAGAAGAAGACAAGGAAGAGAGGTGGAATATGCAAGAAGATTAAAAAGAACACCCCTACACATTAAAGAAAGAAAACCACAAAAGACCAGGACAGTCCTTCTAATTTTTAGACACACCACAAACTATTCTTAAGTTCTCCGGCCAAGGCTTGTTAAAAGCAGAACATTCTAAATGTTTAAAAAACCCCAAAAATGTATGAGAAGCAGATGGAATTATTTCCTTACAGAATGAGACTGAAGTGTAACAACTGAAATACATTGCCCACCAGGGATCAAGGCAAGAATTCACAGTGTCAGAGGCACCCTACACACAAAGGCATTAGGTGCTGTATCCCCAACACACTCTGCCGCACACGCTGGCTGAGCTTCCCGAGAGCTGGTAGTTCCTCAAATGGTTTTCAGCTACTCCCCAGTGGGGCACAGTCCTCCTCTAGTCCTATGTCCCCTGTGTTCATTCCCTGAAGACATTCTGGACACCTCAGAACTTCTCGGGCAGCCTTGGGCAGTTGTTTTGGCACCGAAATCCTGCTCTCTATGCCTGTGCTTGGGGAACTTGAAGAAGCCCTACAAAACTGTGAGCCCTGGCTGAAAGTAGGGCAGTGAGGTCTAAATTAAAGTAAAATTTAATAGCAGGGCCCAAATGTTAAAATGCTGTATTTATCTCAAACTTATTAACATTACTAGGAGTGTCTCAAACACTTTAATACTGATACATGGGATTGTGATCCTATAATAGGCTTCCCTGAGGAGTAACTAGGACTCCGGCTGTATTGCAGAGTGTGTTGCACTACATATTATAGGGTTAAATGGTGCTGTCTGTTATCTGCAGCACGTGCATATTGCAAGTGTAAATGACAGAACTAATCTGAGAAACCTAAGTCTGCACTGAAACACTGAAAAGGTTTGTACTGTTAGTGAAAAAGAGTGAAAGGTCCCTTTTTCCAGGTTCAGGTGACTTTGCCATATGATTGATGTAGAAAACTTAATGCCTCTACCAGCAAAAAAATCAAAGCTGTGTCTAAAGTAGCTCTTCCTACAAGTGTTACAGGAATGCAACCTCACCTGAGCACAGAAGGCAATCACAGTGTAAAATGGCAAGAAGCAAGGCCATTCGCTGCCTGTCAATAATGGTTAATAAAGGCAGCAGTGATGCTAAGGCAGGTAGGTCCCTCCCTCTGCTAAAACAGAAAAAGCTAGTATTTCTTCTTATGCAGCACAAGAAAAGTCTGATGAACTGAGCTGTAGAGAGAAGTGACATGAAAACTTCATCAAAAGAGTCAAAATGCAAATAGTCATTACCAATACATCGCATGGAAGGGGATGCAAGGTGTACCCAAGATGTTCAAAAAGGACTGTAGGTTACAGAAGCCCTCCAAGTTCAACTCTTGGTCGTCCTGCAACACAAATAGGTCAAGAACACTCATGTCAGTTCATCACGAAATGCAGTGATGGTGACTGCACTCCTCTGCAAGCTGTTCTGTGCTTAACTTGTAGAGTTGTGTTCTCCTTGATAATCTAATCTCCATGCCCCTTGCTGCAAGTTGAACTGATTAACTTTTGTCCTGCCCTTGGTAAAGTGTAGAACATTTGATCAGCACTCATTTTACAACTTTTTTTTTTAAAAAAAACCATAGCTGAAGACTGTTATCATGTCCCTACTCAGAATTCTTGTCTCTAGACTAAACAAATCCAATTCTTCTAACTTTTTCTCATAGGTCATGTTTGCAAAGCCTCTAATCATTCTTGTTGATCTCCTCTGGATTCTCTCCAATTTGCCTCCATCTTTCTTAATGTCACCAACTTCAGCAGAAGTTTTGCAGCTTGGAGAATTGTTTCTTGCTGCAGAAGTCACCTGACACCCTGACCTTTAGCTCAACAATGAGAAATAGCGTACAAGCTTCCTTAAAGAAAATGGTATTACATAGATACTGTCATGTATACTTAGTGTCATGCCACCTGCTTGCCACATCAACCAACTACTTTGCCTTAACAGCAACAAAGCAACAACAAACAATAAAAAACACTGCTTCTTTGGGAAGCTGATGTATAGACAGTCTTAAAAAAATACAAGAAAGCACAGCTGAACTGTTTTAAAATTCTATTAAAAACTCATTTTTTCTCTCCACATCTCAAAAAAGCAAAGCAATTTCAAGAAAACAGAACAGACCAACAGAAAGCTGTGGGGAAAAAAAAAAAAAAGGAAGTTGTGCATTCACTGTTAAACAGATGTTAACCAGTTACAGAGAAGTAAAACAACCTGTAATTATAAGAGAGAAACTAGCACATCAAACCTTTATCTCAGGTTCAATGTTAAAATGAGCATAAGACTTCTTCGACAGGTCTGCAAGCCAAACTTCTCACAGGCAGCAACTTACAGGACTTACATTTTTCACTGAAGACTATGAACTCTAACAAGCAATACTTCCTATGGGAGCAAGCAGCAGGCAAATCTAGAAACTGGTAACATAGGCACATTACCTACCCAGCACACAGGAGCCAACAATGTTCTTCAGATCACCTCTCAGCTGCTATTTAACTTGGTAAGCACGTAAATTTCTGCCAGCTGGGGAGTGCCAAGCTCCCTGGCTGCTGCTGACTGGCAGGTGAGGTGTGGCAGGCCGAGCTCGGGAGCTCCCCGCCAGGCAGAAGGCAGGGGGGCTTGTGGGGGCTGGTCCGAGTTGTGCTATAGGGAACACTCTCTATGTGGGTTCAGTAAGAACATATGCCAAGAGCAAAGTGAGAATAGAAGGGAGAGCTCTGGCTACTGGGCTGAAAGCTGGAATGCTGTGGCCTCCAGCTCCAGGAGAGGACTTGTAGCTGGGACACTGAGCAGATGACAGGCAGCACCTATCTGGGCTCTGTTAGCCAAGGGTGGCATCACAGAGGCTTCAGCTACTCTCCAGAGCATTTAATTTCTAGCTACTTGGATATGTTGCTGCCTGACCAAGCTTCAAAAAATCCCCACTTGCCCACCAGTTCTTCCCTGTCATTTGCCTGACAGCCCAGGTACCCAGCACAGTGGTCTCACCCAGAGAAAAGCCCCGTAGAGCAGAAGGGACAGGTGGGTCACAAACCTCAGTGGGCTGGTGCTGGGTGTCTCTGATGGGTTTGTGGCATTTAGCATCTGCTGTACAACAACCTCCTTGAAGGGAGGGCTGAGAAGGCTGGCAAAAGAACACAGCAAACGGCCTATAGCAAGGCTTTCAGAGGAGGGCAAGGAGAAAAATGTGATTGCAGAGCACGCTGCGCACAGAGGAGCGTGCTGAGCTCCGGGCTGCAGCCAGCAGAAGAGGGGTTAAAGCAGATTTCAGAGTGTGGGAACAAGGCTAAGAGGGACTATTATATGTGTGAGAGTGTTTCTATGGGATCAGAACTGTTTACAATATAATGTGCCTGCACCTGTGGGTTGGTGTGGTTTTGCCTGCTGTTCAGTGCTTCCTGAGAAGCTGCTAATATACCATCGCTGATGAGACCGCTGTTTTGATCTCTCCCTCCTTGGAATCTCTTCCAGTGCCTTTAATAAAAGCCCTATTAAGGAAGTACAAGTGGGTGCTTTGTGCTTCTTCAGTACCTAATTTATATTTTTAACATTAAATACTCAAACACATGCTCTGAATTTGAGTGCTTTTTTAAATCTAATAGTTTCTTTCTGGAGACTCGAATTATTGATGGTAAGTAGTTTATCTGGGGGTGATGGGTTTACTAAAACATGCATAAAAAGGAAGCACATTGCAGTCATAAAATCTAGACCAATGAAGAAGAAGATTCTTGCTCCTGTTTTGGGAGTGAACATGACCCCCCTTCTTCACAGATTCGGTTCAGAGGCAGCTGGAGAATCTCATATATTTTGAAATCATGGGGAGTATGAAATCAGCATAAGTTACAGCTGCCCTTAGGTGCTTTCTTTTGAGTGGTCAGTGCCACAATCATTCAGCAAAGCACATTGATCTCACTGACTTTGGCAGAATTATAGAGGGTCTGTTTGCACGAACCATTGCTGAACAATTTATCTGATGTATTAATCATCTTAGATAAGAGTATCTGGACTGTAGATTTTTCACATAACCCAATTTCCCTCCTGTGGTCTCTTGTTGCCGTTGGGTTTTCATGGGAAATTTTAAAATTGCATTAAATTTGTTTTAATGCTTAGGATCCCGGTGCCCATTTTGCAGCTCTGTGAAGTACAGGCTACCGTGTAGGAGTGCTCTGTAGTAGACAGAGAAGGGCTAGTCTCTATTTCCCCTTGCTTACAGCAGCTCTTCTTTGGAAATTGGTTTGTCTTCATGGTGGCAAATCAGAATCAAGACCTTATTTTTCTTTCATCTTCCAAATGCACATGTAAGAGGAAAAAAAAGTATTAAAGAATGGAAGAATTAGCGTGATTTATAGCGTTGATGTAGCTATTTTATGCACTTCTGTGTCTAGGCTGCTAGTATGGTAAACTCAGGTAAGTTTATGGTGTGCTGAGGGCACTGTCCCAGCCACGTTGAAGATCAGGCTTCCCTGCCACGCAGAGGGCAAGCCCTGCTTGTCTCAGCCAGGCTGTGCCCTCTGGGCAGCTTCTTCCCTCTGTACGGCACAGCCACAGCCTTCAGGAGAGAAGGACTTTTTCAGGCCCACCCGCCTGCCTCCCCGCAGCTCGTATGACTCGCTGCAGCTCAGTTTTTCTGGTCCCCAAACTATCCCCGATACCTAGAGAGCACCGAAATACATTTTGCAGAATGTTTCCATCTGCTCTGCCCTTCTCCGCAGCTCTGCGATGCGGCACTCTCAACTTCCCGGCACACTAAATGGGAATTAATGCGGAGAAGTCCCGGGCTGGCCCTGCCCGGCCAGCCCCTGCCCTGTGGTGTTAATCGGCTGCTGTTCCTCCAATCTGCCCTGTGCAACACTGCATTAGAGACGGAGATGCACGCTCTAACCCCTGGTTAAGCCATTTCTTGCTTCCCAATTACTCCTGAACCCCAATAAAGACTTTTTAAAGTGGTGGTTTAAAAACAGTAATTTCCACAGATATTTAACAGGGGGAGCCCACTCTTCTGGGCTCCTCTGAACACAATCCTGTGATGAATTCATGTTTTAGCACAAGCCAGAGTGCACACAGAAAAATTTTCAGCTATTCAGAGGTACAAAAAGCAGTAATCTTAGTCTGAAACAATTGTACTGAACTGAAGCACTGCTCCTCTTTTCTAGATCTACTTTTAAGATCCCTGTCAAAACAGCCCTTCAAACACATTTGATTGGGTTGGGGCTCATCACGCTGTCACCAACTCACTTTTCATTAGGCTGTTGCTCTCTGTTAGCCTAGCCAAGCAGAAGAACTCAAACACATGCACAAATTAAATCGACATCCAAACTCCACCAATATACAAAGCAATTTAAATGATATTCATTAGAGCGATGACAAGTCCTGATGAGGCTTTCAGGAGCGGAGTCCTTCAGCTTCTGCCGACTCGGTTTCATGGTCATTGAGGCGTAACTGCAGTGACTGTACCTCCAGTTTAGAAAAAAAAAAAGCTGAGAATATGACTCCGCTTCCTGACACACCTACCTCATTCTCCCTCTCTGCACAGGTTTATATCTGAGCACAGGCTTCAGGCTTTTCTTACAGTTCCTCACAGCCTTTATATTACATACACGCTTTAGCAAGGCCCCTTCCTTTCCCCACCACCTACAAATGCGCCAATTAAAAAGAATTCCATTTTCAAGTAATTTCATTTCACTTGGCTAGAAAGGTCACTAACTCACAATTATGATGGCTATAAACATGTCCCCAGTTTCCTACCGTGCAAGAATGAATGTGATATGCTGAAGCTTAATAAAGAAGTATTTTTCATTGTTAATTTATACTGGAGTTTGAAAGTTACCCTCTCTCCTTATATTTTTGGAATTAAAAAAAAAAAAAAAAAAGACAGACACTATCTTCTCCACAGGGAGTGGAATGGGGCTGACAGGTCAATATAGGCTTTTGCACAGTGCCAGATCATTCTAAATTCATTTCCCTTGCGACCACAGTCCTTAATTCAGGCATCAAGAGGTAAGAAATCAGAAAATTATCTCACCATTTGGTTACAAAGCCCACTATGCAAAGTTTAAGTCTATCAGGGAAGAAACGCACATCCTCACGCTAATGTGACAGTAGGAAAATCCAGTGGGTGACATGAGGGGCATAAAATCATTTTAGCTGTGGCGTGGAAAACATCAGTGTGAGCCGTGAAGAGCTCCACCACTCGCCCCCAGCCCCAGCTGGGATATGGGGCCATGACTGGCACTGCCATGTTTTACTTCTTTTTCCTTGCTCTACAACAAACCTTTTTTTTATTTCTAGAAGCAAATCACAAATTTTAAAACCATGATATACAGAAAATGTCGTTGTTATATTATTACTCAAAAAATCCTTTTCTTGGCATAGCTGCCTTTGGTTGTATTTTGAATTTTACTTTTTAAACTACTCCTACAATGAAAGACAAGCACATTGGTATATAAGTAAGTCTGATTTGCAGCTGTGCATTTTCATTTCAATAAAGGTTATATATATATATATATGAACTTGGTGAGTGGTCTGGACATATCCACCTATCCCAAAAAGTCTATCTGATTTTAATTCTCTTAAAAGATTATTTAACCAGAAGTGCATATCGAGCTATAAGTAAGGTGAAGTGAACCAAGCAACAGCTGCTGAGGAAGTTAATGTCCCACATATATGTCGTAATATACTGCTGAAAAACAAACAAATAAACCGCTATCCTAACACATAAGTGGGATAACCAAGTATAAAGAAAAAATGTTTTTACATTTAAAAATGAATTTATGTAAGAACACCACTGTATCTATGTACCAGATAAAGAATACAGCACGAGCTACATATTAGTAAAACTCAGTCATCTTTTTCATGCTGAACAGTTAGTTAAAATTATTGCCCCAAGCCAAGGCCTGAAAACAGATTGTAACCTCACCGATTATTCCAGTGCTTTCAGACATGTATAATGATGTGTTAATACATAATTCTGCTCCCTTCCATAAATGACCCTGATTCTTTCTTCCTTCACTGCTAAAAAATTATCTTCTTATGTGCATACTCTTAAACATACACAAGCTTTTTGTTATTATCGGATAATTACTGAAAACTCAACAAAATTCACTGCTACCACACCCCAAACACAAGAGCTGCTTTCATTTTCCAAGATGGCAGTACAATAATTATTTCTTGTTCTCTCATTTACCTACAGCAGGTCAGCCGAAGGCTGGAAGGCACAACTTAGCACAAAGTCCCAGGAGATGAAAATTTACTGTGTTGGTTTTTTTTTTTGTTTTTTTCTGGAGATTGTATGCATTTACTAGCGATACCCATGGGAGTTACACATTAGTATTTCCACTGCTAAAACGGTAACTGTACAGTCAAGTATTAAGAGCTATTTCATCCTTTGGTAAGAGGACAATCCAGTGACTTTTTAAAAGTTGAATAATCTTGAAACTCCTTTTTCTACTTTGCTGGATACATTCTAGTTTTATGACCATTCCCTTTATTTCAGCCCTGTGGAGCAGTGCAGGTAACAGACTACCTGACGAAGTTCCAACATACTCTTGTAACAAAAAGTTACCCAAATAAAGCAGGCAAAAATGATTACAATAGTTTGATATTTTCCTAGGAAGTATCTAAGGCTCTCTAGAGGTGTATTTTAAAAATAAAATGTGTTAATTAAATTTAGCTCTATTACCAGTCATCTCTTTTCCACTTGCACCGTTACTTCTTCTGTTGCAGCTGAAATAAGAACTTGCAGAATTAAAGAAGGTTCTTTCCTTCAATGCATGCCAGTATTTTTTTAAATCTCCAAGTACAGCCAAATTTTTTGCTGTCATAAAATGCAGAGTCATATCTGTGTCTAGCTATGTATAGCAAGATACATAGCCACATTAAAACGCAACAGAGAATTCCCATTTTGATAACACTAATCTGCCCCGGTTCGAATAAAAAATTGCACCATATTTACCACAAAAGCAACTGCATAATTAAAACAATATACTTTTGATTTTAGTGCAAAAGTAAGATATAATGACGATTCAAGCAAGATTTCAGTTTCAGAAACAGTTCCTAGCTTAAAAGTCGTATTTCAGTCAATTATAGATTTCTTACTCACTAAAATTTAAAGATACATTCACTGATTTTTATTTTTTTTTTGCTAAATGTTGACTCCAGTGAACAGCTCTCTAAGATCTGGCATATTGATTTCTTGTTGTGAAGTGAGCTGTTCAAGCTCCATTTAAGATTTTCATCTTGCATGTAGCCCTGAGCACATCATAGCGCCATAAATTAGTTAAATTGCACATTTATCACAAATGTTATTTTAAGATACTGCGTAAATGCGATGGCTGGAAGATATACAGTATGCTGCAACAAGCCACTACTTGGGTGGGGTTAGACCAGGGTCACCTTTATACACCTGTGATTTAAAGTTCTTCCCACCCATCACAATTTCATTTTTAAGCTCTTTCTTGAGGCATTTTGTTTTCTCTCTCATTTGATCTGCATATTTCTAAATAAAATATCAAATGCAAAGCAAAAGTCAGAACCCAGATGCATATTTTAAAATCCTGCATCCATACCTTCATGTTTGTCTAATAGGAAAAAAATTATCTTAACATAGCTAGGTTGGTGATTTGGTTAGTATTAATAGTTACCATGCCAATATACATATCAGTGTATGGATGAAGAGAACATTATTCTAGTTCACTGATTCTCTAAATTCTTTATAATGTGAAATCACATTGATATGCCAGTCCTGGAGGTTCTGAAATGGAAGCTGAACTTTATTTTAATAAATTTAGGATATGCAGATCCTGACCAGCCATTCAGTTGCGAAGTTTCAAGTGTCTTTAAAAAACATATTAAGAAGTCACTTCTGGTGCACATTAACAGATAAGGTTGCTACCTGAATTTTCACCCAGTATGTCTCCTCACTGCACATTCAGACCTAAATAAGTCAGGCCCAGGAACTGACTTTTACCAGATTAGATGCAGTTGCATCAGTGGTATTTGGTGCTTGCAATCATTGGCCCCTTGTCTGTATTTTAAGTAGAAGGAACACTGCAAAAGACTCTGTAGTCTCTTGATTTTACTCCCTCCTGTGTCCCAGATAACAGTACTGCGTACGGAGCTTTTAGCATTACTATTATAAGTCAATGGTGCATCTTAAAAATACATTGATTGACAATATATGCAATAATCTGCCAGTCTCCTTATGTGTGAATTTCTGGTTTGCAACCAAATACTATATTTAAGCTGTTATAATTTTCAAAGGAGAAATTCTCTGCTGTGGAGGTAAAAAAGTTTGGCTGCATTTAGACTGAGCTCATTGATTTGCAAAAAACATGGACAGCCACCCGGGAGGTCTCATGAAGCGCTTCAGCCAGCCAGGTTGCCTCTCCCAACTAAGCGAGGGGGACTCCTTGGGATGGTCAACCAGTAAACTGGCATGTTGCATTTTTATTGCTGGAATTTGAGCTGAGGCCATAAACATTGACACACAAATAACCACAAAATCAGATAGAACTGTGAGCCAAAAGAGGAGGAAAAAACCCCAAAGCCCTAATCATTAATCCCATTTACTAGGTCTGCTTAGCAGTACTCACTACAGAAAGAACAGAGCACTCCGATATGTTTGTGAAGACACGGTACCGGCCTTCGCAATTACAGAGAAAGACGGAAAGACAGAAGGAAAGAAAGAACGAACCAAAGATTTAATTAGTTGCTTACTGGAAGACAGTGGTTTTTTTAAAAAAGGCAAGGAAACTGTACATTTGACATTCAGATGCTAGTTCTTACTCCAGACATGATTCTTAAGTGCTGTAATGGTGGTTTTGGTTTCCACGTTACCATCTCCAGACTCTGAGTTCACCTGACTGGCAAAAGACATTATTTACATGCATAGTAATATAGGTGCTTTGGAGATGCAAATTGTTTTCAATGGTTTTGATGGGATGACCTGTCAACACCAGTAAAAGTCTGTCATTATCATATAAATGCTCCCGCTTGTTTGCATTTGTCTGGCATGTGTTTATTCATCTTTTTTGCCTCTTGCTATCTGCGTGGAATGCTGTACCACCGGAGGCAGGGCACTAAGAAGACTCACTTCAGAATCACAAAGTTTAAGTCGCTGCTCTCAGGTTCCTAATGCCGTCACTTGAAGATGCTAGGTAGGTGGAAAGGGATTCTCTAAGCCCTGAAAAAATACCCACCAGTGCAACCTGCAGACGCTGCTCAATACATTCCGTGGGAAGGCGTGCAAGTCTGAAAGCACAGCACAGCAAAACACCAATTTGCTTTGCCACACGCTTATAAACTCCGTCTTCACCGTCAGCCTTACCTGATGTTTAAAAAGAAGTGATAACGTCCATTTATCTTTTCCGGGGGGAAAAAATTCCGTTAATGCAGCCTTTGAATAAGTGCTACCCTGCTCTTTAAATGCTAAAGTTCACTAAAACTCCAGTGATTTATGTGCAGCTTTTGACTGCCAGCACCTGGCAGATGAAGAAACCTACTCAAGCTTCAGTCATAAACAGATAGCATACAATTTAATTTTAATGTGCTCGTTAGTCGTAGCACATTTCAGACATAATTGTGAACACAACACAAAATTATAGCAAAAAGACAATTTTAATGCTGCTGTAGAAAAAAAGGTTATATGAAGAGTCATATAATGGTGCTTCATTGTCAACAACAAAACAGGGCACAGAGTGCATTACAGTGTCTGTGCTGTTTACATGCCAATATTTTATACATAGATTCTCATATGGTGTCAGCTGTCAGTTACTTCTGCAAATTAACTGCCAAAAATGGAGACGAACAGAATCACTTAGTGTGCTGGTAACCACGGGTTACCTTTCATATGCCTAAAGATAAAGCTGCAGTATGGAATCTTGGGAGAATAATTAGGCAGAACAAAACAGAAAGTTACCAATTGAAATAAAAAGGCATTCTACAATAGGAAATAACAACCAAGAGCGCTTATAAATAAGTAAAAGAGGTTATATCACAGAATGCCTCATAACTTTTTAAGCAAAGTATTACAGTACAAACATTTTAAAGGCTTTATCAATGTTTAGGAAATACAGTACAAGTTTTTCAAATAGATTTAACCCTTTGAGCACTGAGTTTATTTTGAATTATCTCTTTTTATTTTTTTTTAAATTTTTTTTACTAATAAATACCTTTAAAAGTCATGTTGTGCAAAACAGTTAGAATGCATGCCAGGAATGCAGTCCGTGGCTTCTGTTTCTTCAGACGGTTAAAAAAAAAAACCCAAAACAACAAAACAACAAACAAATGATAGCAACACTAATAAATATGTATAATTTAAACATGAACCTCTATTAATATAGATGTACTGTATAGCAAAACAAAAGAAAACATACTTTGCTGTAAGAATAATGTTTCTGAATACTTTATAAATGCTATCTGTGGTATCTTTTATCATATAATTTACAATGTTTGGATGTTAAAAGGAAAACTGTTAGATCTAAAAAAAATGAAATATACACTATATATAGGTACAGTTTATACCTGGGCCTTATCAGGTACAAAACCCACTGCTGCTAAAAATGCTGAAGAAAAAGAAAATGGCATTAACCACAATCACATTTTCCATAAGAGATTTTGAAATCTATACAATATATACATCTATGTTTCAATGTGAAAATTATATTTTTAAATTTCAAGGTGTGAGACACCTCTGCATAAATGGAGGTTCATATTAGTAATTGGAACTAAGCTGGTAAGGGTTTAAAAAAAACCATATCGGTACATTTTTACCAAATTAATGCAAAAGTGCTTCTAAGTACTCAGAGGGCTAAAGATTATAGGGTGAGAAATACCAGCACACTTAGGTCACATGAAAAAAGTGCACCAGAATTAGTTATAAATGCTTAATTAAACTGTCTGTTAATGCATGCAGCTTGATGCATCAGAGGGATGCACAGCAACTAAATCCAATTTACACAAAGTTCCAAACACTTACCACTGCATTTTAACCTTCATATTTTACCAGTAACAACAGCTGATTATGCACCTCTATTTAAACACTGTACAGTTATACAAAACAGTTCAGCCCAGAGCGACTCTGGAGTTAAAATAAGAACATGTGCCAAGAACTAAACAGTAGCTTTAAGGCGTCTTTGACAGTTTTCCTCAAAGCAAATTACAGTTATTTTAATCAAAAGCAAATGCTACTGCTTCTCTAACTCCGAAACATACAGAAGATGATCCTCTGGTGACTTCCCATGTGTTTTACTAAGATGAAGTTTAACAGCATGCTTGCTTGCAAAAGTCCTGTTACAAAGTTTGCACTGATAAGCAGTTCCGATATCTTCCTCTGGAGAGGACGTCACCAGTTTTTCAGACGGTGACTTTGCTTGTGCTATCTGATTGTTAATCTGTTCACTGGACAGTTTGGACAAGTCTCTTAACCTGAAACCCAGATGCGATTCAAGATGACTGATATAGGTTGAAGGAGTTCTGATCTGGGAAGCGCAGTCATTACAAAAGAACACTGGGTGCCCAGTGTCCAAATTTTTAAGGAACTTAGTTCCCCCCGTCCTTCGGAGCTGGTATTTCACATTGGCTAGCCAGTGGCTAATTGTGGTCATCGAAAGTCCCGTAAACCTGGAAATGTGCATTCTTTCTTGAGGGCTCAAGTCTGACATGATGTATTTCCCCTCTGAAGTCTGCCGTAAACTAGCTGCGAACTGGGCCTGCAATATGAGCAAGTGCTGAGGGTTCCAGTTAGACTGACGCCCCTTCCTTTTCTGAGCTGGTGTACTCTCTTCTGGTTCCTCTATTGTGGTACCATCAATGTCAGATTTCTCAGATATGCTGGAAGGTGTGGAAGATTTTGATGTGTGACTTTCTGTCAGGTTCTTCAGCATATCAGATATATCTGACAAGGCATTCTCGCGTAGCGGCGAGTTTGACATGAATGACACGACTGCAGATGTCTTTGCTGTTGTCACTGTAGATGAAGAAGATGCAGAAGATGTCGATGTGGATGACAAAAGCGCTGAACCCAAAGAGCAGCTTTTGTCACTCTTGCCTTTCGTCAAATCTATGGGTTGGTCATTGTTGACATGATAAAAATAACGGTCTAAGTGGTCTGGTTTTTTGGACTGTAGAGGTGGGGTGGCCACTGCAGCCTTTTCCGCCAAACTGTTGCTCATTTTGAAAAGCATGCTCATTGGATCCAAAGCGGGCAAAGATGGCTTTGCTGCCTTCCCAAGGTGAATATTCATGACAGACTGCAGTGCACTTAATGGATTTACAAATGGCTGTTCGGGAGGGTGATCAGTAATGATAGCTGTGCTGCTACTTAAAGAACTTACAATGGACTTAACAGGCTCTTTCCCATTTTCCACAGGTTCTACAGTTGGACTATCCTTGCAGCCATCTCTCTGAGGAACTGGGCTGTTCTGCTGGCTTTTAAAGCCACCATCATTGGAGGACTCCATCTTAAGGGGTTCACTGACTTCACTACTGCATGGGGAAGGCGTCGCACGCTTCACTGGAGAAAGCTTTCCTTCAGGTTCTTTCATTTTTTCCTCCACTTTAGCCACCTTCTCAGTGACTTTCTTTACCAATTCTTCCATGGCATGAAAGTTTGTTTTTGGCACAGGTGAGGTCTGGCTGCTTGGTGGAGACACCAAAGGCTGGTTTTTAGTTGGTGATACTAGTTCGTTGTTTCCAAACATAGGTTTTAGAGGTGTACTCTTCCCAGATGAACCTAATGACAGTTTCATCATATTAGGCAGCTGGTAGGCAGCATGAATGCTGGGGTAACCGCCCCAGCTTGGCGTCCCATTCTGGGCTTTGTTTATAGCTGACGTAACTGTGTTTTCTAAAGATTTCAATATATCTAATCCTCCCTTAGGGCTTTCTTCTAGGTCATTTTCAGTCAAGTAATGGTATTTTGAGGAGATATCGTACTTCTCCTCATCTTCACTTGACTTCTCTTTGTCTTTCATTTTGTCATCAGCGACGCCTCTTTCTTTATCTACTTCCTTTTTTATTTCAACACTTAATTTAGGGGAAACACTAGAAGGTGTATTGGAAGGAGACGTAAAAGTGGTGGCAGCTAGTGGCACAGACTGGACTTTCTCATCTACTAAGGATGTTACTGTTGGTGTCGCTGGGGCTTCTATAATTGGCTTCCCTTTTTTCATGGCAGAGTTAGTGACTTTAATAAAATGTCCCGTCACCATCATGTGAGCCGTGAGTTCCTGCAGAGTGTCATGTGAACTTCCGCACTCCATGCACTTCAGAATTTGAGATTTCCTCGCCTCAAAGTGCCAGGCATAGCTGGCACCATTCTGGTGACCGTAGCGATTATTTGGTGTGATGTAAGGATTCGAATTCTTTTGAAGTGCATCATTTGTATCAGAGATTGTTGCTTTTGGTGTCCCGCCTGTGGAGTCTGGAGAACTTGGAAGTTCAAGCTCCAGTGATGCTTTCTTTCTAGTAGCTGGGATAATTTTTGCTGCTACGGGTGTAACAGGTTCCTTCAGAGGCACTTTTTGGTAGTGTTTTGTTTTGATCATATGAACACTCAAATCCTGGAGAGATTCAAATGAATGACCACAGTACATGCACTTTAATACTTTCTGCGCATCTTCCTTCCCTTCCATTTCAAGCAAAGAACGCTTACGCGGTTTGGACCATCTTTTTGGGTTATTGTTATCAGTTTCATGGTTGTCATCTCGATAATGTCCTGTTTCATTCATGTGCACTGTTAATTCTACTAAAGTATCATAAGCAGCACTGCAGTCTTTACAGCGGAATTTACTGGCTCCAGTAAATATAGAGCCATAAAGCTTACTGCTTTGTCTGTACAATTGAACTGTGCTAAAAAGACTCGGTTCAGGAAGAATTCTGCTCTGAGAAACCTGCTGCAGTGTTTTAGCCATAGCAGTCTGGTGCCAGTCAAAGCTGCCACTTCCACAACTGCTACTGCTGCTGCTGCTACTGCTGCTGCTACCGTTGTTCTTTTCTGAAATCGGCTGGTGAAGATTCAAGTTGAGATTGGACCAGTAAGAATTGGAGAGGAAGTTGTTATAGACGGCTTTCATCTGTTCTAAGCTATCAGACACAGTAGAGTCTTCCAGTGGTATCGAAACCTCCTTGCTCTCTTCCTCGTTTTTAATAGAGCTGCTCTCGAAGTCTGCCATGCGGTCACTCGTCTCACTGATATGTGACTCACTGTCCATTTCATGGCTAGAAAATTCAGCTGCTGGAGAGTTTTGGTAGCTTTGGCAGTTCTTACTGAAGTCTTTTTCTGGACATGCGTATTTTGCTGAAGGCTCCCCATCAACTGCATTTTCATCAGGTTCCACATCTTCTTCCACCAGTGCTGCTGCTTTTAGTTCGTCTGAAACATAGGCTACGATGAAGAGAAGAAAACATAAGTTAGTTTCTGCTGATCGTACTTTTTGCTTAAGTGTTTCAGTCAAAGAAGTGTACTTATTTGCAAAATTAAACAGTTAAAATTTAGTCTTTCTTCAGAGCAAGAAAAAAATCTGCTCTTCAAACATAATTTGCCACCTTATTCTTCTCAAGGGGCAACAGCTTGAAATTAAAACTAAATTTGAAATTAATGAAGCACATTCTGGAGGTGGCATTCATTTCTAAAGTAATAAATTACTTGTATCAACCTCAGAGACAGCAGTTCCTGTCTGTCAATTAATATGTCTTATGCTTCTCCTACCCCTAATGCATTTCTTAACAGACAGATTCACAATTTAAATTAAGCAAGCATTTTTTGCTCATTACTGTTTTGAGACTCAATCTTTAATAAATATAGAGTACAACAAACATCAAAAATTTCTACAAAGTAAAAAAATCCCCAGCTACATTAATCAAAAAAGGAGATTCTTCAAAAGTTATTATTAGTAGTAGTATCATAATTTAGAGAAGAAGATGGTAAAAGCAGGTGACGCAACCTTTTAAAACAACTCACTAAGAGCAATTTGAGGATATTCGTTATGGGTGTAACAAACGACCCATTCGCATTTAAACACACCTTTCTCAACAAGAAAGCCCATGCAGAATTATGTCAGGAGCTAGTTCAAGAGAATTGGTATGCTGTACTCATTCTTGCTGTATAAATATATACAAGACCTTCCAGTGGACCTTACAAATGTCAAAGTGTTTGCTCTTTAGACTACTTTGTCAATATTTACTCAGCATAAGCTGAGACACCCAACAGTGATTCTGTCTTTTTCCTGCCCCCTCCTCAAGGAATGCAACTGGTGATGTAAATCTAGGATAATCTTCCTGAATAGGATAGCTGGGAAATGACCGTAAACAATTTTTTTAATGGTGCTTCTGTGCAAATATTCTACATACAGTAGCTCTACCTAAGTTTTTCCTTTAGGCAAGAAAACTGTGAGAACATTACAAGAGGGATCATTAGCTGTTCAAAATTACCTACTTCTATGTCATGCATTAATTTACAGCTAAGCAAGGAAGCAAAAATAGAATGACTGTTCTTTATTAAGTGGAATTTAAAATTTACTTGCAATCTCTCACAAATACAATTATAAACTTTGGAAAAAAATGCGTTTCCACTAAAATCTATGGTTGAAGGTACTGATTTTTGACCTTCTCTGCAAGACATCTGGAACGTGTGGGTATCTGCATCTTAAACACGTTGAATAATCTGTAGCTTGTTTATTCAGGCAATAGGACAGAGAAGATAATAGTTTACACTCCAGAAAGACCTACTTTAAGCAATAGAGTGAATAACATAGAACAGTATAGTAGATATCACATATACAGTACTGAACCTTGATAACTTCTTACAGGGAAAATATATTTAAATGTTAACAGAAAACCACAAGAGGCAAAACAACTGTTAAAGTAACAATGAAATCAGGCTTTTAGTTTCACATGGAATACTTCTTCATTCAGTCAGGTAATACAGAATATTCACTACTGTTCTCTCACATGGATGAATGATAGCGAATCTTCCTCCAAGCATGTAAAGTTATAATCTGATCTTCAGAATAGAAGTTAAACCTTTGAAAGCACAAACATATCACATAAGAGCAACACATAATAGTGATTAGCTATTTCAACACAGAAAATTCATGTACCTAGGGTCCTTTTTTCAATGTCTGGGAGAACATAGTTTGAAAGAATTAGGCTAAAAACTTTATTGTAGGATGTTTCAAAGATATTGATATGAAGATCAGACTTTAACAACAAGTATATGTACTCTGATGAAATAGTTCTGTGCTGTTTTGCTCTATTTTACAGTTTTTCAAAATAATATTATTCTATGTAATTACAGTCACATTGGTAATTTGTAGTAAGCATCAATGCCTATCCTGCAAATACTTGCAACAAAACCACTACAAAGAATCTAACAAGGTGGATTTCATTCAATACATTTATTCCCTTATGGATGGTACAGATTGTTTTTCATCTTAATTACTTTTTTCATCATGTTTCTGAACTCTACCAAAAACTTTAGCAAAGGAGACCAAAACAGTTCAAATTACTCTCTAAAGCTGAAAAATTTTAAATAACTACTGATAATGTCTAAACAACTGGCTTTCAACTACCTTTCTCTCAGTCACATCATATCCTAGTGATAGGAGTAAGGAAGGACAGAAGGAAGGAATGACAGCATGAAAACAATGATTTGGAAGCACATGTAGCCTTTTTCTTTCCCACCTTGTGGAAACAGTTCTACAACTCGCGTTCCTTTGTCTCTGCTGTGAAACTGAAGAATAATTCCCTTTTTATACGAGGTAAAGAAAACAAAAGGTTACTGCCACACTGCCCCAAAGCACTCTGTAATTGTTCCCATCTTTTGCCCTTTTTGTCCACTGAGTGCCAGTGTGAGCGTGTGCCCCGTACTCCCACCACCACATCATGGACCATCCTGCCCTGCCCACGGGGAAAGTCCTCCTGCGGTGCTCGCCATCACAAACAGGGGTCACAGAATCAAGCCCTTAATTAGTGTGTTTTCCCTCACATTTTTACTTTTCTTACTGCTGAAATCTTATGAATTTTGTTTGGACTGAAACACTTGTATTGTCACATTCACAGTTCTTTTTAGAGAGTGACTTTTATATTAGGGAAAACCTCCAGCATGTGGCTCATTTAAATGTAAATCTATTTACCTTTCATGCTTTCTTTGCCCTTTTCACCAACTATCAAGTATATTTGCGTGTTAACCAGGAGCTGCCTCCTCTGTAGCTGTTCTCCTTCCTAAGCTCAAGTTGTGAAGCCAACCTGTGATATCAGTCTTTGATCCAGAGATGCAGAAAATGAGGCACAAATGACAGTACAGGATTTAACCTGGCAATCTGCAACTTCCATAAACGGGCAGTTTGAACAACTTCTGCTCTTTCCCCTGCACAGAGAGGGGGGATGAAACACGACATTAACCTCCGACTTCCTCAACCAAACTTTTATGCCACAGATGAAGATGCTCAAGGAAGTATTTTAGCCTAAGACTTAAAAAAACCCCATCCTAAACTGGGGTTTATGACAGCAGCTTCTAATTCCTTATTCCAAGGGCCAGTCACCGAATCATTTGCCTTCAGGGCAACATAAGGTAACCCAACAAGTCCTGGACCAACCTGTGATGGCAGCCTCAGGGCATACTCAAAGGTTTTGAAATACCACTACAGGTAGCTTTATGGTGGCTGACATGTTTCCTCCTCAGAAAACCCGATTAAATTGTTACCAGCATGTGGGACACTAGAGAGAGGGTTAAGGCCAAATTCCAGTCCCACGCTAGCAAGGAGTATGGGTTTCAGTACCGCTAGTTGTGGAAAGGAGCCCATCTGCAGCCAAGGGACTCTGATCCCTCCCTGACCCACCAGATCTTGCTCAGAGGACAGAGATGATCTATATTCTGTCTGAGTACAGACGAAGGTAACAGCTTCACTGAAATCACTGCCTAGTGGAGAGATCGTTTTTAAGCAGCACTGTCTCCAGCCCATTGTTACTCATCTGTTTCCTTCTTATTAAAAAATAAAGACTCATAGTTTGATATTTTTCAAGTGAAGAATAAATGTTTGAAACAGCAGGGCATCTGTAAAACTGTTCTTCAGTGTCTTGACAGCAAAATCTGAGAGGAAAAAAAACAACTTTGCAGGCAATTCTAATGGTAGAAGCTAATAAGAATTGAAACAAATTAAGTGTTTCTGAGTTTTCTGTTTTTCCAGAGTAAAAGAAGAAAGACAATTACCGTTTTCAAAAAAGTTTTTCATTTACATCTCACAGGGCACCATAACTCACAGGAAACTGCAAGCTGAGCAATGATGTGACTGCAACATAATATTTGACAAAAAAGTCATAGAATCGTAGAATGCATTGGGTTGGAAGGGAACTCTGAAGGTCACCTAGTCCAATCCTGCTGCAGTGAGCAGGGACATCTCTACCTACACCAGGTTGCTCAGACCCTTGTCAAGCCTGACCTTGAATGTCTCTAGGGACAGGGCCCCCACCACCTCTCTGGGCAACTTGTCCCAGTATTGCACCACCCTCTTCCTTATTAACTAGTGTAAGTCTACCCTTTTTTAGTTTAAAACCATTGCCCCTCGTCCTGTCACAGCAGGCCTTGCTAAAAAGATTGCCCTCAACCTTCATAATTATAGGTTCCCTTTAAGTATGGAAAGCAGCTCCTTGGTGTGGCCCTCAGTTTCTAAAGAGGAGGAGGATAGCAAAGGGATTCAGACACCTAATGCAGGTGCAGCCACAGAGTGGCTGAGAACAGACATTTCTCTCACTAATATTTGTTAAAATTATTAACTGAAGTGCTAGGTAATAATGAAATTAACACATCTGATATCAATACATAATAGTAAGCTGTGGCATAATGCAATTCATTGCCACACAAGGGGGAATTACCTTCATAACTGAGCTACGGATCATTTCTTTGCCAGTGGAAATAAACTGTGATCCATCACTGCCCAAAATGATCTGCATGTTGTATATCCACTAATAAACTCATACACCTGGCTCTGCACAGACACCAGAAATCTACTATCCAAGAGCAGAGAAATATCACCACTCCACTACATTTTTGCAGGTAGAGGATGTCCCCGTGCCCCCAGAACCTCTGTTACTCTGCTGTTGTCCTGCGCCAAACTCAGGAATCTCCCAAGACATCCACCAGCACAACAGCTACTGGCTCAAACCTCAAGTGCCAGAGGTCTTCTTCAGCAGAAAGAAGAAAAACCTTGCATGGTTTTCATCCCTTCCACGGCAACATCCACCCAGTAACAAGGTCAGACACACACCTCCTTGAATTTGTTTGAAAATACATAACCATAGCATTAAAGGCGTATATCGCTGTTCTTTGAAAACCAATTAATTGCACAGTTTTTCCCTTATTTCCTGAAAAATGCATCTGTGACCATATATTTTGGCTTGGATCTATCCAAATATTTCATTTTGATACTTCTCAAATGTCTTGGTTTAATTATGTTTTTTCGCCAAGACTTTTTCTTTTATTTTAATTAGCTTACTAGGGTATATTTAAACTAGTGGATAAGCTCTCGGCTTGAAAAAGTACCAAAACATTCTAATATTCTTCTCACATGAAAAAACACTTATCTACAAAAATTTATCAAAATAATTCAGTTCCTTGGAAATATTTTGGCTTTAACCAAATAGGTTTTTAGTAAAAAAAATTACAACTAAGTATTTTTTATTTATGCATGGTTTGAAATCATTGTGTAACACTAAAGATCATTTCCCAAACCATCTGATTTTGGGTGCATCTTGAAAAAAAAAAACCACCCTTAAAAAACCTGAACCAGTATGTTTCACACTTGACAAAAGAGAACAGCAGAAAGGGATTGGGAGCGAGAATGCTCCCAATGCTTACAAGATGAGTATTATATTATATTCCCAGCCAAAAAGAAGAAGGGAAAAAGGATCAGAACAGCTCATAAAGTGGAGAAGCAAGCAGGACCTGGCCAGTGAAACCCTCTTCCCAAAGCAAAGCACGGGTCTGCAAGGGGGATGCTCCTGCCCCACAGCCAGTGCTGCTGGCATGGCAGGACTTTTGCCTATATATCATTCCCACTCTTTTTTAAAGCAGACACCAGCCACTTAATAAACAACTAGAATATCTTTTTAAGTAATTGATGAAAAAAAAAAACCTTGAAGAGTTCCCAGTTTCAGTGGGACTGTTTCAAGTTAAGAGGGAGCTCAGTCAGAACCCAAGTCCAGCGAAAGCCGACCGAGAAGCAGCAGCACGGCGATGATTAGACTGTGCCAGTGAACCTTGCTCACAAAATTAATGAACAGAGGCAAGAGAAAACCAGCTCGGTGGATGGAGTCAATCAAAGACCTAATGCAAATGAAGGCACATAAAAGAGTTATATTAGTCTGTTAGAAAACTCCCACTCTGCAGGCCTTCCACTTACAGCAAGAAAGGCAAACATTTCACCCACAACATGAGCTATTTCTATAGCGAGACTGACTGATAAATTCACATGTAACTGAAATTGTATTTGAGACTTCACTACTTGGCAGAGATGTTAGCATATTCCTCATTAGGCGACAGAGATGGGAGGTAGGAGCGGCTGTCCTGTTTACAAGAGTGGCAAATGACAACACTGTCTCCGAACGGGCATGGCAATACTGATCACCCAGCACCTTGACAGGGACATTAGTCCTGTTAGAAAGGTCAGAGGTTCTGTTTCATAGAGGCAGGACTGTCTATTATGGGAAAGAAATGTTATTTCCAAGTGGAGAGGTCAGCACTTCTCTCGCACATCGGCTGAAGTCACTGGTTCCTCGCACTGGAGTACAATCCTACTGCAAGACTGATTATTCTACCCACTGGCAAGGTCAAGAATATTAATTTTGAACATGTTAATTTGATGTGATGTGCATGATTAATGCTTGTTTAGCTGGAATTTTTGTATGTTGATAAATCTGCATGGCATTTTCATGCCCATAATAGTGTAGTATTAAGTTATTGGGAATCAGTGTGCAGGGATGTGGCACAGTGTGCCAGCCTAATGCGTGGCTAACATGAGGCACTAGAAACTTTGAAGTGTAGTGGTGTTTGTTCCTTCATGAAACTACTGCAGCTCTCTGCCACAGTGAGCTCAGAAACCGGCCAGAGGAAGTTAGCCAGATGCTCCGCTCCAGCATCCTGGGCTGGCATTACATTTGGAGCAACTTCAGAGAGCTCAAATCAACTGTAAGAGTTAGGAGTTGAGAATTACATGGACAAGAATACACTGTGAAGAGATGATAAAGAGAAATGAGTTTATATGTCATGAAAGCTTGGGCCGTCTCAGTGCAGAACAAAGCAAGTCTACAGCAGCCGCCTTCTCCTCATGCCACTGTATTCCAAACTCCCCTGGTTTTTATGTAGTTTAAAGGAGGGTACATGATTCAGGTCTCCTATTCACTTGAGACTTTCTGCTGCTATATGAAAAGTATCATACAGGTCACCTACAAATGAGGAGAGAAAACGTTCAAAAATTGCTACTAATTCTGATAAATTCTTCTGAAACCAAATACTGTTTAGATGTTTAAATGAGAGATTCCAAGGTAAAGCTCACATTTATGTATTATCTCCATTAAATGCACACTTGAAAAAACAGGATGCATAATATTAAATGATGGCTTAGAAACAATTTAGCACTATTGGATAGTATCAATCTACTGAGATGTTCAAAAACTTCAATGAGTGTTCTATTCTTCATAGTAACCCTGCAGTTTGTAGCTGCAAACATGGAAATTCCAAGAAGTTAAAAATTACTTGCGTAATCCTAGACAAGACAAGTAAATGAGCCTGTTACTCCTGTAGGTTAATATCTGTAATTTAGCTACTTACACAAAATATGAGACAGCTTAGGTTGTTTCTGTTCCTACGCTTCTCCACAGTATGTTTATGTGAGTACAATATATGTGTATAATATAAAATAACTGACAGTTTTCAGCTTAAAGAATTATTAGGGATAAAATACCCAGTGAAATACCCACAGATGCATGCACTGTGCATGACCCAGGAGCTGGGGTTACAAATTTCTGAGCCAAGCTGCATGGATCCAATAGAGGCTGAATCTGCAGACTGCCAGCAAGCTTCTTTTCACAAGGGGGAAAATAGGAAAGGTTTCTGAAGTAAGGAGAAGTATGATTATTACAACTCTTTTCCAAAGAGCCTTCCGCTCCCAGCACAGAGCAGGCCTTCACGTAAGCTGTGAACCTGTTCTACCAAACCGATGCTGGAGATGTAGCATCATGGATCCCTCTTTCATGTGAAGCTGTGCCCTGCCTTGATTTCTGCCCAGGGCCTAAACTCCCTGAATTTAACCTGCTGAGCAGGGTTTTTCTAAAGTCTGCTTAAATTATCCACCTGTGAAACCTAACACCACTTCTTCCTACCACAGAGAACAGCACAGGGTCACCCTGCGAGTACTCTTCTATGCATAGGGTCACGTGAGGATACGTCTGAAATTTTTCTTACTTAGAGAGTTCATCTGACTTCCTCTGTAAGACGTTTGCGACAAGAAGGGATCTGAAGATTATAAAATTTTGAGACCCAAAGTCCAAGTTACTCCCATGTATAATGAAAAAAACCCCAGATTCTTAAAGATACCTTCTCACGTAAAACTTGACTCAGGTACAGTTAGAAGTGAAAGACATGCTTACAAAAACATAACAGGAGCAATAGTTCAGAGCCTATGCCTGGCCAGGAAAAATGGATTTTTATGGGTTTTGTCCTAAATTTGCAGCCACACATACATAATACGACTGACTCCCAAAGTACCACAGCTGTACAGAAGCTGGAGAACAGTTCATGTCCCTGATTCTGAAGAAAAAGGAGAAAAAACCTCCACCTTCTTGGCCTTCCCTGTCACCACATACACAACCTTTCACAAGAACCATCAGGACTAGATCAAGGCAATGTTCCCAATGGAATTCTCAGCTGCTGCTTGGCCTGGGTGAGTTCAGGGTGTTGGTGTTCCCATATTATCAACATTCACGTAGTACCTTCCTCTTCATCCCCACTCCACCCCCTCGCATTGCTGGGGAAGGGATGCCCTCCCTACAGGAGCACCAAAGTTACAAACGAACGTCATTCCCAGGAGCATCAAGTTCCTCACTGCTCACGGAGGGTGAGCAAACCAGCCACCAAGGGGAACCACAACGGAGGAATCAAGAGCCAGGCACAAACTGTCAGAGTAAACAGTTCCCAAGCAGTCCCACAGTCTGGTAACATTCACGTAAACTTAACAAATACAATTAGTACGTGCAGTAGTAACAGAAAAAAAAACCACCTACATTTGCTGTATAAATTATTCATCACAAATAAATGTGATCCTCTCCAAGTAAGACAAAATTGGTTTTCTGTTGGTTTCAAAGACAGTTGCTTGTTGTGAAGCACTATAGGCTTGTTAAGAGTCTCCACTCCATGCAAGCACACGGCGTGCAAAATAAACATTCATAAGTAGAGAAAACAGCTTCGTGTTTTGACCCTAATTTTGATTTGGGAGGTAAATGGTGTTTCGGCCTCTATAGAATTTTCCTAAGCACAGAATTACCATTTCCTCAAATGGACAAAAATATTTATCAGAGTCCTCAAAGAATAAGAGTATTTCTTTGTTGTTGTGTTTGGGTTTTTTTTTTAAAATAAAAGTCACTGTCAACATCCTGGTACGACAAAGCCAAATCCTCAGTATGAACTGATATTAAAACACACAGTGATACAATCTCTGCTTGATATCAGCATTTGGGTGGCATCTTTTAATCACTGAAAAGCACACAGGGCATTCAACAAACTAATACAAGATTCACAGCCAACTCCAGGATAAGCAGGCATGAGCATAAAAGTTCTCAATATGGCTCTAATAGCTCTTAATTATTATAATCCTTCACTGAGCAAACAGATGTTGTAAGGGAACTTTAGTTTCTTCAAATGCAGTAATCAAACCATTCTGCTTCTAGCCTGCCTCTTTTCAGTAAATGCGTTGTATAGTAGCGTGGAAATAGCAAATATAGTGACAAAATGACCATTTA
Organism: Trogon surrucura; assembly: GCA_020746105.1. Classification (NCBI taxonomy): domain Eukaryota; kingdom Metazoa; phylum Chordata; class Aves; order Trogoniformes; family Trogonidae; genus Trogon; species Trogon surrucura. The sequence continues at coordinate 11,643,161 of CM036629.1, forward strand.
ATTGTCACAGAAATCTGTTTCTGAACGAAACTGATGTTGTCATTTCATCTACATTTCTCTTCTGAGTACAGTTTAGAATTTTTTTAGACTCAGGAAAAGAAAATCTTACACCTTGCTTTCTGTGATCTTGCCACATCTTCGGCTGCTCCTAATCTGTCCCATTTTACAAGGTTTACGGTAACCAGAACACTGGCTTTGTATCTGTGTTTAAGTACACTTTTATTAACACACGTCTGGAGCTGCAGCCTTCATTGTGAAGCTTTTTAAAATCAAGTTTTCACCTAAGATGCTTCAACATATTACAGTGAGTCATTCTACTTGGAGAAGTATTTGTAAATGATCATCACGACTACTTAAGACATTCAAAAAGTACCAAAAAGACCTTCAACCTGATCCTTCACTTTTCTTGCAAACTTGAAATTCCCACTGAAGTCCTTTATACAGTAGTTTCAATAGCTATTTTGGTTGCAGTGCCTCCTTACAATAAACTCCATACAGCTGTATGAATGGCATAGTAGAAATACAAATGATTTCAATCACAATTTCAGCTATTGTGAACTTGTACATATAATGAAGTTTCTCCATGGAAAAAAAAAAAAAAGTTCACCGTGGGCCAACAAAGCTTTGTGTCCTTTCACAGTTTTTATTCAGCCCTCATTTAAGAAAAACAACTATTGACTGCAATATGAATCTTAGGACTTGGGGAAAGCAGAGATTCTAAGGAATACCTCTACAAGATAGCCCCAACTTGTTTTGTATGTATAGCAAAAAGAAGCACTGAATATTCATTTCACTCATTTGCTAACTATACTAATATACGCTTTTGTAAATGAGTCTCTATCTAGCACTAGCACTATTGAACTGAAGTGTATTTGAATAGGTGGGTTTTGCTATAAAACCACACTAAGATAATGTGCTGGAAACAAATGGTTCACTGATTCCTGAATAGAAAATTTGTTAGAAAACCCTGAGAACTAGAAGATGAGGGGGAGGGGATTAAAACATCGCTTCAGAGCCACCAACCAAACTCTTGTCATTTTTAAAAGATGTTCCTGTGGCACAATATGAATAGTTTATAGCCATGATTGTGAACATTCAATGTCACATAAGAAAAGACACTTGTCAAGAGCCTTTCCCTTACAAGCACCCTCATCATGACCTGTGTTAATGAAGTTAATTGAATTTAAGATCAATAATGGTTAATTATTGCAATTTGACATTCTGAGATAAATGGCTTTAAGACAGAGAAATGTGTGTGTATGTGAATTCTCTCCAAAGAAGGTGAACACATTACAGCCTAAGAGGGATCACACAGTCCGTCCATTGATCCTGGTACAATCTGATCGACCTAATCCTCTGATGAATGTGGGCTTTTCACAGCTACAAGTAAATGTTCTACAAGACTACTCTAACCCTTGTCACTGACCAAATCTATATGAGCTGTACACTAGAAATCTATTGAGATAGATTAAAGAACTGCTGTAGAAACAAGAGATGCTTCAATAAAGATGAAGGTTTATTATATTGACTATTAACGTTACATGCAGTATGTAATTATGAATGCTTATGGACCATAAGAGTTTAATTTTGGTCAGTTAGATGTAAAAGAACACAACTGAACAACAATATTAAATTTAAAAAATACCAGATTAAAAAAAAAATCCAATTGTGTTGAATTTGACGATTTATATATGAATGGTCAACAAGAAAGTGATTTTAAAATCATCCTTGAAATGTGCAAGCAGATGCTTACAGAGAGGTATTTATTTCACAAAATCACTCATAAACCTACTCCATTTAGGTTTTTTTTTAAGTTTACTTTCAGAATAGTTCCTCAACA